>JARHVA010008021.1:335000-345000 GCA_037957365.1 Torreya grandis | reverse complement strand
GTTTGACCCACAAATCCAACCTTTGTGTGTAATCTCAAAAGAGTCCCATTAACCACCTTTTATTTGAGTTTTTGACAAGTAAGAATTCCATTAAAAGTTTTTTTTGGGACCATAACTATACCTATTAACTAATTTGACCCAGATTCAAATTAGGTCAACGCACTATATAGTTCACATTTTTCATAGGGTCTCCTATGTTGAAAAATGTGCCCATGGTCTTTAATGAAGTTAAAAGTATGTTTTATCTTTGTCAGTTTTATTTAAGTGGGCCTTATATCATCTTAGGCCACCTTTTGAGTCATTAAATGAATTCTTATGGTTTACATAAGAAAAAATAGGTGTAAATATGAAATGTAAAGTCCCACATGTCAGGAACAGTTAGAGAAACTATTGTGAGACTGAAAACTTATAGGTTCAACATCCATCCAAGAAGATTAGGTAGTTTTAGGTAGTTATACAGCCTTTATAATAGTTATGGAATGTGGGAAGGCTTAAACAAGTTTATATTTAGATACCCATAATTTAATTTCATGACTAGGAAGATTTAATAGGTCTAAATTTAAGCAAAATTGATTCTCTATTCCCGTCTCTCTCTTGGACAAGTCAAACAAATCAATTATTTTCCTTCAGTATGAACATGAGGATAAGATTCTAAGAGATTGATTTTAGTGGGTGATATTAGTCTCTATTTAATAAAAATTCATGGTCATAGTTCTAATTTTGGTGATTTGTGCTTTGTGAACCATTTTTAAAAATGTTGGTGACTCTAAACTTCTTGTACATCCCTAATGGCTTCAGTTTTATTCTATATTTGGATTGGTCAATGAAAATAAAGTTTTGTACATGGAATTTTAGGATACTTTATTCCTTTACATGTGTTATTCAACTCATTTAGAACATGTAAATGTGAATTTATAATTAGGACTAGCTCCTTTTGATAGTAAAAGACACTATGGAAGCCTACAGACAATGTTTCACCATTATTAGAGTTTCACCATCCTATAAATAGTTTCAAATTAAAGGTGATATGTTGTTTGCAACCTATAATAATATGCTGATCAATTTTTATTTTTAAGGTTTATTCTCAAATAGTAGCATTGATGGATAATACAATCAAAAAATTACATAGGCAGATCTCTTTGTGACTATCACCAACACTCAAGTGGAACTAAGCCTTGGTTAGTCATGTTGATGAAACATGAAGACTTAACTATTTTTAGAAGGATTATAAAGTGAAAATATTGGGGCTGATCTATCCAAAATTTTCATAATTTTTTTGTGAGAAATAATTCTTAGCACATAGTCATATATCTAATAGCATCATAGGCAGTCTCCAATAGTGGCCTGAGTTCAATCAAAAAGAGGTAGAGTGTTGAATTGGATATGTTTGAACTCATTTGATACCTTTAATTAGGTATAAGAGTATAGATAATACCAAGGTGAAATGGTGAGGAAATTATGTACATATATACCTAGGCCTAAATTTACAAGTTGAGGAAGTTACAATTGAGAAGTTTTACCTTAACTTCTATGAATCAAGTTTCGCTCATACACTAGGTCATCGCATGGTAAAAAAAATTTATTTCTAGAAACGCCTAATAGTTACTCTATTATAATAAAAACCTAGATATAGTGTCTTGACATAAAAATAAGGTCATTTTATTAAGAAAAAAATATATTTGAGTGGTTTCCAACCTAAGAAAATATTTGTTGAAAGTGTTCAATAGCTACAGTTCCCTTAAAACCAAAATGAACATATAGCTCATAATCAAGACTCAAAATATAGGCAATTTGAATGTTATCATATCCATAAGGTAAGAGTGATTTCAAATAACTATGAAAGTGTCTTAGTGACTTCAAGATGAAACCAGGGAGATAAGACCAATACTCAACACCCAATGAACATCTATAGGAATCCCATGGTTTCTCAAATGAAACATTCACAGTCTAACTATAGACCAATAATGTATTAATGATAATATAATTATGAATGGTTACAAATAATTATTACAATTTAAAATATTAAGTTTTTAAGGTTAAAAAATATGGATAAGGCCTTGTAGTCAACAAGAATACTCAGTGGTGATCATATGCAAAAATGTATAGTTTAAGCATATTAGACCTAAAACTAATCCTAAACCATCATAGCCTCAAACTTGATCAAATTAATACATGAAATCTCCAAACCATTTTATGACCTTAATGAGAAATTTAAGGATGGATTTGAACCATTAGTTTTTATGAAATAAACAAAGTGGTCATTTTTAGCCTAAAATCACTTCAGGGATGTCTCGAATGTAGTCAAAAGCTTAAGAGGCCATTTTAAATTGATCATATCTATACAAACCAATTTCATGGTGACTAAAAGATTAGGAATAGTTGATAATGTTCATGAACTAAATATTTTTGAAATTGGTTCATGGGTTGGACTTCCAATCTTTATAAAGCATCACTAAGAAATAAAACCTCCTAAAACCCTCCTAAAACTCTATCAAGAACCCAATGGACAAAATATCATTAGAGATGTATTAAAGAGGAGTCAAATGGCCATGATAATTACTTTAACCTCTATAGTATTCACCTAGGCCCGATGACATCCACTTTTCCCATAACATTACTTGTACAAACATGCTAATATCTTAGTTTCTTATAGGTTTTGTTGTGTTTTGTAGGAAAAAAAGGAGAATTGGTAGATGAAATACATTTATGGAGGTATGTAATGACTTATTATAACTCCCTATACTCATATATCACCACATATAATCATGGAAAACTTTTTGCAAACACATTCACTATAGGGAGTCTTGGACATATAGTGAAAAGATAAGTGGTTGCCTAGTGAGAAGATGAGAGGTCTGATATTGGATCTTTTTAAGTCTAAATAATGGATTAAAATACAAATATACTTTGAATATTGAAGCTAAAAGGGTTAGTAAGTGACTACAGATAGTGAATACAAGGGTAAAGAGGAAGTTTATTAATTAGCAGGGTATTTAATGATTGTCACATCTTTTTTAAAATTGTCTTAAGATATTTCATATGTGTTAAGGATTCCAAATGTATTTTAGATTATTCAAGTGAACTCATCACTAAAAGGTAGATTCAAGAAGTCTACTTGAGGTATGTATGCCAACTTGAAGGATAATGATGAATTTATGGTCGACACTTGTCGATGAAAACTTCCAAACCTATTTTCCCACTTCACCATCTTGTAATGTAACTATTTATCATATTTTGACACTTGTACTTTTTACCCTTTCACTTATCTTATTCTTTCTCTTCTTCTATGCTCTATAAATAGAAGCCTTTTTGGCATCGTAAAGGAATCCACACCTAACATGGCTAAGCCTTACTAGTTTGAATATTTTATTTTACTTTGAAATAAATATTTACAAACAAATTTTGAGATTCATAGGTTATTAAGTGTTTGAAGTATTTCATAGTGTAATAATAAGTGACAAGTATCTATCATTGTGTTCTCTTTACTCTTTCAAGTTTGGTGTAAGTGGTTCTCCCTCTAAAAGGTCACATGAATGTAGTCAAGTGTATTTGTCTATCTATAGCTATAATGAGTATAATTAGTGTCTATAATCTAACCTTTTATTGACTCACCTTGAGTAGTGTAATGAATATCACCTCCATGTTTTAAATACTTATGTCAGAGCAATCTAAGATGTTAAGACTAGTATGATGAGTCATATTCCATAGTGCAATTGTATGGTCATCTATTTGAGATATTTCTAGTGTATCACCTCATTAACATAGGTCACTTTTTAAGTTACTTCTATCCCTTTTCATCCACGAAAGAAAGTAGTGTAGGTGATAAGATATAAAATACTAATCTAGGGAGTTAGCCCTTAAACCCAGAGGTTTACCTCTACTATTGGCAACCCACAAACCTAGAGGTAATCCAATGTTCCACTCATTATAGAGAAGGATTGAAAAACCTATATAGGGTATAATATTTAGTGAAAACAATAATCATTGGCTATGTGGGTTTTTTAAGGACATTTGACTACTTTTTGGTCATAGAAAGTCCCTCAACTATTGCCTCGATTTTTCTCCCACAAACAACCCTAATTTTTGTACAAATAAGTTTTATTTTATAATTGAGTGGAAAAAATACCCATGTGAGTGTGTAAGGATATTTATGAGAATTATAAAATCAATTATGGAGGATGGTTTCATCCTTAGGATGGGTATGGACACATGTCACCCTCATATTGGTCATTGTTTTTTTAGTCTTATATTTTTAAGGATCTTCTTTTGGGATTTTGTTTTTTCCATGCATATTATATTTTTTATTTTGAGGGAAAACATTGAAGATAATTTAGGACCTTGGAGGAAGGCTTGAAAGATTTCCAAGGGAATGTTTTTTTTTCAAGTAGGTCATTTTAGTTTTACTTGAAAATGTTATGGTTGAATGTTTATTTCCTATTTTTACTTTTATCAAATGAATCATTATTTTAGATTTTATTTGATCATGTGCTTATTTTTGTACATTATTTTGAATTATTATTTTAATAATTTTTCCATTTTGATATGTTACCATGTTCTTATTATCTTATTTATTTGTTGTATGCATGTGGGTAAGGTAATTTTTAGAGCACCCTCTTCCCACCAATGTGGATGTTGGAACAAGTTATAGTAATTTGAAAAAAAGGAGTGGAATATTACTATTGACTTCTTGGACAAGCCCAAATATTAACTTGGAGGAGTAATTTTATCTGTGAGAAGCAAAAAAATATATTTGGATTTGAAAAGCCCTTATGAATCTTTATGTAAAGTAAGTACCCTCCACTCTTCCCCATAGTGAAGTCTTGCAGACTTCCTTGTGTTTTATTTTCTTTTGTGTTTTCAATTATAATTTTATTTATTTATTTATTTATTCGAAAACCATAACCTTAGTCTTGTTTAACATTTTACCCTTGTGCATATGTGATGAGGTATGCCTCTTTACCTTGAGCTTGGGAGAGCCTATGTATGAACCTCATTTATTAAGGAGTGCATGTGATGATGGCTATAGGATGGGAAGTCAAGCACCTTACTTTGGTTTACTATGGATATTTGGTAGTGTATTATGAGTTTTCTACTTATGTGTAGGTTTTACACTTCGAGCTTGGATATTTATGTCTTGGAACTTTTGTTACTTTCATGGATTCATTATAACTTATAAATATTTTTCATAGTGTTATAATATCTCTTCCATTATGTCTCTTTTTAAAGTGATATTTTTATTTTTTTGTAAATAGGCTAGTGATCTCATGTTCCTTGATCGACTCTAATAATTGTTGTAAGAGGAATGTTTGTACCTATGTGGATTTATAATCCATCTCAATTGTTGTATGTTCTTCCTTTGAGTCCTTTATATTATTGTCTTGAAACAATGTTTCTACCCCATTCTTTATATGTAAATAATATTACAAGGATGTACATGGATAGTATTTAAACATTGCATTCATTCTAATTTGAGTTTAACTTATGCTTAGTATTATTTAAAAGAGTCATTATTATGATATACAACTAATGAGATGATATCTTAAATGAATTAGAAAAAATTACTATTATTTCACTTTTATATTGATTATTCTTTTTTCATATTGATTTTGATTATTTGTATTAAAAAAATTAATAATACACACACACATGCACGTACATGAGTGCACACATGCACACGCACATGCACATGCGCATGTGCATGCGTCTGCACACACGCATACATTTATAATTTATATCCCATTTAAAATTAATTGTTTAAAATAATATATGGTATAAACAATTAAAATAAAAAAATTAATGATTTATAGATGATGATGATGATGATAATAATAAAAAATTTATCTAAATTTAATGATATATATATATTAAAAATGTTTTTTTAATAAATATAAATAATTAAAAATTTAGAAGTATTTTTGGGGGTGGTGGCTGGGCCAACCACTTCCCCAAAACCTAATAATAGTAAGAGAGGTGGTGAGGCTAGTTGACCACCCTGACCTCCATTGTATGGAGACAAACAAACTTTTAGTATCCATAGGCTATAGGCCATGAGGCACAGGCCATTGGCCATCCAATTTTAAATATAATATCTAAAATAATTATATATATTATTTTTTAAGTTGTTATTTAAAATAAATACAATAACTATATATTTATAATATACTAAGATTTTAATTTTATTTAAACAAAACAAACATATATATGCATAGATGTTAAGGTTTTATGTTTGTATACACACACATAGGTGAATGATATGGATATACATGAAAATTATGTGTAAGTTTTAGAATCTATATATATATATATATATACATTTTGATTTTAATATATATATATATATATATATATAATATATATATACATACATTACTTTCATCTATATATATTTATCTATATTAAAATCAAAATGTGTGTGTGTGTGTGTGTGTATATATATATATATATATATATATATATACATTTTGATTTTAATATAGATAAATATATATAGATGAAAGTAATGTATGTATATATATTATATATACTTAAAATTTCATATTTACAAATTCTTTCTTAGAGTAACACTCTCCATATTTAATCTCCACAATCCCTCTAACCTATAACAACCTATCTTTAAAATAAATACAAAATGAGTTAATTAGAGTTTTGAAAAAAAACTTTTATTGTGCATTAATTAATTTTAGCGTAAATTTTTAAAAACCTGGATCCTATAGATGAGATTAAATTGATCCTAAATTTATAAATTGTCCATGAATTTGCATGTGGGTATAAACACTTTTAAATTTTACTTTAAATTTTTAGATAATTATTAATTGTCAAATTATTTAAATTTATTTTTGATTTATCTACATAGAATTAAATGACTATTTTTATGTTAACCATTCTATTTAAGTATAAACTAAATATTTTTTCCTTTAGGACTTGTAAATGAAAATATTTAAAATCTTAAATCAACGATAAAATTAATTTATTAATTAAATATTAACTAGATTAAAATTATTACAATAAGGATACAACTATTTGAAGTATTTTGAGATAACATTTATTGATTGTCTAGTGAGACATTTTAAGTTAATAGTTTTAAGATGTAAAATTGATTATTTTATTATTTAGAAAAAGATTGGTGGGAAAGTGAAACCAATTTAACTTATTAGTGTATGAACTTAACCTAATTATGTGATTAATATAGTCTTAATAGTTAAAAATAATTTTTAATGTTTTTACAAGTTTATTTTAGGAGTGAATTTTAGGCATTATAAATGTAGCACTCTAGAGAGTATATGTAATATAAAGTCATGCGTAATCATTCTAAGTAAATCAACATAATAAATAAAATGTTCAAATAGAAATATAACCTATGTAGTATACTAATATGCCCCTAATGTAAGCATGCCACCAATGTAGGAAGGTATCCATGATGTGTAGGAATGTCCCACATTTATATGTACATGTCATATGCAACATGTATGTCTTACATCCCACTCATTTATACCATGAAAATTATGTACATATAAAATTTGTATGTAATCTAACATGTATATGATAAATAATATAAATTAATGATTTAATATAACAATACATATAATGCATATGTCGTAATTATTTATTTTTGAATATTTTACTTGTTGCGTTGATAGGTGTTCTTACAATGGCACCTAGGGGAGCGGTTGGGAGTTGTAATTGCATGAGAATGTTAGAATTTAATTATTTTAAATATAACATTATAAAGGAAAAGATAAAATAATTTAGTTATATGAAATATGACATAATTAAATAAAAAATAAAATAACTGACATAACGGTCAAAAAAATTAAAACATGTAAATACAAATAAATTCAAACAACAAACAAAATTTTAGTGTAAAGCGAGAGAACTAAAAAGTAAATAAGATTAAAAAAGGGTTAAATTGAATTGTCATTCCATATTACGTAAATAAAATACAAATTTATTACATTAATATTCTAAAGATTACGTCTTATCTCATTATTTTTATTGTACAACTTACCTACTTGCTTTAATGTGAAATTGATTTCCACTTGACTAGTTGCATTATATTATAGAATCATAATTAATAAATAAATAATCATATTACCACATAATAAATAATACATGGGTAATATATAAATTTTATTGCATCATATTTATAAATAATTAGATGATCATAGCTAATTTATAGATAATATATAAATTTTATCACATTATTATATTTACAAATAATCACATCATAACAATGAATTATAAAAATAAATTATCATAAAAAAATTACCATATCATAATAAATAAATAATCATAACTAATTTATAAATAAGATCTAGATTTTACCATATCATATTTATAAACTAGCATACATATCTTAGATAAATCTATGTAAAATACACTGATAGATATCATTCTTGAGGCAAGTCAAAATATATGATAGATACTTCTAGAAATGATATCTATAAGTGTATTTTACATATATTTATCTAATATATATATATATATATATATATACATATATATATATATATATATATATATATATATATACATATATATATATATATATATATATATATATATATATACATATATATACATATATATATATATATATATATATATATATACATATATATATATATATATATATATATGTTAGTTTGTATTTTTACATTTAAATTATGTTCATGTTAACCAATTATCACATTAATGGGATTCTCACTTTTATATTATGGATTAAACATGGTAAATTTTACTAACATATTAAAATATATAGATAAGGTCCAAAATTGTGTTATCTACCATAAGCCAAACACCCAAAATACAGGGATAAATAAATATATTAAATCTTAAAAATGATATAAAATGTATTTTTTAAAGTAACATAGATACCTCTTTATATTGAGATCATTGGCCTAAATCCATATTATAAGAATAACTCTCATCCATAATGTCTCTCACCCACTAGCCCTATATGTTCTTATATAGATAAGAGAGGAGGCTAGGTTTAGGTTTAATTTTTAAAGTGTAATAAAAATTAGAATAATATAAACATATTATTATAAAATTTTAATTAATTATTTTTTTATTTGATAATATTCTCTAATAATGGGTTGTGGATAAGTATGCACCAATTAGTGCCTACCCACTAATTACATATGAATATTACAAGTGTGTATTAAACCATACAATAGTGTGTGAGGAAATAAATACATTAACATTGCCCCCTTTAATATGTACTTAAATGAAGAGATGGATGGATGAATTACCAACCCATCCTTGATGACACCTTGCTTCACTCCCAAATGTTTACTGAGTTGTATAAATCAGGCCTTAAACAAGGGTTTTTTGAAGATGTATACAACTTGATCATATATTTAGAAAAAACTTAAGACCAATGACATTTTATTGTATCAATTTATGAATATAATGAATCTGTATATTAATTTTATCTATGCATCGGTGTTCCACTAGGTTGTGATAAATATGTACAACACTTTGGTTATTACATCAAATTCATGTTGGTTGGGTATATAGAAATATAAATTCTAAAAGAAAACATCTAATCCAAACTGACTCACAGTTGGTAGTGACAAATAAACTATAGTCATATTCCATAGTATAAAAATCAATATAAATATTCTTATTAGAATAATGAGTCATGGGACCTACTCCATTATGATAGATGTATCCTAATGTTGATTGGTAATCATTTATATCTCCTGACCAATCATTATTTTTGTAGACTACAATTAATGTGTTCCCACCAGAAGTGTAACCATAAATATATGATTTTCCTCTTAAATTTGACTCAATTCCATATTTAGTATTACCATGAAGATACCTTATAATATATTATATAAGTTTCAAATGGATCTCATTAAGGTCGTAATAGTACCATGATACCAAGTTCACAACAAATGAAAGATCATAATGAGTATAAGTCAAGTAAAAACTAATTCCCACAAATTTAATATATAGTATATCATCAACAAAAGGATTATAACACTTAGAAAAT
>JARHVA010008021.1:127500-330000 GCA_037957365.1 Torreya grandis | reverse complement strand
TTATGAAATTAGATGTTTAATTCCTAAATAATAAATGGGTATGAGTAGATAAAATTAGTAAATAATCTACAATAAATAATATTTTTATTTATGAAATTTGACAATAATTAGGGCTTTTCAAAAACTAGTAGTGACAGAGAGAAAATTAAACTTGTCTGATTTTGTGTTGTTCTAACTGAGATAAGGTCTAGAAATCTATGTGTAGGCTTGGGAGACTATCACATATAGGAATCTAGAGTTAATTTATTTATTTTATAGGACCACCAAAAATGGGATACCCTACTATCTAGTGTTATAGTCTTGGTCTTGCCATTGTTGTCTAAACTACTCACAAAGATCTTATTTTTTTGGGTTTTGTTCACCACATCTGTGTGAGCCTATGCACCAAATTTTAGATCCTCACTATAAAAAAAAACTCCTTATAGATTTGATTATTCATGTGAACGTGTCTTTTATGAAATTAAAAGGATCTTTGGAAATAGGGAAAATGGGGTAGTGTGTAAAGGATATGCTAGACACACTTCACACCCCATGTTTGTGCATGCTACCTACATACCAATACTCTAAGGGAGCAAGTTATATGTAGTTATCCCATTAAAGTTATTTGTATGATAATGTGATGAAAGTATAATTAAATTTAAAACAAAATGTACTTGGAATGAATATGGACTAGTACAAGGGTTTGAATAATCTTCGAATAATATTGGATGGTTGTTTAGAGAGAATATAGAAGACAACTTGAGTAGTCTTTCTTGTATTATTACTTCTCTCTTGTAAATGAGTGTCAACTCTTCTAAATAGACTTTGAATGAAATTTTATATGGTATTTAATTATCATTGGTTAAATGAATTCATATTAGGCTAACATGAATTAGGATAATGATCGAGGAGAAAATGACTGTTAGAATCCAAAATACACTTGGACAGTAGCACTAAAAATAGGACACCCTAAGTTTTACTGTTATAGTCCAATTTTGGGTGCTATTGTCTATGGATAAGGAGACATAAGGGGATGGATTTTTCATGGAAAGATCAGCTTGGGTTAGCAAGGGTTTATTTTGGAAGACTATAGATGACTGAGAAACTAAGAAAATAAGCTTATGAGGCTCATGAGAGCATTCAAGATGGACTTGTGGATTAGGAGTCATTAGCCACACTCAAGTTATAAAATTTCACATTTTATATGATTAAATTTCCCCCCCCTTATTATAGTGATGCAAAAAATGGATATACTTGGATAAAGTAAAAAAAAAAGGCATAACTAAATTTACTTGTAAAGGTAAAGCTCATGAAGCTGTGTGATATTGGATGTGAGTACAAAGAGCACAGTGTGAAGTGTGAATCTATAATAAAAAAATATAGAGTAGATTAGTCCTTACTAGATATGTTATATATAAAATAAGAATGTACAAAAGCTATGTAAGAGATAGATGAAGAGAAAGGAATGAATGCACCTTACCAAGTACATACACCAATACAAAACCTATTATGATGCCAGATTGTTTTGGGTGTGTGATGAGTAATACTAGATGATGTTGTACCAAGAGCAATATCGTGAATGGAGTTGGGTGATCAATTCCATAGAAGTGGCTCAAGAATGTAAAGGCATACCCTTTTGATCCATCATTTCTTACTAAGTGAGGCTAACAAATCATGCGTATGTCAATTAATGTTTAGATTATGTGCCCAATTCCTTTGAATAGGTGGCTCAAGAAGACAAAGGCTAGTTAATCCTTTAGCTCCATCATTTCCCCATGAAGTGAAGCTATGAAGTAATACCTATATAGAATATATGTCCTATGATATGGATTTTCAAGCCCATGAATGCATTGTAATCTAACATTGTTGACGTGGATAGCTGAATATATGTTGGAAACTAGGCCACTCTTAGCCACTTTAAAAGAGAGAGAGTATACTTGTATGAAATCCACTCCAAAACTAGTGCAATTAGGCCTATGTAGAAACCAACTCTGGATCTCAGGTACTCAAAACGTTAAGATTATATGAAAGCCAAACTTGAAAAAGGATGCCAACCACCTACAAATGGAGTAGGTCACACAGTTGATGAGAAATGCTTAGAAAATAAACTAAACTCAAAAAATGGGGAGGATCAATATGCTACACACATTTCCCCCAATCACTAGTGTTTCAAATATGGATTCTGATCTTGAAGTTATATCAACTACCTAATCTAAAACTAGAAGTGAGAGCCATCATGCCACACATAGTGCCCCATATATCTAGATTCTCTGAGCAAAAAATATAATAAAACATGAAGAATCTAGACTATGTTGTGTTAACAAACCTATGACTAAACTCACCTTTCTATTAGTTTCTATAAAAACTATTTTTCCTATTGTCTGAACAAGAGTGCCAAAAATAGGACACCCTGGTATCTAAAATTGTAGTCTAATTTTGGTGCTATTGTCTAGGGATAAATCTAGTAACTTTTATAAATTATTTGTTGTTTTGTCTGATCCATTCTGCTTGGTTTGATGTCTAGATTCTATTCTAAGTTTTTTTAAAACTACTTTTTTATTCATTAAGAGATTTGATCTATGTGACAAAACTCAGATTTTTTGCCCCCTCTTCTAAGAGTAGGAATGAAGATTTTGAAATGACTACCCTTAGAAGAAAGATCCCTACAAGTGTGTTATGTTAAATAGATATGATATAGAAATGATAATTCATAAGATATCTCAAGATATAGCAAGGTTTGTATTGAGAGATTGTTATATAAAAAGGGGTATGTCTAGATTAATATAAAAATGTAATAACATGTGTAATATATTGAACTAGAATTGAAAGTGTTAGTTATTAGTTTTTATCAAGGAGGGATGAATCATGATGTTCATCATGGCATCCAAGAAATCAATAAAATGCATGATATAGATCATGGCATTACAAATAGGAAAAGTAATCTATAAATAAGCATACAAAGCATGGAGCAATAAGCATACAAAAGTGGACAAGGGGCCAAGAAATAAAGGGACATGGGCACATGTCACTCAAATTAGAAATCAAGCATACAAAGAATGTTAAAATTCCACATACACATATATTTAGAACAAACAAAGTTAGCACAATGGCCATATGCACATGGAAGAGTACAAAAAAGAATATTGGAAAATGTCATAAGGCACACACATGAATAAAATAAAAGGACATTGGAAAATGTCCTAAAACATATACAAGGCATGGAACAAGAACTAATAAAATGTAAACACATCAAGCTATGCTAAGTGAGAAAGGAAAACATGTATATACTGGAACTGCAATCGTATATAACTAATCAAAGCAAAAAGTGAAAGTATGCAATATATGTTAGTAGAAGACTAGGTATATGCTAATAAATACACAAGTAAAAGATACTAGTGAGTATCAATATGGTAATCTATGTAAGCTTAATAGGTAATGTATTTCAACATGATAACTAGAGTTTGTGGTGTAGGAATGATATAACCTGGATGGTGTAGTCATGTAGAAGATGCACCCTGTGGGTATGTATATCAACATGTGTCTTGAATGTAGAAGTAATATGCCCCCTTAATGGGTAGATTGAAGCAATAAAATATCTATATGTCACTGTACACACTCAAATAATTTCAAGTGAAGCATGGTAATGTAGATAAATTGATAAGAAATAGCATAGAATAACAATATGTAAGTCTAGAATAGTAGTAGCAATGTAAATCATGGATAATGCATATAATTGTAATGTTTTTTTTATTTTGGAATTATTTTAATGTTTTTGTATTTTTTTAATTTATTGTGTATTTTTAAAATAAGTTACATATAGGAAATATTGAGAAGAAATGATACTAACCAATGAGTCTCAGATGAGACTCCTTATCATGTTGTCTTATACCAAACAAAAGAATCATGCATGATTGTAAAGCATGATGGAATTTTTGAGAATATGAATTTTAATATTTGAATGTATTATCTATATCTTGGAAATCATAGTAACCTATATTGTTCTACTCATCATTATCATCTTGACTTTGAACCAATGGAGTGCTAGGGTTGACTTTTGTTGTATCTGGATATTTTTATTTGATAAATTATATATGTGAATGATTTGCCTTAGGATTTTCAATAAATCCCAAAACTTAGTGACAAACATTATCAACTACTGGAATAGGAGTAGTGATTCCTTGAGCCTACTTTCACAACCCTTGACCTTGATAATTAGACTATTGTAGATATTTCTGACCAAACCCATACTACTTTGAAATTTGTGGCTTATTTTCGAGAGGTAGATTTGAATCCTTTTTTTGGTTTACCTATACTTTTGGTACTATTTTTACTCTAATTTTTCTTTTTGATCCTTTTATTGTTTTGAGTTATGCTTTGGTAACCACTTTTGTATTGTTTTTGAATTTGACCCTTTTTGAATGTGTTCTTATGTCACTATGGATTTCTTGATTGATTTACACTTTATATGGTCCTTATTATTAATTATCTATTGTATATGTTTTTTTAATGCCAAACGTGAATCTGTGTGATGTCCATGCATTCTATGATATGCATAATAATATATGGATCTTCTCACTGGATATAGAGGAGGTAGTTTGATCAACTTATATTTAACCATTTCCCCTTGTACTTCACTTAGAATCTTATTTTATCTTTGAATACTTTTGAATCACTATTTGTAGAGTTAATTTGTTTTTATTTCTTATTTTGATATGTAATATTGCTTGCAATGAATTGACTAGGTGAAGGTACATAGACATGATTGGCACTAGGTTGCCTTTAAGACTTTTGCATTGTGATATAATTTTCCAATGTTGTGATCTTCTCATGTAATATTTGATTCTAAATGTGTAAATCTAAAAGTAACTTTCTCATACTGGTGATTTTATCCCTTAGAGTCTCATAAGTGCAAACCCTAGTTATTTTCTATTGAACATGTAAGCACATATGTTGAATATGGTTTGAATAAACTATAGGCTGAATGTATGCATTAAGAACAATAGTATAAACTACCTCACCTTTTGGAGGGATGATATCATATATCTGGTTAGAGTGAAATTAGCTATCACCCTCTTGTGGGAGAGGAGGAGAAGAGATTTCTTTCCTCTACATGAAATATGACATTGAAAAAAGAGTAGCCAAGGAGGCATATACATCTAGGTAAAAACCATGTATAAAGGATAAAATGCATGTAAGTGGAGTTATAAATTGTATAGCAATATGATTATAGAGATCATTCCACATGAGAGATATCAAATAAGGGATGGAGAGTGTGACACTATGCATAAATGCATAGGAAATTTTGACATGAATCATAACATTTCCAACATGTTTAGCATGATAAACTTGAAATTTTTTCCATATGAGTGATAGAATGTAAAGGATAGATATCATGAATTTTTTCATAAATCCATATAAAATTTTGATATGTAACATAATATTTCAAATGTGTTTATCAAAATGGAGTTGGTAATTATTTCACATGAGCAAAAGAGAATATGCAAAAAGAATTTTGAATTTTTTTGCATTTTTGGTAATGAATTTTATAAGATCATCCCATATAATAAAAATTATGCATTAAATGCAAAGGATGAAACTTTATACTAACATATGATAGACTTCATCATTCATGTACATGACAGGACCCATTATAGTTTCCTTATTATTTGCAAGAAATGTAAGAAAAGTTTGTAAATAAATGAGCATCATTTTAGCAATTTTGATTATGGGTGTAAGGTGATACCTCAATAAGAAAAGTAAGAGCTAGTACATGCAACTAGGGATTTTTCAAAAATATTTTTGCAAAATACTATGAATTTTTGAAATTGAAATTGAATTTCTAAGTTAATTATTCAAGATAAAATTCAAAAATTTATGGGAAATTGTTTTATTTAGTGGGACTTATTACATGTAACTAGGGTTTGACAAAAATATTTTTTTTGAAAATTACTATGAATTTTTGAAAATTTTAAGTGATTTTCTAATTTTAATATGCAACTAAAAATTTGTAAAACTATTGGAAAATTATTGGAAGCTAGTTGATGCAACTAGGGTTTAAAATTAATTTATTTTAAAAATTTACTACAAAATTTTAAAATTTGAGAGGAATTTCTTATTTTGATTTTTAAGAAGAAAAATTAGAAATTAATGGGAAAAATGAGCTAGGAATTTACCCTAGGGTTTCTAGGGGTTTTATGTGAAATTCAAAGTTAGGTTCACCAAATGATTTATTATTTTTTGAAAATTAGATGTTTAATTCCTAAATTTTAATAGGGTATGAGTAGATATAAATAATAAATAATATGTAATAAATAATCCACTAATTTGTGAGATTTGATTGTAATTAGGGATTCTCGAAAAGTAGTAGTGAGAGAGAAAAAATTAAAATTATCTAATTTTATGTTGTTTTAACTGAGATAAGATCTGGAAATCTATGTGCAAGATTGGGAAACTATCACAAATAGGAATCTAGAGTTCATTTATTAATTTGATAGGACCTCCAAAAATAGGACACCCTACTATTCAATGTTATAGTCCTGTTCTTGCCATTGTTGTCCAAATAACTCATAGAGATTTGATTTTTTTGGGATTTTTTTACCATGTCTGTGTGAGCATGCATACTAGATTTTAGATCCTCACTATCAATAGAAAACCTTACAGAACTAATTATTCATGTGATTATATCTTATATGGAATTAAATATAACTTTGAAAAAAGGAAAAAGGGTTTAGTTTGTAAAATATATGTTGGATGCACTTCATACCTCATGTGTGGGCATGCTACCTACATACCAATACTTTGAAGAGGGATCAAGCTATATGTATTTCTCCCATTAATGTGCTTGGTGCAATAGTGTGATGAAAATGTAAGTAAATGCAAAATTAGGTGTACTTGGAATAACTATGGACTGATACAAGGTTTTAAATAAGTTTGGAATAATATTGGATAGTTGTATATAGAGAATAGGGAAGAGTGCTTGGGTAGTCTTGCTTGTATTCATTATTCTCTCTTGTAAATGAGTTCCAACCCTTCTAAATAGACTTTGAATTGAATTTTATATGTTATTTAAGGATCATGGGTTAAATTAATTTGCATAGGGATGAGATGAATTAGGATAAGGATCTAAGAGAAAATGACTAGTAGAAGACAAAATACACTTGGACAATAGCACCAGAAATAAGACACCCTAAGTTTTAGCATAGTATTCAAAATTTGGGTGTTGTTTTCTAGAGAATAAGAGACATGGGGGAATTTATTTTTCATGGAAAGAGCAACCCGGGTCAGCAAGGGTTCAATCTAAAAGGCTATAAATGATTGGGAAACTATGAACACATGTCTATGAGGGTCATGAGAGAAAGCAAGATGGACATATGGATTTTGTGTCATTAGCCACACTGAAGTTACAAATTTTTTAATTTTATATGATTTCACCACACTATATCCTACAAAATATGGTGAATGTGTGCCTTCATAAAGAAGAGATAAGTTAAGTGAAAAAAGTCACATGGTGAATGCTATAGTAGGTCCCTTTGAAACAAATGATGTCTCTTCTTTCATAAAGAGATACCCCAAGATATCAAAAATTTTAATTCACACTAAAATAGAATTTAGGCAAGAATAAATATGTAAATCTATAGAAAATTCTCAAATCTCTCAAATTTCCTACTCCAATGTGCCAAAATCTAATGGGGGATCACATGCCTAAATATAGAATATGGTAATAAGGAAGCATAAAATGAAGGAGAGAGAGAAATAGGGTTTATAAGTACCCTCATTAAATCTATAATTTAGTACGTAACTCTAATATATATGTCATAAAAGAGAAACCAAATTTCCTTAAAGGTGTCATCTAGATCTTAAATGTGATACTCTAAAAACAAAGAAGAGATGTCTGGTATAAAATTATCCCAATAGGGTGAATCAAGAAGACATATGTAATATTACTAAAAATAATCTCTAGAATCTCTCAAATGAGTAACTCTAAACTTTTTACTATCAACACAAGGTGGAATCTTAGTGCATGTCACGTGACTACACTACACATCCTATAAAATGTCCTATTATGAAGAACAAATATGTGATGGATCTAGAAGAGTGACATATTATATAGGAATGAATGTGGATTCCATAGTTGGATAAATAAGGTATGGTATAATCTCATCAAGTAGTGGTGGCTTGACATAAGGAAGAAAATTATCCATCAAGATTGTGTCATCACAAAAAATAAAAGTAGTATGAGGAGTCATAAATCTCAGTAGGATTTGTGAAAAGAGTCTAAAGAGTGCTTTGAATAATGGAAGGATAATTTTTTTGATCCACATGGTGGTATATATATCATGAAAAATGCATTAATAAGTGACCATAGACATAATCATAAGAGTTATCCCAATAATTATATTGATAAGGGCCAGTGGGTGTAAGAATCTATCCCTATAGAAATGGAATAATGTATTGTTCCATGAGAAATAATTCCATGTACATCCTCCATGAAGCATAGTTTGTATTTTCAAGAATAAATACTAGAGTATAATAAAATATCCTCATCTGGTATCTCCTAATTAGATATAGGTCATTTGACATGACCATAAGTAACCATGGATGCTCAATGTGGTGGATTCCAAACTCATCTAAAAGTGTACCCAAATAAACAATGTGTTTAATAGTCACCAAATTCCCCTTGATATTTCATAGGTTGTCACTTTATAATTGAGTGTGTATACAATCAACACATTTAAGTGCATATACAATCAACATGTTTATAGAAACAACATAAATATGCAAAAGAGAAGAAGAAATACAACCCCATAAAAAATGTATAGAGGATAAATTTTACAAGGCTTGGTAATAGTATAAATGTGTAAAGCTCAAAAAACTTGGAATTTGAAAAAACTAATGCTTGAAAAGGAGCTATGGATTGAAAATTAGGTCACTTTGAAATCTTTAAAAAATTTCAACTTGCAAAATGAAATTTCTTGGCCTTGTAAAATATTTGAGTCAAATTTTCATTAAAAATTTAATCTCATTTGGCTTAGTTGTGACCAAGGGCTTAAATTCCCATGTGACCATGGGTTAAAGTCTAGGATGAGTTCCCTCCCACTTGATTGATATGGGAGTGATGTCACACCAAAAATGTCTCCACTTCCTAAATGAATATTTTCACTTTTCACTCAGTTAAATTTGATAGTTTCATATATGTGACACAATGTAAAGTGGGTGGTGGAACCTGATCAACATGTAATAGGGGTCATGAAACCTGATAGGTGTGAAAATAGGGGTGGTAGAACTTGATAGGTATGTAATAAGGGTTATAGAACCTGATAAACATGTAATAAGGGGTATCAAAAACCAATAGGTGTATAAGTAAGGGTCATGGATCTCATGGTGCATGAAAACAAGGTGTGTCAAGTCTATTGGTGCATGAAATAATGTTGTGATATGTCCATAGATGCATGGAATAAATGTGTGTTGAGTCTACTACTATATGCAAATAGGGTGTGTTAGACTAATCATTATGTGAAAACAAGGGGCTAGAGTTTGTCTATGGTGAAAGCATAAGGTTGGTATTCATCAGTGGTACAAGCATAGTTCATAGATCCAATCAATTGGATGATTAAGGGAAAAATTCTATGGAAGGGTAGAAACTTGCCAAAGTGCCTATAGAGGGTAGAAATTTTGTTAAATATTAACAACCCCAAGATCTACAGATTTAGTATGGATTTCAAAAAAAATTAAAAAATACCCAGATTCTTTTTTGATAAACCCAAAAAAGTGTATAAATTACTTTTCCTCAAAGTCACCAGATGTACAAATTTTTTTAGAATTAAAAAATAGCCTTCAAACCCTCCAAAAATGGTAAAAAACTAGTTATAATGAAACTAGGTTGTGTTTATATTTGATTCTAGGTTTTTGACACCAATTAAATTTAGCAATGATGTCTATTTTTACTTTTTAAAATCTAGAGGTATTTATTTGCATATATTTTCAATAAACTCCACAAACCCCTTGAAAAATGAAATCAATGAAAAATTACTACATGAGCTAGAATGCTAGATTTCAAAAAAGAGGCTATGGCATTCAACTACAATAAAATATATGATACCATGTTAGAGTGGGCTATAGTCAAGAACCATTTTAATATGATATAATGCATGAATTTTAAACTATATGAAGTAGTAAAATTAAAAAAAAAACATATAAGGAAGAAGCTTGTATTCACAACCAAAATTTGCATTAACATTAATTCATTAGCCAAAAAGTACATAGGAATGTACATTTTATAGTGATGAATTAAGTTACCCAAAAAATTAATTTAATAAACTCATAATTATAAAATGACTTAAAGTATATTTCCCCTAATGACTTATTATTAACCTAATAAATATAATTAGACCATGTAGATAAAATCACATAGTGGAAAAAATTCTATAGTAATAGTTTCTATTTCTTTGTTGTTATTGTAAAAATATTTTAATGGATCTGTGATCACTTAGATTATGGTAATAACTTTAAGAATATGCTAATATTCTACTAGTAATATTCAAACACATAAGATGACCGAATATGTCCATTGTCTGCCAAAATTTCCAATGCATGTTTTATTGGTTTTTTACACCATAGATTGATTCACCTACCTATCAATATTTTAAAGGGAAAACACAATCTACATGGTTATAGTATGTGAAATTAACACACACACTAATCAGTAGGATTAATTTTTATTGATGAACATGAAGTCAATGTGTAATTTGAGAAGGCCACTAAATGTTCAATAGGGTGACAATAGAGAAGGTGAAAAATGATGGCCTACCTAAAATAATGAGAATAGAGGAGGATTTATTTTCTCTAACTATAAATATAAATCTAGGAAGTAATAATCTCACCATTTTGGGTAGCTTGTTGATGATGATATATAGTATGATGAAGATTAAAAAACTATTATGGAATAAAGTAACCAATATGAAATAAAATTGTTGAGAAGGATTAAAAATAAGGTATAAATTTTAAAGAATCATGTGAATAAGAGAGTTCCCAAAAACATAGTCCTAAATTTGTTAAATAAGCCATGTTTTTATACCATTGTTTAACAAACTTTGTCAAAATAAAAGATAAGAGTGACTATGCTAATAAAAATGTACATACACATATTTTGGAATCCTCATAGTTAGAGTCTAGTGTGATTATTATTTCACAATTCCATAGTATTAAATTATGTAAGAATTACACCACATAGTCTAAGTAACAATTTGAAGAGTTAATAAAATTTTCAAGTACAAAGTCATTCCTAGGTTTATATGTGATAAAGAATTTCTATATATATGAGAATGTAGGAATTCCATAACTTTAAAGACAAAGGTTACTTTGGTTATTGGAAGTGATTTTTTTGAATTTTGGTTACTTATATGGATTCTTTCATGAAACAATTTGTTACTACTAATAAGGGAGTAAATCAACAAAGATTAGTTTTTGTAGTTTATGTAGTAAGAAAAGTTGAAAGGGAGTGTGCATTGGAGGAGTGTTTGGGTAATTTAATTTTTTATACTGAAATATTTGTGATTGATGTAGATAAACAATTATAGAATAATTCCATAATAAATGTGAATCAATTTAATAATTACTACACCATATACATGATGGACATGAAATGGAAATAACTAAAAAAAATATTATGATTATATACTATGTCATTTGATATATGATTAGTTTAGTTATGAGTTAGTTTACTATATTTTGAGGCCATAATTAAAGTGATAAATATTCATGGACTTGGTGAAGTTCAAAACTTGAGTTTTATAAAGTTTAGTTTATTATGGACAAGCATAAATTTAGATTAGTCTAGTTTAATTTAGTTATTATTTGTCCATGAAAGTGTTTGTTGGTATTTATATGACCCAAAATACATGTCATCATCATATATAGAAAATTACATTATCCATAGCATTTAGCACTCTTAAAATTATAAACAATAACAAGTCATGTATAAAATTTATGATTAACTCAATACAATCAGGTAAATGGTCATATAAAGATATAACATGTATAATGTACTGAGATGCCCCCATTGTAGGCATGCCATCAATGTAGAAATGCATCGTCTAGATATAATTAATATTTATTAGTGATATTTGTATGTGTCATATAATCTATATTTATTATATCCCACTCATGTATACTATGAAAAACATGTGTGTAGATAATGGATATGCAATAGACCATGTATATATGATATATATCATATATTAATCATGTAATTAGAAACACATGTCAAGCATATGTCCTAATTATAAATTATTAATGGTTTTTTATTTTTTTAATTCTATTTATGTTCATGATACCCAATGATCCCATAGAGGTATACTCATATATAGGACCTATATCAATAAATTAAAAATCCATCCACTATGTAAAACTAGTAACATATGTATCTATATTGGAATCTAAGAAGTGATGATGTAATGTAACATATCAATCATTGTCATCATATACAATATGCTTTTCTGTGTGTTGTGTAAATATATAATCCATAGCAACCTATGCAATATTCTATATAATAAGAGTATAAGATAATGTTCATTTTTTAACATGTGGAGTGGCAAGTATAACCAACTTATGATGTGACATATTAGGAAATGTATATTATTAAACATAAATAGAACTATGCTGAAATGGGAAATAAGGAACCAATATATAAGGAAGATCAATTACCTTTCTATGAATTACATGTGTAGAATGAGCATATAAATTTTAAACAATAATCTATAGAGAATTATTTTAAGGAAATGTCTTTATATGAGTATTACACTCATATTGAATATTTGGAACTATATCCACTTATTTTATATATATAGACACACACACACACACACACACACACACACATTTATACATACTTCAAACATAAGATTTACTAAATATGGTAATACACATATGTTATCTATGCAAGGATTTCCTAGTAAAATATCGAACACCCCATATTGGGCATAATTAAAAATAAAACTGTAATTGCCATAGGCACTATCATAATAGGTAGCATAGTGATCCCTATAGAAATTTTTCTCTTCCTATAAAATACTATCAATATATTTTGTATACAATGAAATATTCATGCATGTATCTAGGAATAGTAATAAGTATCATAGTAAAAATGTTTATACTTGATCCATTATCCACCATGACATAGTGTATAGGCTATGATTCAATGTAATGGCACACAACCAATGACACATTAATATAATCATCATCAATAATATCATGATCATCAAATGTGTTATTATTTATATGTACTTATGTGTCCTTAAGTGTACCAATAATACCATCAATGGGATGTTCCTAGTATTTAATCTTTGAAAAATACAATTTAGGAGTATGTCATATTATGTATTTCATATGAATCTAAATATTAGTCTTAGTAGTTTTTTTACATACGATTTGGAAAGGATAAAAAATATCTCCAACTTCACATTACCATTATTTTGTATGACTAAATCATTCATATATTTTCTAATAATATTAAGTTAAATGATATTATCATTGATTACATCTTGTATCTTATGTCTTCACCAAAATAATTTATTTATAGAGCACACATATATGATAATCATAATATGAATTTATGGTAAATATATTATGTGGTTTCCAATTAATAATAACCTCCTTTTGTCAAGGAATATATATGATATTTCTCTCAATTATCATCTATAATATCTTATGAGGAGGTTTAGATAGTCATGTGAACTACCTCATTTATGGAGTTGATAGGATAATTCGATAACAAGGTTGTGAAACTACATTAATTTTTTTATTTTTATTCATTTTTAGAATCATTTTCCATAGATTTTGAATTTGGTTTGATCTAAATAAAATAATCAAAATCAACATAGGATTGGACCCATATTTTAGTTCATTCGTAGCAAGGAGCTTAATGTCATAGTTTGACCATATGGAATAAGTCATCAAACTATTGAATCTACTTGAACATAAAGGACACATGTGATGGGAAAATAAATAGTTAATTAAGTATGCCTTAAAACTCATTCTTAGCCATATAATTTATCATCTAAGATATCCTAGTCTTGTAATGAAGAAAATAATCCCCAATGAGTTCTTTACATCCTCACTTAAATTTTGAAATTTGAGCACAAGACATATTGTCATTGAAATTCATTAAAAATCATGTTAATAATTTATAAACCAATTAATTAAAGTCACACACTAATTTAAATATCAAGTAATACAACCATTACAAAAAATTACCCCTTATAAACAAATTGGTTAATAACTTATCCTTATATGCATAGTCACAATATGCTACATGAAAGGCTCCAAGGTGTTATTGTGGATTTCCTTTACCATCATACAATGTACTATTAGGTTAAAAAATATAGGTATGGGATAATTAATAATATCTATGGCGATAGGGTTACATAATAATTCTAAATAATTATTCAAATGTCCCTTTATATCAAAAACTTGTTCTAATTGTAAAATTTTGGCTTGAAGATAAAGGACAATTTACATAAGGGTATGATAAGTAGGCATAAAATATTATGTATAAATCTATGATGTGATATAATTATTGATCCTAAGAGGGGGGGAAGTATATTTTATAGGGATAGACCTAAAAATCTAAAGAACACCTAGTGTTTTCCCAACACTATTAGTGGGCATTACATGTGTAACCATAGGTGTATACATAGTTATAGTAGTAGTAGGGGTAGTGGTATCAACACCTATTGTAGACTTAATGACTCTAAAATGTATATTAATATTATTTATTTTCTCATTTTTTTCCTTAGATGTGACAACCTTAAAATTATTTGCATTCTTAACATATAGGATTACTTTCAAGATCTTATCCAAATCATTAGGTTGTTTATTAATTTGACCTAAATAATTAGAAAGTATTTAACCCTAAAATATATATTATGGAATATAATATTAAATGGATAGAGATATCATAGGGAACAAGGATGATAGACTATTTATACAGTAATCCAATTAATTTTTAAACTCAGATAAACATATACTAAATTTATTATGATGAGGTATACTAAAAATAAAAATTAAAGCTATGCTAGATATTTTAATGATATTTAAAAAAATATAGTTATTTCTAATTATAATTAAAATTTGGATATAGAATAGGAATATATAACACTACAATTAGATTATGTATCAATCATCATATTCTTATTAAGCACTTATATGTCCTCAAACACTTACATTAACCTTGGATAATTACATCAATTCTTTTGTTTAACTTTGATGTAGGTGTCATGTATGGAATACATAATAGATATGTATATAACCACCTAAAACATTTTATTTTATATGTCACCTTCAATTTGGTGTACTTAGATCTAGATCATGGCCTATCATTCCTTATCAAATAGCAAAACCTAGTTCTTCATATGTATAGTGGTTATGGGAAAAATGGGTTAGTGGCCACATAGTGTCAAGCTACCCTCAAGACCCTTATTTCAATGAACATTTACTAAATAGATAATACTATAAATAAGACCTTAGACTTGTGTATTTATCCCCTACTTATTGGCTCATGTATGTATAAAGATGTAATATGTGATAAGTATATAAAGTGACCTAGCTTATAACATGGAAAATGTGGCTCATGGGATGATCCTATAATAATGTATACCTATATATGTTTCATCCCTATTATTTATATGGAATTAGGATAAAATAGGGAAGTTTTTCTCACTTGAGTGTTTAATTGAATTCCTTTTGTAAGTTTCCTTATGAGAGGTAAGAATTTGTTAGGTGAGGAATGCATAAGGATTGATCATGTATTTATATAAATAATTTTAGATAATATCTCACATTACATAAATTACATCAACCATAAGAATACATTCCATTTTTAAATTGGATGAACTTAGGGAACTGGAAACTTGCATTAGGGTAGGACACTTGCATCAACATAGGTTTTTGATTGGGATGCAAGTGTCCAGGTAATTTTAAAATAGGCATAGGTCAAAAAATTGTAGAGAAATAAAATAATTAGGTTTATATCATTATGATCATGTTATATGTTTTGGGTCATCATAATAACATTGATCAGATTGAGAAATAAGCAAGTTAGTACAAAGAGATAGTCTGTACAAGACTTTTAGTAGTAGGAAGGCTTATAAGATTAAGGTACATCCATGATATGTATTTTATAAGTGTAAAATACTGAGGTGATATAAAATTCTTAAATATTTTATACATTTACCCCCCCCCTTATTCTAGTAATGAAATTTCTAGTTTAAAGGAGAAGAAATGTGTATCTGAGTATGTATAACATAACTTATCTTTGCATGAGTCAATCTTGATTTCTTTGATCATGACTGACCTCAAACTAAAATCATGTTTTAATTTATAATCAATGAATATAATATAAAATTTAATCATTTTAAATTATTGAAAGTAAATAGATCAAGGTTTAGGAGTATAACTAAGTATCGATGCAATCTATAACAACCCCACTAGGATTTACTCTAATTTACACAAATTACGTCAAGATGAAACCAATAAATATAGTGATATTTAACTAAATAAATTTGTTTTTATGCTAACCAAAAATAAGATCGACAACTAATCTATTTAGATA
Source organism: Torreya grandis (assembly GCA_037957365.1). Classification (NCBI taxonomy): domain Eukaryota; kingdom Viridiplantae; phylum Streptophyta; class Pinopsida; order Cupressales; family Taxaceae; genus Torreya; species Torreya grandis. Next base: position 313,415 of record JARHVA010008021.1, on the reverse strand, counting down.
ATGATCACAAGATCAATATCAAGTACAATGCTGATATAAAATTAATATTGAATTTATTTCATAAAATTATATTTACAAAGTCATCCACAATTGATAAAATGTTTCAAACAACGATTGTAATGATAAAATATATAAAATAGTGCAATATCATCATAATACAAGGCTTAATAATAATGTATAATGATACAATGCTCTATGGAGCATGAGAGTCTCAACAAACTTGAAATAACCATAAGTAATAATGAGTGTAGTCACTAGTGAAGTAATGTGGATGGGAGGGAAAGCATCATCCAAGTGATTTTCCACACCAATCATGGAACATAGATCCTTCATAAAATCTCCCAACTAGGGAATGACCCTCCCTTCATGGATGGGTAGATAATTATGGTATGGGAATCAAGTGTAAAAACTAGAATCCATGTGATGTAAGATAACTATTACATGTAATATATCATAAACAAACTTGTTCTAATATGATATCATACAAAACATGTAAACTAAATCCAACATATGAAATGACAATGTTTAACTATAAACACTAATTTGGCTAAGGTTTTTCATTCATTTATTTTATCTCAAAGATTACTTAATTTCATACACGCCACTCAATCAGATTACACCTTATCTATGTATTAGTGATGCTAATTAAGTAGAATCTATTTTACTCACCTATTTAGGGTCATTAATACTATATTTGGTTTATATATTAAAAATATATAAAAACCAATAAATTTCAAATGAGCCTTTTTCTTCTAGCATTTATAAAAGATGATAATACAATAAAGTCTCATAGACATGCATTTAACCCATCAAATGAAATGTAATAATTCCAAACATCTAATTTATTAAAGCATAATAAATTTATTTTGAAACAATCATACCATTTAGGTAATATTAAACATCAAATCAATCAAGTTAGAAAAATATTAACTTGCAACTCTAACATTATGTTATTCATTCATATAACATCATTTACTAGCTTCTTAGTTTGTTTCATATGTCAAAAATACATCAATAATCTATTTCAAAAACTAACAAACCTTAATATGATTTGTATTAATCTCTATACAACACAACTAGAAGTTCCCTAAATTCCTCAAATTCACTTCTAAGTTCAGCTATATTAAGGCTAATAAACAAAGCATTTATACTTCTCTATTTATAAAAATATCATATTTAATCATTCATCATTATATACAATAGTGTATATGGTATACTCTTTATATATTAGTATTATCTTCATAATTTAAGAGTATTACATATATAGTAATGTATATACAAACACTTTATTATATTTAATCCATTTACAAAAACTCAACAAAGACTGAACTTATAATGTTTTGACTGTGATTTAATCCTATATACCCAACATACCACAACTTGAATTTAAATTTTCACCCAGTCCTCAATGAACTCATCTATATTTATATGCATATAGGTTTCATTATATGGAAATATATATTTCAAGGCATACAATCCTTAGTAGACCCAATCACAACTATATATAAATATATCTATAGCCAGATATAAACCTTTTTACTAATTCAAATTGCAAGAGGTTTCAATTTTAATTTAATATAAATGTAAATGCATAATTCATATTTACTCAATAGTATTTATATTTTAGGTTTTATCCACTATCTCATTCACACCACAATGAAAAGTCCCGTATAAAACTAAAGTGAACTGCATGGTTAGCTAACAATTACAATAATGAATTCACATAGACTTCCAATATAATATAAATTCAATCTTAAAAAGGATAATAGGTTATTCACCACATACATTTCATTATGGTTTTGTTAGTGCCTAGAATTGCACTAAAGCAATTTGGCCCTTGTCAAGTGTAAATGATTGAGATTCTTTCCCAATTATAGTTTTAAAGTACCTTTGGTCTATCTAAAAAATCCAAGTGAGTTAAAAAATAATCTCTATGCACTCTGAAGCCCTTGTTCTAGTTTCCTTAGCCTAGGACCCTTTGATTTAAAATCAAATTATGTGGGAAAACTTTAAAAAATGCCATGGACTTAATTTAGTTTTTATATTAAATATTGGTCATGTCTATTAACATGACCAAATCTTAATATAAAAATTCACACTTGGTCCTTTTTATTTCCCATAGCCTGGTCCCTTTTATTTATTGACATGGTTTGCTTAATGTTGGTCCATTTTTTATATGATTAACATAAAAGTCTTGCATCCCTTTCATATTTATAATCACTCTAAAACCTTAGGCTAAGTCTTTATCCTAAGTTTTATGTCCTGAGCTCAAACTTAGAAATTTCCCATGTCAAAATTGACCCAATCATAACCAAGATGGTAGATCATAATCAAATGGTATGCATCAACAAGGAGGAAGATGATCTAATGATGTGGGAGTAGTATTAAATCATCAAAATCTCTAAGAGCCACATGAGAGTGACAAGTGTCACCATATCAGTGGGTTGCCTAATTATCCAATGGCACATAAGGGTCAACAAAGTCAAAGGAACCTATGGAGGAATGTGAAGAGGACATGTGTCAAACTCTTGGTGAGTAAAACTAGTAGTGTGATGACCATCTAAATTTCTTTGACAGTCATGTGATTTCAAAATTAAGCTCAACTAGTATTTAATTGGGACTTAAATTTGATGATCACATGGATGTCATTTGTAGTAGTGTGAACGTCAAATGATGGGTGCACAAACATCAAATTTAACCCATGGTAATTATTCATTAGGGATTAAATTTGATGGTTGCATGATTTTCAAATATGTTTACACAGATGTCAAATTATGGGAACTCAAACATCAAATTTAAATTAATGATCATTTTTAAAAAATGAAAAATGAGGCAAAGATATTTATGAATAAAGTGACATGTTGATGCCTCTTAGGAATGCATGTCATGATCAAAGGTCCTATGTAGAGTAGTTTGTGGAGATTTTACCAGTGATAATTAGATTGACTAAGCAAGTTTCAATTCAACCATGGGAGCTTTGAAATAAGTTTAAAGGCACTTTTTTAGCCATATGGCATAGGTTGATTGGGTAACCATAGGTCCCTTATCTAGAGGCTAATAATGTAGTCCAAAAATATGTTTTGGATAGCATAGAGGTTAAATTTTTATGATGTCACTAAATTTTCATGGTAAGGAGATAAAGCCACTTTTGCTAGAGTATAAAGTCAAGGTAGAGAGTGGGTTTCCATATATGTCAAATATTCATTCTAAAGTGTGACCCTGATGACTGGATAATGCATAAATCCTATTTGAGACTACAAGACAAATATATTACATGTTTGTAGCATGTATAAAATACAAAAGGTCTTATGTTCATATAATTAATGACCTTTGTGCAGATCTTAGGTAATGCCTATATGATGGGGAGTTTTAAAAGGGTGACAAGTATGTGTTTAGTATATTGTAATCTAATGTGGCTTTATTAACCACTCATGTGCTCATTTAAAGACCTCCCTCAAAAATATTCCTAAGAGAACTATGAGTGTCAGTTTCAACTTAGAAATTCATAAATGTGCAAGTGGGGCCAAAATTTTCCCAATAGATCAATAGTTGGAATAATGCATTTATGCATTTAAAATACAAAATTTTCTAACAAGATAAAATTGTAAAAGGGCCAAATATGTTAAAAATTAGATTTGATACAAAAGGGTAAAAAGGTTATTTTAACCTAAGTTTGGCATTTTTTATCTACTTTGTTTGTCTGATCTCCTTTATGGGAAAGATATTATTATTTTATGAGATCAATGTGAACCACTTCCAGGAAGATTTTTAAGTAGCCATGAATCAAGAATATTTTCTAGTCATCATTTCAAGATCAAGTTGTTCCATGGAATGCATAAAGGAAGGGTAGTTGTCCATAAGATTCCATATTTTCCAATGATTAATAGAAAAGAATCTCTAGGAATTTGCACAAAACAAAAAAAAACTTGTTTGGGTCCTCAAACAAATATCTTCTTTCCAACTCTTGTGAAAGGTCCTTTCATCCAAAATATCAAATGATATGCTTCAAGCATCCATCATTAATTTTAGAGGTAGTTGCAACAATCATTTTCCTTGTATTTACATGAAAATTTTAGGCATGGTAAGGAAATATTTTATAGTTAGGGTCATCTTGGAAGGACTTTGGCAATTGTAGATTTTAAATGGGTAAAAAATGTATAAATAGAGGAATTCTCCTCTATTCAAGGTGTTGGTTGGCCATTGTGTGGGTAATTTTGTATGTTTGTGTCTTCCTTAGTATAGGCTCTTACACATTTTGGGATCACTATTGTGTGAATTTTGTATCTCTTACTAAGGTGGTTGTAACAATATAGCCATTATAAATATGTGAGAGTATCTCTATATGTCTTCCCTATCTATCATGGAGTAAATACACCATGTTTGTCCCCATGGAAACATTTTAAAACATTGATGTGTGTAATATTTTATTGTAAAGTTAATGAAACTATTTTTGGTTCTCTGTGATTTTTTTTTGATGAAGTACATTAATATGTTTTTCAAATTTTATTGATTGGATATATTATTTTATTCTCATTACTGGTTATCATCTTGGGCTTTAGATATAGATTATAAATACCTTTATGCATTATGCTTGGGAATGTGTTGTTGAATAACTTGTTAGGGTACCCTAGGTTTATGGATTTGATAGGAAAAGGTAGGTGAGATTCTAGTTTTAGTGTATGTTCTACCATTTCAAGGATCATTTAGGTATTTTCATTTCATTGGCACCAATAAGTGCCGATCACTCTTGGTAGTTCTATTATCTTGAATTTATGTTTTCTACATCTTTGTTATAATTCATGTCATGAATGTTGAGAGATTCCCTAATGATTCAAAACCACCATAACACCATCCCCTTTACATAATTATCTAATTGTCCTGCCCTATCCTACCCTACATATAATACACCCTTTACATACTATAAATGTTATTTTCTAGAAAATGCATAAGATATTACATATCTAGCATGTGTTTGCATTTTTTGATTTAAATCCTAACATTGCAATCATTTATTCATCGCCTGTGTTGTTGAAATTTTTTTTGAATTAAGTTTGAAATCACATCTATAGCTATCTTTAGTAACTTGTATATGACTTAGAGAATTTTTACATTTTTTATGACAAACCTTCATGGGTGAAGTGTGCAAACTTGGTTATGCCCTAGTCATATCTATTCCTTGTGCCAAAAATCCAAATGGAGGTTGAATTTCATAATCTCTCCATGTGATAAAGCTACCCCATAGGTCCTCTCACTTTGGTTTAACTAGAGCCAGAAGTAGCACAGAGCTAACCATACCCTCTGTAGGTGCCTCTCAGTCATTTTATACATTTGATCTAATATTGATGCCACACCCATCGCCATATATAATGACATACTAATGGGTTTCTCATCATAGTTTTCCATTATCTTTCAAGTGTGCAAGGTTGAATGTATGAGGTGTAAAATTTGAAACCAACAGGTTTAATCACATTATAAAGAAATTATATATGTAATTAAACTAATTGTATACCTATTACAACATATATATGTATAGGCATAATCATGTTAATGGGTCATTAAAATACCCATCCATGTTCCATGATTAACATGTATATATCTTTGCATATTTATACTATAGGGTTTATTTAATAAAGACTTCATAAATTGAAATAAACTAGTCCTATTATATTTTACCCAACATAGTAATATTCCAATAGAAGAAACATATATGGAATTATTTTTTCATAACTATGTTTTAATATTTCTTACTCATTTACAACTTTCATCTCAGATATATCCCATACATAGTCATACCCTATAATTGACCCAACACTAGTTTTAGAAAGACTAAGTTTAATCTTACATACACATCATACCCTAACTAAGGTTTCCATAAAATCAAGTCATGATTTAAACATAATACAACTAGAATATATGTGGTATAATGAAATAATGATTCAATAATATAATTATTTTTAGGGTTTCACCCAACCAAAGGCAAACGTATATTTAATCTCAATGATTAAATAATAATTCATAAATAAACTCATTCTACTAGTCTTATATAATAAACAAAAATTATTATGATTTCTCATTTTTTACTTAATACATAAAATTATATTTACAAATGAATCACAATTTTATTTACAAATAACCTAGTATGTATAACCATTTTAACTAGGGTTTGATAGTTCTATACTTGGATCTATGGATGGTCAAACCATCCCCAACATTAGGTATATAACCCTAGTTTTCTAATAATTTCAAAATAATAAAATGAAAAACCTTAACCCTTAAAAATTTATCATAATTCATTGATTTAACTCTTAAAAATCAAATAATAATTTAATAAACATACCTACATAGTACAAATATGCATGGTTATGTCAAATTGGTATTGCCCTCTAAATCTACCTCAAACCATTTCTTTTGTTTTTCCTTCTCTTTCCTCCTTCATCTATTGTATACCCATAGACATTTATTATTTTCATTTTATCTATCTACATGCTTGTTTTCATGCTAAAAAACCTCCCACTATCTCTACCACAACACTATATAAACATAACGAGCACTGTGAATGAAAATTCATGCAAATCCAAAATAAAGTGTTTAATTTTCAAAGTGGCTCGATTAACACTAGTAAACTCAAGTTAACCCTAATTCAATAACTTTCCCTTATAATGATAATTTTTAAACAGTATAAACAATAATAATAATAATAATAATAATAATAATAATTTAAACCTTATGAATGTTAACAATGAATTTCACCAAATCCTTTAAGCATTGTACCTCCAAATAATATTTACTTACCACCAATACTCACTAAATTAATATAATTACTATCATTTACTTAATATGATATTAACAATAAAATAGCACATATGTAATTAATTCCCCTTTCAATTATCAATTCATTTATAAAACAAGACATTGATGTTCCAAAAAAAATCATACTCACTCAGTTATAGTCATTCAGGGAAGAAAGACCATTTGTAGAATCATTCACACAAATTCTAAAGACAATAACAAGGATAATAAAATATCCAAAAGCATAATTTAAGGCAACATCATCATGTTAATCAACCTAAGTAATACAACATAATTTCAAACACAGAATGATACTCAAGTGCAATAAACATGATTTTAACTAAAAACAACTATAATCTATCAAATCAAGTAATGAATAGAAAAACATATTCTACTATTTATGGTGTGTGCAGTGTTCTTTGTTTCCATTCTATCATCCCCCAATGCTTCCATATACTCTGATCTCTCTAATTATTCCCTCCCTCCATCATAATTTGAGGGGTAGAACTATCTTGCATCCACCTTGAAACAATAAATGTAGTTAGCATAAATCAATATAAAATTCATAATATACTATTTTAATGAACTAAATAAACATGATCCTCATGTACATAACATACAAGTACAACTAGCTCAACAAGTTAATGATCATGTAAATAATAAATATATAACTATCCATACATTAGTGTATAAAATCCATCTTAACTAAAATAGTAATTATCCAAATAATAACCATAAAATCCAAAAATTAATAGATTATTAAGTCTAGAGAGGAATCAAGATGTAACATAACCACCTTACCTTTTGGCACTTTGATTTGAAAATATTTATCATTATGAATCATTAAAACTAATATTAGGACAAATATAAATCTATAAAGTTCATAAATATCAAAATATTTAAGGAGAAAACTTTCCCCAAACCTTGGAGCTAAAGGTGAGTTTCCACCAAGCAATTGAGATTAGCTCAACCATGCAACCCAATCATAGTTATAACCTAGTGAGTGTGAATAAACCAAGTCCAATCACATTATAACACTATGAGGTTGGATTATGTAATCAAATCCAACCTATAAACTTGGAAATATCAAGTGATTTGATAACATCAACCATTAAAAGTTAGCCAACTATTATAGTAGTTTGGTTTAATAGAGTCTGTAACAGTCCAACCTAATGAGCTAAAATCTATAAAAGTGTTTGAAAAATGAAATCTGGTTTAATTTTGAAATTTAGGTGCCAATTTCATATCATATGCACCTCATATATGACTAATGCTAAAACTTAGGTATTCTAATGGTACAAACACATATAATTATACCATAACTATGAATCCGGATCAATTGTAAATTATGTAAGTATGGAGAACATGTTTCCAAAACATCCCACCACTATGTATATGAATCTAATTAACTATGAAAAATGTGTAATCCATGCCTCTATGACATTCCCATATTAATATTCCCCCTCCCTTTTGAGGTTAGTGGAATTAAAAACTAGTAGTCACCTTACCTCAAAAAGATAAGACAACTATACAATTTGTGTGTGAACCATGTATAATATGGAATGAACATGTACAGATAGATATATAATTGAATAAAAATTGATGTCATCACATAATTTCATAAAATGCATGATTTAAATCATGGAAACATCTAGATAGTAACAATACAATCTCAACAAGAAATATAACACACAGATAATAACACTCAAAAGGAAATCAAAAGACAATGGTAAAATAATACCTCAAATAAGAGGCATGTTCAAATGTCCACAAATCAAGGAATGACATATTCAAATGTCAACATACAATAAACCATGACACATACAAATATCACACTAGGCAAACATAGGCATGGGGGACACAATCAATGGATCGATTCAAATAATTAATACAATGCATAACAATGTCAAGAAAGGAACACACTCAAGGAAGTGAAAAATATAGAACATATAAAATAAATAACCAATATAACATAGCATATTATCCCATGGATAATATGTGTTATAAAAAAATGTTATGTACATAGCATATCATGTACACTATGAAAGATATAATCATGGATAAAGGAATGTGTAACTATATAAGCTCAAACATGATAATGAAAAGAGACAATAGAATAATAGAACTTAGATGTATTATGATAAAATTAATGAACACCTTTCAACATGACAAGAGTAGATGGAATGCCTAACATCCAAAATTTAATAGATCATATATATGTGTATGCCTAAATCACACTCAAAATATGCATGAAACACATAAATAGATATAAATAAATGATATGTTATCTACCAATGTGGAATCAACAACATATATGTTGAATAGCTAATAATATATGTAACTATTTCAAATGTTTTCATATTTTTGAAGTTTATTTATTTTTAGTATATTTGGAATATTCCAAAGAAAGAACTATTTATGATCGTATTGAATGGATACTCATAGGTATCTCCCCACTAATAACCTAGTCAATATGTTAGTGGTACTTCCAATGAGCATATATAAACACAATATTTGTCATTTTATAACTTGTAATGTTCTATGTATGCGTAATAGGACTCCATGGTCATGAATAAATATTATAAGGAGTGGGGATTCATGTAACCCATAGTTGAATGTTCTATGGTTTCAATGGAATAATACAATATCAAAATGTTTAGGTGCTCTAGATATTTGAATATGATGTGTAGTAGATGAGGATTTTGTGGAACCCACTTTGGATCTTTAATGTAATGGTCTCTCAAGTATTGGTTGTATAATAATGGGAATCTTATGTTGCATACCCTTTTATGGAGGATTAACCTAATAATATTTGATTTCTAACTATTTAGATATAAATTTCTCTTCTTCAAGTGGATGTTCATGTAATTCTAAAAATTATAATTGATCAATTGGCATGAATGTATTTAACACACCCATGCACTATAAAAGGTACTACTATAAGTGTATATATCCAAGGTCATCACAATAAAATATCAAAGACACCAGTGAAAGGTATAACTAATAAGGTAGTGTTATCAATTAGATTTTGCACTCATTTTTATGTATAGTATTAGTGTGAGTTGTAGTATGTGGGAAATATAATGACACAATGGGATCACCTCAAAAAAATTTAACCTTGGAAAATTGAGGTGAACCTTTAGATAAGGCCAACTTCCTTTCACTAAGATTAGTGCAATAGATATTTTACTAGTTCACTTTAAAATATATCTTTCTTAATGATCTTTCTCCTAATTAGGGTTTCAACTTGTGAGGAAATTATTTTTAAATGAATTTTAAAAATATAAAAAATGGTGATGGACCAAAGGGTTATAGTGGAAATTAATGCTTACTCTGATTGAACATAGTTAAAAAAAATAATATGCTTAAATTTATTTTAGCACAATCTTATATGAATATGAAACCAAAGGTAATATTGGGCATTTATCACATAAGGAACAAAGTTCTTTATTTTTCATAAACAAGTTTTCAAAAGGGTAAAATCAATACCAAAGATGAATATTTATGAAGAAAACAACACTTATATCATTCACAAATTTAATAGATAACTGTACATACACAACGATAACATAATACAGAGAAGGCAAAACTTTAGTCTATTAGTATTCTCTAGCTTACAATATGTAGATCAATTCTTCAAAGGTAAAATAATTTATCTAAAATTTAAATGATCTATGGGATATGTAAGAAACCCATATTTATATAAAAAAATCTCTCCCTTAAGAGAGATGAAGTTAAAAAACCCTTATGCTCAGTTCTAGAGAAAGAAAATAGGAAATCTACATGCAATTTCATCCTTTCCATCTTGAAATGGCATCTTTGGTGGAGTATAAGGAAGAAAATAAATATAAAACTACTAGATGCATCATCAGGTATCAAAAGAGGAGAAAAATCCATTGGATTCTTTTAGTTAAACAAAAAACTATCTTTGAGTTCTGTTGCTAAAATCTCTCCCAAGAAATGGGGTGCAAAAATGAACCATGACTTGGGCAAAATTGAATGCTTTAACATTTGAATATTTTAAAACTAAACTTGTAAAACCTAACTTGAAATTTGTTGTTGAGAATTTTACAACATTTAATTCATTCAACTTGATAAAAACAAAAGTAAAAATTACAATGAGTTTATACAATTAAATCCATTCAACTTGTCAAAAGGAAAAGTTTGAATTACAAGTTGCACTTTACAACTAAAGCCTAAAAGAAAGATAATTGAAAATTACAAGTAAATATTTTAAGCTTAAATTTAAGATCTATCAAAATCATATGTATAATTTACAACTTACAATTTTAAAATGTATCTTTAAAAAATTAGTTTACAATATATATTTTATAACTAATTAAAAAATCAATCCACAACCACGACTTATGAAGATTCCTTGTCCTTTTTTTCTTGTATCTTCTCGATATAAGCATCAATACTTTTGAATATATCTTGAAGGTAATATTCATCAAGACCAAATGTGTAAATATATATGATTTCACATTCTATTTCTACCTCATATATTTCTCTAGACACAACTATGTAGACTTGGGTATCTTTTCCTATTTGATCAAGTGTATTATGATACTTGATGAACCGATGGATGGAATTCAAGTATAAAGACGTATCATGTGTTTATTATTATTTTTTAATATTTTTAATTTATCTTTGATAAAAAACTTGAAAGTATTGGTTGAATAATATTTCAGGAAAACACAAATAATAATGTTATCTCTGAGAAGACATGTCTTATTGCTCAAAATTGTAGATACAACATATGCCTATCTCTGGGAGGAGATGCATGTTTTCATTTTTGGGATACATATATAATTATAACTATTTTTTAATGTAGGATGAGGATGTGGAATGTCACCAATATCTAGGGATATGAAATGGTTAAACTTATATGAATTAAAATAATATAGAATTCAAGAAATTACTATTTTTAAAAACTTACTATTTTTAGACTACACTACTAAAATTGAAATTTAGGGAACTTACATTTGGTTTTCAAGGGTAAAAACCCACTTTTCCATCTCATGGAGTTCTCCTCATTATTATATTTACAATTTTTCAAATGGGGAGTCAAATGGAGCTATGGTTCAAAAGTTATGGCTCCCAGAAGTTCTACCACCAATTGGGGTAGGACCATCACCTAAATTGTCACCTAAAGTGTTGCCCAGATCATTGCCTAAAGTGTTATCTAGACCAATCTTGGACCTCTTTAATATGAAGATTTTTATAATTTTTATCCACTACATCAAATGATAATTTACAAAGTGAATATTTAATAACAGATATTGTATTTGTGGCCTTGTCACATGTGCTCTTAGCGTTCTCAATATTTTTAGTAAGTATTTTGATTCTAAATTTAGCTACCCTCTATAGCTCATCATGATCTAAAATATTTTTTATTATATTCTATTAAATGAGGGTATCACTCTCTATTAGGTCAATAACCTACAGTTTTATAATGTAGAGGTTCAGCGTTTCAACCTCTTCTTCATATTTACTTATCTCTGCCTTTAGTTATGCACCATCATTATTCAAATTCTTATAGTAGTCCATGGTCAGTTCTATCACTATGTTAACTTTTGTGATCAGTTCATTGTCCCATTTTTTTTTATCTCTTCCCATAGTACCAATATCTATTATTGTCTCAAATGTTTCTTTTTCATGGAAATGAGAGAGAGATTGAGTTGGTTGGGTAGAATCAAGTGGATTAGTTGGGTCCATGAACTTTATTAACATAGTTGTCAACAACTCAAATTTATTATTCAACTCATCTATAGTGACCTTTTCACTCTCTATTTTATCAAAAAGATAACTTATTATTTTTTATAAATCATGTTTTAATCATTCTCTTTTTAGATTACCCAGGTGCACCTTAGATATCTAATAATCCACCACTACCAAATTTTCCTTCTGTTTATCTAATGGGGGAATTATCATGTCCACAAATGTCTCCCATATTTCAATGTATAATATTATGGAGATGGTTTTTGGGCCTTTCTTTGGTCATTTGGATGCCTCCAATAGATCAAAATCTAGAGTGTTGGGAGATATCATCTATATTTTTTCTTTGAAACTAATTTTGCCAACCAACTTGGAGTGGATACTTGTGAATCTTGTGTTATTCCAATACACACTATTACCTATGAGTCTACAGATGAAGACACTATACTATTATTTACCATGATAAGTGTTGTATCTACCACTAACATTATCACTAAGCCCTTGGCTAATGATTTAGCTAAATCTTCCTCATTGGTGGGTTGAGTAGCCATAGTTGTATCAGTGGGTATCTCTATTTTCACCTACTTAGTGAGGGCTTGGGTTAAAGTGAGAGGAAAATAAGGAAAGGATACTTGGATGGGTGAAGTGGATATGCTTACCATGGGTGTATAATTTTGAGGTGACATAGGTGGAAAGGTAGGCAAGCATGGTTGGAAAAAGGGAACCTATATAAGGGTGGTGTCTAAGGTAGAAAAAGAATCAATCGACATAGTGGGAGTACTTAGAGTGGATGAAATGGGCAATGTGATAGAAGATGAAGATGGGGGTGTATTCAACCTAGTGGCTATGATAAATAGTGGGGTTGTTATTAGTATGAATGAGTCATCATCCATGTATTTCTATGTGGTTTTGGTGACTAATGGTCTGATAATGGATATAGGGAATAAGATGGAAGTGATTACAAAAGAGGGAGTTGAATGTGGAGTTGGAATAACAAACTATCTTGATTGGCTTACTACTAAAGGAGTCACTTGTACTGGGGAGTTAGATGAAAGGGAAATTATTTGCACTAGTGGGCTCATGGAAATAGAAGTAATTGTTTTCACTTGATGGATAGTGGTTGTGTCCTTTATGAAAACTGATAGTGCTTGATCCATTAGCTAAGATGTTGGATCTTAGATGCTAGAATAAGCCCTTGTTTCCTTCTAATTTTTATTTCACTTGTGAAATACAATTGAACCCACTACCTAATCTATTTGAGTTACACTATTAGAACCTTATTCTATTGCTGCCACCAAACCCTTGTCCTTTATTTCCCTTAAATTGTCTATTATATTCAAGGTCTATTTTATTATTTTAACCCCTTGATCCTTAACCAATTCAATGTTATGTTTATAAATTGGGTGGTATTATCTAATAAATATAAGGATTAATTTTTATACCATCTAACTAGAGGAAGAGGTTAGAGATAGATTTGATTATCATCGTATACCCTATCCACTGGATGTTTTTCATCTTTCAGATATTCTAGAATGGATAACATATCATAAGATTTAACCTGTTCTAGGGTCATTCTATAATAATCTCAAAACCTAACCTCTTATTCATCCTACATGTCCTCCCAATAATATTCATAAAAAGGAATGTGGAAATAAGAGGAGCCCAATATACTAGCAACATAATTAGTCACATCATAGAAAGGCCTAACATTGAGAGCTTTTAAGGTCATCTAAGTCATCTCTGCATGCATGCATTTGGACTTAAAAAAATAATGGCATGTGTATCTCCCTATGCTGATAAATAACTGTATTACTATCTTGTGTCTACTTTATAAGAACTTGTGTATTTCTAAAAGTTGCCTCATAAGTTTCATTAAGGCCTATTTATCACTAACATATCTAGGAAGGGTATAAGGACACCCATTGAAACAACTAAATATGGTATATGAATATGTGGGGAATTGAATAAAGTATGACCCCCAATTTTTAATTCTTGTTGTTGCATCATCATAAAATCTTCTCCTCCCTAGTTCTTTTTCAAACATGATTATGATGATGTAGACAAAAGCATCATTAACCCTTTTAAATTGTTGTTTTCTCCCCTCTAAAGTGAGATTAGGGTAGTATTTAATTTATTTTATTTTATCAAGCACTATGTTTAATCCCAAAAATTCCCTCCCTTTTACTAAAATATAGACAAGGTAGGAGGTCATATAAAATTTTACTGTAGTTTGAGATTTCATCAAATCTTTATGACTAGAATCACTAGTCAATTGGGCCCAGTGAATGTATTATTTATTTTGATGGATTACCTAGATATATTAGTACATCCAATGTTGATGATTATTTGCATTTGGGCTCCTTGTAACTCTATGTAAGAGTATAATGATATCTCATACTTCATCTTTGAAGTCTATCCTAGCCAAGGCCTTAGGCATTTTTGTGGTTGTATAACTAGATGTTTTTAATCACTGTTTGTTTAAAACTCATAAATAGGCAGTGTTATTATCCTGATTGAAATTTTTTAGATGAATAAAGGGTAATATATGTGTATCTTTCATATTTTGGGATTAGGAATACATTATTAATGAAATCTGGATCAAGATTCAAAATAATTTCCCCTTTAACATTTACTACTTCCCTCTTCTCAACATCATAGTCTTTATCCATGGTGATCACAATCTCAGATATTTGTACTCAGAGTGAGAAGGTTGTAGCCTAGGGTAAAGCATTGTCATACATGTTTTGAATCCAATAATTCTTAAATTTTTCATTGACTCTATTCAAGAATTTTGCTAGGTTTATGTGACCTAGATATGTGTCAATTATCTCATTGGTGTTTGAATCTAGGCTAGATGGGACACTAGGTCCCTTTGATTTGATCTTCATCTATTTTTTAGACATGTACACTAGGTAAATTGGTGTGGGAAAACCAATTATAGAGTTGGTTGGGATTTGGACTTGAAATTACAAGTTATTCTTCCACTTTGAACTTGGCAGGGTTTTATTATGCTTTTGTAGTTGAAACCTTTTGTGGGAGTATAATGTGCAATAATATATTTAAAATATGAATAAATTTTATGGGATTTAGATTCTAATTTGAAATTTTAATGTTTGAAAAAAATTTCCAATGGGAAAATGGTTTACAAAGGCAAGTCAGATTTCTAATAGGAACTCATAGCGCTAAAGCAAAGGGAATCTCTATCGGGGTTTGATCTTGAGAAGGCAAGATGAATTTATGCCTTATAATTATGTAGGGGATATTTTAGGAATATTATATAATTTATTAATAGTATTTAAAAAACATATATTTATTTCACCTAGATTCATTTTAACAAGACTCTATAATTTTAGGTAAAAACTAGAAAACATGAGTAACTAGGTAAAATGATGATATTCCTTTGACATTTCCAAAGATAAAATCCTAGGTATGGAAAAAGAACCTATTATTTGCTAATAATAACAATTGGTAATGATTGAAATAAAATGTGGGTGACCTATAAAAATACCATGAATGTGCGCATGGGGTTGGCAATGGCGGTTCTGGTGCATGGTATTTGCATTGCTTGAAATGGTGGCAAATGAACTCAACCTTACTCATCTTAGAGGTCTGGTTCATGATCTCACTTGGTAGTGGAGCTTTAAATTTGATTTTAAATATTTATAAATATGCAAAAATTATTTAAAAAAAAAATAAACCATGTAATTAATGCCAAGAAAGTTGATTCATGGTGGTAGATGGAAACATGGTGGGAAAGCTAGTCCATACAGTTACATTATAATTTTTCAAAATTATAATTTTGTAATTTATTTTTTAATCTTTACTTTCCACTCAGGGGGTTTTTAGAGGTGGGAAATGTTTTGGAGATGGGTAGAAAGATCTTGATTTCACTAAATTTACAAAGTTGTAAAGTGTAGTGAGAGTTCTGATTCCTATTGGGTTGTGGTGAAAGGCATAAAATGGAGTTTGCATTACACTTTAAAAATTTGAAAGTTGTAAGGTGTAGCAAGAGTTCCAATTCTAGCTAGTATCGATGAAGAGTATAAACTGGAGTCCTGATTACACTTTGCAACTTTTCAAAGTGTAATGTGAGTTATCTCTTCCCTCTAGGTATTGGGTAAGTGGAAAAATGAAGGTTTGGGTGCACATTATAACTTTATAAAGTTGCATACTGCACAAAAATATTTGGTTTCTACTTGAGTCTTGGAAAAAGGTATTTAAGCCACTTTTAAATACTTTTCTCAAAAAATTTATGTGTCTCCATTAAGGCATAAGGTGTTTTGATATTTTTAGGATAGAAAATCAACTTTTTTTGGTAACCTTTATGGGGTGATTGCCTGCTAATCAATTATTTTCAAGTAGCCTTCTAGATCATTAGGCATGGAGTCTTATTAATTTTAACACATTATACTTGGAGAAGAAATATAACTAGGAATTACCTAAATAAGAAACAAAAGAGGGAAAACAAAATAGAAATAAAATAAGGGAACCAAAACTCTTAATGAGTTACAAAGTATGTAAATTCACTTATTTTTTGGGAAAAAACTAAATGTAATATGTACAAACTTTTTAGAAAGAATTTCAACATCAAAAGCATACTTTAAGGTATATCCCATTGACTACGATAGGTAACTTCAACCTATCAAGCCTAGATAGATGAAATGAATTAACTCCTTTATATTGATTTATGTGTTGGAGAGTTGTCAATTATGTCATGGTGATGTCATGGAGGTGTCCTAATGAGTGGAAAATGTGCTTTGATAGCCTAAGTAATACTGACAAAGTGTTTAATGTGCGTGACAAAGTGTGCTTGAAGTTGACTTGGTTGATCTTTAGTTTTGGCTTGGTTATATATGTTCAAGGATGAGTATGGAGTTTTGATCATGTATAAAGGGTCTATAAATTGTCAATTATGATTAGAGAGCTTGTGTGCATAAGTGGAATTCACCTAGATCATCATTTTTTTCATCTAGACATTTTGGGTCCAATGGTAGAAAATATAAATAGATAGTTTGTTGACATCACCATTTCCATGTGTGGATGCATCAGGGGGAGTTGGTCATATGGTTGTGATCAAATTATTCCATATTTTTTATGTGATAAATCCTAGGTCATGCACCTAAACATGACAAAATATATGTAGTTACAAATTTAGGCTCATAGGTAGTTTGGCATTATTTTCCCATACTTAGCCAAATTTACATGAGGCAATAAAGAGTTGAGTACACATTTTGATGATTTAATATCTCACATGTGTACATGTTTCAAGATAAGTTGATATGGGTTTTTTTAGTTTTGTGCCTAGTACTTATGCACCAAATTTTAGGTCATGTGATGTAGCATGATAAAAGATATGCATGTGTAAAGTTGGGCTCCTAAGATTTTTTGACATTGTTTTTATGTTCAAGCAGAGCCAAGTAATAATTTTTTTATGGTATATATTTCATGTGTGAATGTTTATGGATCATATTGATATATGGATGGAATTCCCTATGTGAGAGTATCTTATGTGCTAAATTTCAAATCATTCAACTAGCATAATGAAAGTTATGTAAGACAAAAGTTGGCCTCATAGGAAAGTTCTAAGCATAGTTGGCTTTGTGATAGAATATTTTGATAAGTCATTTTAATGATGATATATCTCTCACATATGAGGTTTATATGAGGATTTTTTCACATGGTTGGATTATCCTATGTGAGGAGTCGTATGGTCCAAAATTTGAGAATATGCAAGTGACCAAGGTAAAAGATACAAATATGAAAAATTGGCCCTCAAAGACAATAAATAAAGGTTACCATAGTCTAATTTTCAAAAGTTAATGTTTTAAAAACATTAATGGAGTGCATTTCTCTAATAAGGTAGGAAGTAACGAGATGATGATAGGTTCATGATGTTTAATGCTGAGTAAAGATAAAGATATATCTTATTCCAAGTATCAATAATGAGTGGGTAATCATAAAAATAGACATCAATGGTGATTATTAAATTCAAGAGATCAAAGTGATAATTGTTCAGCATTTGTAAATAACAAGTTATGTACAGGAGATCAATAGAGCACATTCAGTCAATTTCTAGATTGTACGAGATGAGGTCAATATGTTTTAGGTTTAAATTTTGAGCATTATCACCTATGGGTTGAATTTTAGAGAAGATCAATAGTGCCAAATTGATATAAAGCTGAGAGGACATGATATGAAAAAAAAGTGGTTGAGGTTTAACTATGCCCGTTTGCATTTGAGTATTTAAATTTGTAAAGGAAATAACTAGTGCTCTATATTTTGGCTATATCTTTTGATCCAAGATGAATTTTCTCATGATGTAAAAATAAAAGTGGTAGATAAATCCAAGATTCATATATAAATATGAATTTGAAGGTATAATTGTTAGTACATTCAAATATATTGAGATCAATTTTTGAATGTGTGTTTGTGCATGTTCTACAAGTAAATCGAGAAGGGTATTTGAGCTTGTTCTAATGTTATTTTGATGTTTAATGTTGAATTAGATATTGGAAAAAATTTTACACTCGATAAAGATACTCTGTGTATTATGAAGGTTTGATCAATTGTATACAGTATGAATAAAGGTCTACAAGTTGATTATGTATTCATTCGTGGTGACTGTGTACATGTAATGTTTTTCAAGAAATTTGTGCTTAAGCATAAGGGTAATATGATGGACATGGACACTTAAGGAGGACCTATAGATCATGTGGAATAGTTACACACATTTGGAAAGTGTTCCCATGTTTTTAGTTTTCTTGGAGAAGTGTCAAAGAGTTGAGTGTGACTCATAGGACCTAAAAGTGACTTAGGCCTATTTGAAAGTGGATTGTGCTTAAGTATGACCCATGTGAGATGCCTTAAGGGCGAAGGCATGTTTTTTGGCCAATAATAAAATATTTTGATCTCGTTAATTCATGATTTATCTATAAAATTTGGAACCAAATGAGATGGTTTCTAGGCTTGTGGAAGATTTGTGAGAGAGACTTGTACAAGGTGGATGTGAGAGTTATGAAGCAAAGGAAAGGTAGAGTGCCTAGTTGGAGGAGTTGATAAGTAGAGAAGATTTATGACTAAGTGTATGGCCTTTAGGTCATATTTTTGATGTCATAAAAGTGATGTTATATATTAATGATAGGTAAAGAGGTCTAAGTGTGCATATGAGGATAGTTTGAGTGAAGAAGGAGAGAGATTGTGGCATGTATATGTGAGATGCCTATTTGAGATAGAGAGAGTTTATGTAGGGGTTAACAAAATAGAGATTCATCATCAGGTGTTAAATACATCATTTTTAAGGTAAATGTGTTCAAATGAGGGCTTAAAGTACTTGGACTTCATTAGGTGTATTTGATCCTTATGAAATAAGTGTTTCACTAAATACCTTTGGTTAGAAGGATATGATCAAGATTTACTCGACTAAAAGAGTTGATCATTTTATATTTTATAATTTATTATAGGATTGTATTATATTTGTGTTAAAGGATTGAGAGTGGGTTTTATTCCCTATGAGGGTTTCCCATAGGAACTATGTGTTATGTGTTTGATCTTTTGAATGCATTGAATGAATGATCTCTCTTGTTAATGTTGTTTGATAAATTTTATATATGTTGATTGTTTAATAGTTTAAAAGGGATACAATTGTAATTAAAATATCTAGGCTCATTGATTCACCCCCTAGTGATTTTAACTCTAACATTATGATGTATGGACTACTCCATATTGTGTCAAACTTCATATGCTTGCTTGGATTTTCCCTTTCATCATCCCATTTCAGAACCATGTCTCCTTCATTGAAGATCCTACCAGATGATTTTTTTTTCAAAATTTCTCTTTACTTGAGCGTAATTTGATTATATAACTTTCATCAACTAGTTCCTTACTCTTTTAGCTCCATGAAATATGCCAACCACATTATCATTGCATCATTTTCAATTAGTTATAATTGATGATTGGGTTTCAGAGATGGTAAATCTATTGATAGTGTAAGTATAACTTCCCTTACATAAAACAATATGAATGGAGAATTTATAATGGCTCTTTTGGGATTGATCCTATTATCCCAATGTGTTGATTTCAACATAGTGTGACATGTCCTTTTGTTATCCTCTATTATCCTTTTAATAATATTTATGAGATTTTTGTTGGTAGATTTGGCCAAGACATTTATTTATAAGTAATAATCAGATAATGTATTTAAGTATAAGTTATGTATCATACCCATTCACTCACCTGAGTACCCATAAAACTTTGGAATTATTTGAGATAATGGTGTAAGGAGCACCAAATCTAGTGACAATTTTCTCCATGACTTCTAAAATAGACACTTATGTGGAATGTTTTAATGCAAGTGATTCAGTCCATCAAGTGAAATAATCAGTCACTGTAAGGATGCATTTGTGGACTACACTTGATGGTGGATTAATCATGCTAATAAAATCCAATCCTCACTAAGAAAATGGTTAATCAGCTTCGATTGGTTGGAGAGGAAGAATTGTTAATATTTGATTACCTAAAAATTAGGCACATTTCTCACAATTCAATACCCATTTATGTAAATATTTGAATAGTTCAGGCCAATATTAACCTACCCTCATTATTTTCATGGTAGTGGTAATTGGAAAGAAATGGCCACTTGATGAGTCATTATGAAACTCTTTATGTACCTTGGTGATTTGATTATGCTCAATGCACCTCAACATAAATCCATTAATATATTTTCTAAATAAGATCCCATTAACAAGAGCATAAGGAATAGATTGGAGCCTAAAGTACCTTTTATTAGATGGTTGGAGTTCCTATAGGAATTCACCAATTTTTATAATGTAGTAATGTCATTGATCTATCTATTGAGTAGATGTAGATTCATTGGTTGGAATGCCTATTGGATGTATACTACATCAATAATCTTTATATCAAAAATTAATTTGTCCACATAATCCCTTTCCTCTTACAAGCTTAGTTATTTTGATTATCATGTCATATTCCATGAATTTCATTATTTAACCTATTCTTTTTTCATTCATTTCCTAGCTCAATAGGAACTCCTTAACACTCTAGTGACTAAACATCAGATGAATTTTATTATTTGAGAGCATGTGCTTAAATTTTTTGAGATATTTTATTACTACATATACTTGATTTTGAACAAAATTATACCTTTTCTCATAATCATTTAAGGACTTAATAAAAATAGATATAGTTTGTTCCAAATATTCTTTATTCTATTAGGTTAGAATAGTTGAAACACTGCTTTCCCCTCCAAAATCATAGAGAATGAAATCATTCACATAGTTGGTATTTACAAGGTTAGGAAATTGAGAAATAGCCTACTTGATGGCTTCAAAACTATCCTTTTCTTCCCTTATCCAACTAAAATTGACTCCCTTTTAAGCATATCAATAAAATTTTGGCCATGTAGGTAAAATTTATAATGAACCTCATTACGAAGTTGATCTTTCCTAGGAAACTTTATGACCCCTTTTTATGACTTGGAAGTGATAGTGAAGATATAGTACTTACTCTCATTAGGTCTATTATAAGACCTTGTTTTTAAACTATAGGTCCAATAAATTTTCCTTTATGAAATGCAAAAATGCAATTATTTAGATTATGTGAAACTCCAAATTTTCTACACCTTTCAAAAACATTCCTAAAGTGATCTAGGTGGTCACTAACCTATTTTGAATAAATAGTGACATCATCTAGACACCATAATCATCTCATTTATCAAAACCTTGAAAGTCATATTCATTGACCTTTTGAAGGTAGTAGAATCATTGGTTAGACTAAAAAATATATTTTTATAGGAATATGTGCCACATTTTATAGTAAAAGCAATATTGAACTCGCTGAATTCTTGAACTAGGATCTAGTTATATCCAAAATAACCATATGAAAAGAAAACATTTCAAATATAGATAGTTTTTAGAGGATTTTATCCATGGGTGAAATGGGATAATGATCCTTCAAGGATGCTTTATTTAAGTCCCATAAATATACATAAAGCCTGATTTCACCATTCTTTTTCTTAATAGGGACCAAGTTAGCAACCCATGATGAGTGTTTGATAGGGAAAATGATGCTAGCTTCTATTAACTTAAATAAATCACTCCCCATCAAGGGATCTATTTTTGTGTTTATTGGTATCTAGTTTTGTCTAACAGGGTTAATATTTGGGTAATGTTGATTATTATCTTACCATGGGTCAAAATCAATCAACTCCCTATAGTTAGAATCTTGTATAACATCTTTTTATAATGTCATATGGTATGTTATATTTCATTTGATGTCATATCATATGCCATTATATCTTTGGTAATAGCTTAGCCTAGTCCTTGTGTCATTTGGTGTCTTAGGGGTCAATTTAGAGTCATATATGCAAGTGGTAGGTTTTCATGGTGTCCAAATAGTCAAGATCATGGAAAGAGTTTGCATAGGCCTCAAAAAGTTTATTTGAGATTTCAAAGATCAAATAGAAGTTCAAGCACAAGACTATGTGAACCAAAACGTCACTATGACATTATCCAAAAGTAAACAAACCAGCTCACTTATGAATTTGATAAGTTTACTCAAAAATCCTCATAGGCTAAAAGGTTGAAATGCCATGGATATCTCCATGCTAGGAACATACTCTACAAATTTCATGCCCATGTAAGTTACCTAGGTCAAATTTTGGATATTCAAAGTTGGACCTATAGAGTAGAACATTTATACAAGTGTCAAGTTCAAGCTCTATTTTGGAGTATGAAATAAGGGGATGGAGTATGCCTTGTTTCTTAGTTCAAAAATTTATGATGGTAATATGGAAAATATCATGGTGTATCACCTCATTAGAGTAGGTTCATTTCATGCAAACTCTAACTATTTTCCACACAAGTAAGCAATAGGTAGGTGATAAGCATTTCAAGATACATTTAGGGAGATAGCCCTTAAATCTAGATGCTCACATTCAATATAGGTACACCCACATAACTAGAAGCATTCTCATGTTTCCCAAAACTAGAAGAGGCTTGGACACCCTCTTCTAAAGTGGAAGATTCAATGATAATAGGTAAATCTGTATTGTGTGTTGGGCTAAGATAGTGTCAAAACCCCTTAGATATTTATAACTCAGTGAATTTATCATTAAATTATTGACATAATCTAATAAAATATTTATTTTTGGAAGTGTTATATACATTTATGATCTATAATGTTTTGCCTTTTAAGACAACTACTAGAGGATAATTTTCTTCCTTGATCATGATATTTTTATACTCACCCTTCAGTTGATCATCAGAGTTGAAGATACTTTCTAAAGTAACAAGACCCATGGTCAATTTGTTTTTATTCAATTGAATTATTTTCTCCCCATATTTTTCTTAGAGCCTTGACTAATTTGTTGAATAATTTAACCTCATCTCATATAAAATTAACAATTTGTTGATTTTTGTCAAAAACTTTCTAGTTGGTTGCATTGTCAAGAATAGATGGTCTCACTATTTTTTTTACATGTTGGCTATTGACCTTTTTAATCTATTTAAGTACATTATATTGAGAACCCAATGAGGCCATGTAATCATCATCCTTATTTTGTTCTTTTGGTATTGATTGAATGTTAAAAGAGATAAAATATTCCAATAGGTCCCAAACACTATGTTTGTAAGATCTTGACAAGTTATTCTTGGTTGTGATTTTGATCTCACTTGATGAATGATTAGTTCACTATAACTAAACACTTATAGTCACTAAAATACCCTTTCTTTGCCCAACTAGTGACCTTGAATCAATGCTTCATATTTAGCCACATTATTAGTGTAGCTAAACTAAAATTTGAAAGAATATAAATAACTCTCCTTTTTGGGATAGATTAAAATAATACCTACACCTACACCATTCCTACCTCTTAATCCATTGAAGTACAATTACCACATTCCCTTGTAATCCTCATCTAGTTTAACAAGATTTGGGATGATTGCATCATTTTCATTAATTTAAGATGTAACCAACCCTATTTACTTCACATAATAATAAGGGTCAAACTAGAGATATGATCCCCATTCATCCATGTGAGTGTTTGGAATTTCTTTCATAGGTGTTCCAACATCATGGTCAAGTTTTTCCTCCTAGTCTTACAATGTGAAATTAATATCCATAAGGATAGGGGTGTATGGTTCGATGTGGTCTTTATAAATTATCTTAGATCTTATTGTCACTCTAGTCCCATATCTTTTCTTGAGCAACATATGTGACCAATTAGTAGATAGGTACCCTCCCATTTTTGTAGTGAAGTCATGGGAAAGGTAAATAACAAAATAGGGCATACGTTAATAACTAACATATATTGGGAGTGGATAATCTTGGACATTAATGGATGGTAAGGTTTAAACATTTTATATTCCCACCTATTTGGATAATAATCCCATCTAATTGAACCATATATTTTATGATAGGCATGTATTTAATACCACGTACATCCACTATTTTCTTGGGTATAACAAAAATGCTAGCCCTAAAGTCTATCATGTAGTTATGGAAAATATTTTTACCAACTATTAATGAAAGCTAAAAATGGTGAGGCTTATCATTTTTACTTGTTTTTATGTCTGTTTCAGGTTGACATGAGTTAATTATGGTATTAGGTCCCTTAACTAACTCTTCTATTGGTCAAAAAAAATTTAGAGCTTCCTAAATCAAGTTCCTCTATGCTAAGATAAATAATTCTTACCATATGGTAACATTAAAATTAGTATTTTTCATTTGATTTAAAATACTAAAAGTAATGCTAACAACTTTTTTGTTTCTTTTGTGTGAGTTATATCTTATTTCATAAGATTTGGGGTCAGCAATTTTGACTTTTGCTGACAAAGCGACACTTTAGGTGGTTTTTGAACTGTGTTTATTTTTGTAATTTCTTGTAAAAATTTAAAATTTATAGTATATTAAAACATATGGGGTTGATCAACTTCTATTTCTCTCTTCTTAGGGTGTGTATTTATTTCCATTGAAATACCACCATTGGTTCCATCTTCCTCATAGTTTATGCCACAAAAATCCTCCTCTTGCCAGCTTAAAAGAGTGGTCTCATTTTAATTAGGAAATTTTACATCTTACTACTTATAAATATATTCCTCTTATTTCCCTTAGGGGTATGATATGATTTATACTATCAAATATTGAATGATGACACTATGAGGGCAAGCATTTTGATTATGCAGTTGGGCACAAGGATAGAACCAATTGTATTTATGGCTAGATTATTTTGAATATGAAAAATTGCCTTAGAATTACATGTGTTAGGTAGATCATGGATATTTTATTTCTTTTCTTACATGGTTTAGCTTTGTGATTTTGAGTTACCTTAGTATGATTGCCTATTGGGTTGATATGCCTAGTTAACTAGTTGATAAGGTCTATAATTTGGTGATTGTTTTTTCATAGCTACCACCTCATTGAAAAATATTTTAATCAATGAATTAAATTCATACAAATTATCATAATGGAAAGGAGATAAATATAGTGTATTTCTTATTGTAGGAATTGGGGCTATAGTGCATTGCATGGGAGGTAACTCTAGGAATAATAAAATTAAAAGCCAAGGAGAAATTTTCCCAACTTGAATGAGGTAATTTTAAGCTCTTATTTATATATCATAAGAATTTTGGAATGTGGTTCCACCCATTTATTTAATCATGACAATTATATCACTACTTAAATCTCTCAAATAATACAAGAAAGCATTGTTTAGGGTTGGCTTGACCAACATCAGTATTCTATTCCATCTCTTTTGAAAGTGTAAATTAAAATCACTCATGAGGATCCCATTTAATAGTGGTTATTTGTTCAAATAGTGAGATATGGACACTCTTATCCTTAAATTGTGTGAATAGGGTAGACCCTAGATCATCCCAAACATGGATGGAATTGGTAAGTAGACTTCTATACCATTGTAAGGCTTTACCCTTAAATTATGAGGCAAGAAGTCTTATAAAAACATTCTCTTGTGTTATGTTATGAAATAAAAAAATGTTGGAAACATCCTAAATGTGTTTAATAGGTGTGGTGAAAGTTTCACTAGTGAAATATAGAAGGCTTGCCAGAGCTATGTTGGGTATATCATCATACGGGGCCAACATAAATGGGTTGATTCTATTGAATGGTATGATTTTTTTATTTATTAAGGCCAATTTGGGAGGTATGAAATAACTATGGGTATTTTTGGGATATGTAGATATTTTTTTAGGATTTATTCTAGGGTTAAGTAGAACTGATCCTAATTTCTTTTTATATGAAAAAGGCAACTCTAGCAAGTCAGTCCACTTACCTTTAGTAGATGTTCTTGTCTGTATCTTTATCATATGTAAACTTGGGTTTCATAAATTATTAATAAAATGGAGTGACTAGGTACTCTTTAAATGTGTATAAATCTCATACAATGATTGATAAAAATAGCACAAAACTCTTATCTATGATCTTTGGGTCCCACCGGGTGTGAAACTATTATCAATTAGATTTTGTACCGATTTTTGTGTGTAGTATTAGTATGAGTTATAGTATGTGGGAAATATAATGACACAATGGGATCACATCCAAGCTATGGGACTTTGTAAAATAGAGGTGAAAATATGGAGAAGGCTAGTTTCATTTTGTTAAGATTAGTGTATCTCATATATAACTAGTTCACTTCAAACTATAGCTTTCTTAGTGATGTTACTCCTAACTAGGGTTTTAACTTGTGAGGAAAAGAGTTTTATAATGAGTTTTAAAATTGGAAAAATGGTGATTCACCAAAGGTTTATATTGTAAATCAATGATGTATTTGATCGAACACAATTGAACAAATAATATGCTGAAATTTATTGAAGCACAATCTTATATGAATATGAAACCAAAGGTAATATTGGTCATTTATCAGATAAGGAAAAAATTTATTTATTTTTCATCAATTTTTTTTTAAAAGGTAGAATAAATAATGTAAATTAATCTATATTACTAAAATTAGAATTATATCATTCACAAATTTAATATATAACTATACATACACAAAGATAACACAATACAAGGAAGGCAAAACTTTAATCTATTAGTATTTTCTAAGTTACAACATGTCGATCAATTCTTAAAAGGTAGAATAAGTTATCTATCAGAAAAATGTCTATGGGATATGTAATAAACCCATATTTATATAAAAAAATAACTATCTTGAAAGAGAGGATGTTAACAAACTGTTATGATTAGTTATGGAGCAATAACATTAAAATCTACATGCAATGTCATCCTTTCTAGTTTGAAATAGTGTCTTTGGTGGAATAGGAGAAAAATAAATCTAAAACTATGAGAAAATTCATTAGGTGTTGAAAGAGGATAAAAATTTGTTGGAGTCTTTAAATTAAACTAGGATTTCTCTTTGAGTTCTGCTACTAAAATATCTCCCAATAAATGGGGTACCAAAATTAACCATGACCTAGGCTAAATTAAATTCTTTTAACATTTGGATATTTTAAAACTAAACTTGCAAAACCTAACTTTCAATTTTTAGTTGAGACTTTTAAAAAATTTAAGTCATTCAACTTGAAAAAATGTAAAGTTCAATTTACAACATGAGTTTATATAATTAAATCCATTTAACTTGTCAAAAGGAAAAGTGTGAATTACATATCCCATATTTAAAACTAAATTTGTATAGAAAGATAATTGAAAATTATAAGTAACTCTTTTTAAATTAAAGATAAGAGCTATAAAAATTATAGTGGTAATTTTAA
The DNA here is from genome assembly GCA_037957365.1 of Torreya grandis. NCBI lineage: Eukaryota > Viridiplantae > Streptophyta > Pinopsida > Cupressales > Taxaceae > Torreya > Torreya grandis. The sequence goes on along the minus strand of JARHVA010008021.1, from coordinate 285,165 downwards.
AATTGTAATTTTACAATGTATCTTAAAAAAGTAGTTTACAGAACGTAATTTACAGCTAATAAAAAAATCAATCCACATCTATGACTTTTGAATATTCCTTGTCATTTTTTTCTTGTATCTTATCAATATAAGCATCAAATCTACTAAATATATCTTGAAGTAAATCTTAGTTAGGACAAAATGTGTAAATATTTATGATTTCACATTCTACTACTACCTCATATAGTTATCTAGATACAACTCTGTAGAACTGGGTATCTTTTCCCATTTAATCAAGTGTATTATTATACTTGATGGACTGATGGATGGAATTTAAGTTAAAATTTGTATCATGTGTTGATTATTTACTAATTAATTATTTTAATTTATCTTAGACCTCTTGAAAAGGAAGAGATTTATCTTGGAAATCCACTACATCACATGAAAATTTATAATGTGAATCTTCAATAGCATATATTATATTTGTGGCCTTATCACATGTGTTCTTGGCCTTCTCAATAATTTTAGTAAGTATTATAATTCTAAATTTAGCTACACTCTCTAGCTCATCATACTCTAAAATATTCTTTATTATCTTTTCTAACATGAGGATGTCACTCTTTATTAGGTCAATGGCATGTAATTTTGGAAATAGAGGTTCATCCTTTCAACCACTTCTTCATATTTACTTATCTCTATTTTTAGATATGCATGATCATTCTTCAAAGTCTTATATTAGTCCATAGCTATTTATATCACTATTTTCCCTTTTATAGCTCATCCCATAGTAGTAATATCTTTCATTGCCTCACATGTTTCTTTGACATGGAATTGAGAGAGAGATTGAGTTGGTTGGGTAGAATCAAGTGGATTAGTTGGGTTTATGAAATTTATTAAGGTAGTTAGAAACTTCTCAAATTTTTTATTCAACTCATCTTTAGTGACATTGTAACTATTCATTTTCTAATCAATAGAATTATACTTGTTTGGACATCATGTTTTAGTCCTCTTGTTGGGTGACCTAGGTGTACCTTCGATAGTTGATAATCCCCACCAATAAATATTCCTTTTGTTTCTATAGAGGAGGAACTACTATCTCCACATATTTATCTTATTTTGTATCATATGAGATTTTAGAGATGGTTTCAGGGCCTTTCCTTGTTCTTTTTGATGCCTCCAATAGACCAAAATCTAGAGTGTTAGGAGATATCATCTATTTCCTTTTCTTTGACACTAATTGTGCCATATAACTTTGAGTGGTTACCCTAAATACTATGGTTTTGTAATAGGAATTATTACTTATGATTCTATAGTTTCACCTACATTTTTGGTTACCATGATAAGTGTCATATCTACCACTAACATTATCGTTGAGTCCTTGGCTAATGATTTGGGTAAATCTTCTTTTTTGGTGGGTTCAGTAGCCATAGATGTGTTAGTGGGTATCTCTACTTCTACCTCCTTAATGGGAGCTTGCATTAATGTGAGTGTGTAAAAATTCAAGGATATTTGGATGGGTTAATTGGATATGCTTACCATGGGTGTGGAAGTTGGAAGTGGCACATGTGGAGAGCTAGGCACATGTGGTTGGAACAAGAGAACCTGTGAAAGGGTGTAGTTCAAGGAATCAAATTATTTAATCAACATAGTGGGAATAATTAAAGTGGATGAAATGGGTAATGTTATGGAAGATGAATATGGGTATATATCTTACCCAGTGGTTATGATAGATAGTGGAGTTGTAGTCAAAATGATTGATTTAGTAACCATGTATTGTTGGTTGATTTTGGTGATTAATGGTGCCATAGTGGATATAGGGGATGAGGTGGAAGATATTGTGGAAGAGGTAGGTGAAGATGGAGTTAGAATAACCAATTAAGTTGATTTTTTTATAATAAATGTGTCACTTGTACTTGGTTATCAAATGAAAGAATAATTATTTGCACGGGTGGGCTCATGGAAATAGGAGAAGTAATTTCTTGCACTTATTAGATAGTGGTTGTGTCTTCTATGAAAATTGATAGTGCTTGATCTTGGTTTTTTGAATAATCCCTTCCTTCCTTTTTCTTTTACTTTTACTTGTGTGAGACAACTAGCCCCACTAACTAATCTGCTTGAGGTTTATTGTTGGAACCTTCTATTGTTGTTGCCACCACACCCTTATCCTTTACTTCCCTTATCTTTTATTTGATATTTAGGGTCTCTTTGTTTATTTTAACACCCTTTATCCTTAACAAGTTTAATGTTCTATTTATAACTTGGGTGTTCCTATATAATAAGGAGAAGGATTCAGGTGTAGACCATCTAACTAGAGGAAGAATTTGGATATATACTTGATTATCATAGAATATCTTATCCACTAGTTTTTCCTCATCTTTAAAATCTTATATAATGGGTTCCATTACATAATTCTTAATTTTTTCTAAAATAATCTCTCAACCTAACCTCTTCTTCATCCTAAATATCCTCCCAATAATCTTCATAAAAAGGAATGTGGGGATATGAGGAACCCACTATAATGGTAACATAACCACTCACATCATAAAATGGCCTAGCATTTAGAGATCTCAAGGTATTCTAAGTCATCTCTACATCTACACATTTGACCTTCGATAGAGAAGGGTAGGTGTATTTCCCTATGTTGATAGAGAAGTGAATTCTTGTCTTGTGTCTGCTTAATAAGAACTTGTGGGTTTTAATTATTTTCCTCAAAATATCCATTAAGGCCCATTTGTCACTTACATATCTATGAAGGGTGTAAGGACACCCACTAAAACCACCAAATTTGATATATGAATATGTGGGGAACTAAATTAAGTATTACCCCCAATATGCAATTTTTGATATTGTAGCATTAGAAAATCTTCTCCTCCATAGTTATTTTTAAAACATGATTATGATGAAGTATACAAAAGTATCATTAACCCTTATAAATTATTTTTTCTCCCCTCTAAGGTGATATTAGTATAGTAGTCAAAAATGTTTTTGATTTGATTGGGCGCTATGATCAATTCTAGGAATGCCTTCCATTTTACTAAAATATAGACAAGGTAGGAGGTGATATAAAATTTCCCTGTAGTTTGAACCTCCATCAACTATTTATGAATGGAGTTACTAATTAATTGGGACTAGTGAATGTATTGTTTTTTTTTATGGATTACCCAGATATACTATTACATCCAATATTGATAATTATTTGCATTTGGGATCTTTTTAACTCTATGCAAGAGTATAATGATATCTCATACTTCATCCTTGAATTCTATCCTATCCAAGGTCTTAGGCATTCTTTTGGATGTAAATCTAGGGGTTTTTAACCAGTATTTATTTAAAACCCAGAAATAGGTTATGCTACTATCCTGATAGAACTTTTTGGAGGAATCAAGGGTAATATCATTGAATCTTTCATATTCTAGGATTAGGAAGATAGTATCAATGAAATATGGATCAAAAATCTAAATCATTTCCCCTTTATCATTCACTACTTCACTCTTCTCAACTTCATAATGTTTAACCATGTTAAGCACAAGCCCAAGGCTTTGTATTGAGAGTGGGAAGACTATAGCCTAGGGAAAACCCCTATTTTATATGTTCTAAATCCAATCATTCTTGAATTTTTCATTGAATATAATATATAAGTGTGCTAGGTCTATGTGACCTAGATCTATGTAAGTTATCTCATTAGTGTTTGAATTCAAGATGGATGTAACACCAGGTCCTTTTGGCTTGAACTTCATCTCTTTTCCAGACATTCACATTGGGTAAAGTGGTTCAATAAAACAAAATATATAATTTTATAGGGTTTGGACTTGAAATTATAGGTTATTCTTTTTCTTTAAACTTGGTGGGGTTTTATTATGATTTTGTAGTTAAAAAATTCTTTGGGAATATAATGTGTAAGAAAAACTATAAAGTCTGATAGAAGTCAATGAGATTTCAATTTGAAATTTCACTTGTAATGTTTAACACAAAAAAATTATAGTAAAATGGTTTATAAAGGCAAGTCAAAATTCCAATCAGAATTCAGAGTGTTAAAGCAAAGGGAATCTCTATCGAGGTTTGATCTTGAGTAGGCAAGAAGAATTTTTGCCTTATAATTGGGTAGGGGATCTTTTTGGAATATTCCATATTTTCAACGGCATTAAAAAAAACCATATATTTCTTATACCTAGATGAATTTTAACAACAAAACTCTAAAATTATAGGTAAAAACTTTAAAATGTGAGTAACTAGGTAAAATGATGATATTCTTTTGACAATTCCAAATAAAAAACCCTAGGTATGGAAAAATAAACCTATTCTTTGATGAGAATAACAATGGTAGTAATTGAATGAAATTTAGGTGACCTATAAAAATACCATGAGATCATGAGATACTCCTTTAGTACATCTAACTTGTATATGTGTCCTCCCTATGACTTATATGAAAATAGGATAAAATATGGATTTTTGTCTCAATTGAGTGCTTGATTAGATGCATTTTTTAAGTTTCCTAGTGAGAGGTAATAATTTTTTAGGTGAGGAATGAATTAGGATTGATCTTGTATTTATACCTATCCTTTTGGATAACATATCACATTAAATAACTTAAGATGACCATAGGAATACATTTCATTTGTAAATTGGATGACTTTATGGCACTATAAACTTACATTAGGGTAGGACACTTACATCAACATAGGCATATGACTAGGATGCAAGTGTTTGGGAAAATTGAAAATAGGAATAGGTCCAAAGCTTGAAAATATAGAATATAAGCATGTTTTATAACATCCTTAGCATTATATAAGGTATAAGTCATTATAATAACATTGCCAAATTGAGAGAAGAAACTATGCACAAAGAGATCATGTATGTGAGCCTTTTGGTAGTAGGAAGGTCTAGAAGCTAGAGGTACATCCATGATATGTGTTCTCCAAGTGTAAAATACTAAGGATCCATATAATTCATAAATATTATTTATAGAAATTATTTCCACTTGTGCATTATCTACACCATTAAGGTCATCAAGATATATTATATCATAATATTCAATTTTTATTTTCATCGTCATAATATTTTTCAAGAATCTCATCATTAAAAACATGTCACTCTACTTCTATGTGTTAACTATTAACATTTTTATCAATAGTAGAAGAATAAATTTTAATGCCATATATTTTATAAATTGTAAATTGTAAACACTCACATATTTGTACCAAAGGAATATTAATATAATTAATTTCATTACCACTTAGCCTATAAATTTTCCTTACATGGATAAGAGAGATATCTATATTATATGACATATAATATTATCATGAAAACATAAATAAAGTTAGGGACTAAAATGATAGATTATTACCTAATAAGGGGAACATATAAATTAGATCTAAAACCCTAATGTAGTATAGATATAAAACCATAATAAGGAAATATGAATCGTTACGGGAAACTTAATTTTTTTGATGCTCAATATAATATTAAAATTAACATAAATTTTGTAGCTTATTTTTTATTTGGTGATCTAAACAAGCTAAATTATTGAATATTCATAGTACATAAGATGTATAAGTCACTACATAGATCTGAATGTAAATATAAGATTGATATTGATCCTACTATTTACAAAAAATAAAATAAGAGAGGGTAATTAGAATTTTTATATTTTTCAAAAAAATTTTGTGCATATTCATCATAAATAGTCTATAATGGATATGTGATCACTCATCCTAGGTGATTGATTGACAAAATATGATAATATGTTTCAAGTAAATCTCAAACACCTATGGTCATTAGATGTGTTAATTATCTCCAAAAATTATCTCTAGAGGTTTGAACACTCTTTTCCAACATAGGTTTATATTCTTGCATGTCATATGTTTCTTGTATAATTTAAATCCCTCAATCCTTGTAATATATTCATATTTTTTCATCCTTTGTCTTGAAACCATAGCTCCAATTTTGATAATTGAGTTATTTATAAAAGGGGTTAGAAAGATGGATTTTTTTACCCCAAAGCATACCTCGATTAGTGGTTTATATTTTACTATGATAAAATTATATGAAGAGGTCTCAAACCACACATTGCTCTTCCACCTATTTGTATGTGTGATTAATAGTGATCTTCTACAATACAATGTAAATACTTGGATTTAGGCACTTGAAAATATGAAACTTTATCCTTTATTTACGTTTAGAATTGGATTATTCTATGTTAATTTAATGTATTTTTAGTTTTGGGTTCCTAAGACCTCAAGGATGTGCAAATATATCTCTTAATGTGCAAGTACTTTTCCAAGTACTAACCTAGTGAGAGTTAGATATCAGCAAAGTTTTGAATGTCTTGTATATATAAATGAATATGTGGGGAATTTACCTATATAAATGGAATGCTAAACATGTTGGATGACCCAAGGGAGGTATTTAAATTTGAAAATAGTATTTTAGAGAACATGAGACACTATTTATGAAGGTATACACAACTAATGATTAACAATATATTATTGTTTTAGTACTATCTATAAGGGTGTAAATAGTGACTAGGAATAGGGGAATAAAATGATTAGGATAATAAAGTATTAATGAAAAAATAGAGAGATACAGTACATGAATTATGGTAAACTAGGAAGACTAAGTCCATAGATAAATGAATTATTAAGAGAGAAAGTGAACAAGAGTTAAATATGTATGCACAAGTATTTTATATCTAGGAAGGGTCAAAAATGATATTTTTCAATACTAAATTTATATGTATAAAGATATAAATATTTTTTGTAGGAATAATTTTAATTTAGAAAAATAAGGATATTTCTCACACAATAAATAATGTTATGGTTTTATATAGCTTGTAAAATCACTATATGAATGATATTTCTCTAAATTCCCATTATTTATCTCAAATTAGATGTTGCATAGTGTTTTATCTAATTTTTATAAATGTGGTGTGATTTATGTGTTGTGTAAATTATTAATTTAGATTAAACTCAAGGTTGTTATAATCTAATTTATTATAAATTGTGATTGGTAACAAATTTGTGTGGCTAAATGAGTTTATCTATTTTTAAAAAAAACTAATTATCTTTTCAGCATTATATGTGAAAGGTGGAATGATAGGAATTAAAGTTTCCTTTGACTATGACACTATATTTAATTGAATTTGAGTATATATTAAATTTAGTAGATGTTATTTTTATTTCCTTAAATCTAGTTTGATGTGGTTTTAGTGTTACAACTTGAGTTCTCATATACCACTCTTTTATATTATACCCTTCCCTCCATTTTTGATTTATTAAAAAATCTAATAAAAATTTTATAAATAAAACTTATATTCATTGTTAAATAATCCTTTATTTTATTTGAGTTTTGGTAGTTTGTGTGAAATAAATTTAATTGTGATAAAAATGGGTTTATCCAAGGACATACCCTAAAATGTTTTAATGCCACATGCTCAAAATCTATTCCACCATCATATGTATTTTTAGAACCAAAAATTGTAACTCATTTATTTGAATAAGTACCCAAAAGTTATGAAATTAGAATTTTTATACCATTCATCTATTGGAGCATGTGTAAAAATTTGCATCAACACTAACCAATGGTTTATTTCTCAAAATTTACATGATGGTAAAATATTCTATATACATGTGTATATTTCACAAGGTATAATATTTTATCATATTTATATAATAAATTAACCTCATGAATGAATGATTATAGTCCATATTTGTATGTATATAAATTTATTAATACATCATTAGCCTCAGGCTCATTTCCAATGATGTAAGTCACTTTAAAATTATATGATGATGTACTGAAGGAGACTCCACTCACACCATCTAATAAATAGTAGTTTTCATGGATTCTAATCCATTAATCTAAAGCATTAACTTTAAAATTTCAAACATTACATAAGGTGGGGGACACTTTAGAGTTGAATGGTTAAAAGGGACACACAGTGGACAAGAGCTTAATAATATTTCAACACCAATATTGCACCATTATATCAAAAGTTGAATATTTAGTGGTTGATTTTAAAAGATCCAAAGTTTTATTAAAATCTAAAAGACTTAGAATAAATATGTAAGTTATGTATAAGTTGAAAATAAAAAAGACAAAAGTAATTTGAGAGACAGATGTGGGATGGAGACTTGGAAAATATGATTATCTTGATGAAGGTAGGAACATCTCAATCCATTTAAACCATATCAGAAGAGATAAAATTCATTGGATGAAAATAAATGAATGGTCCTATGATTATTTAAAAGAGACACTAAGGTATAAACTTGGATCCCATCATACTCTTTGATTTTATAAAATAAATGACATGAAATGTATTTATAATATAAGAATATATTCCAACTATTGACTTGTTTAAGATATTAGTATGTGAGTTATTCTATGTAAAAGTGATGATGTCAACCGAAATAGGTGTCTCGCACCATACATTCAATTTATTGAAATGTATTTTTAGTGTCTAGTTTTATAAATGAGAATACAATAAAATTTTACAAGGTACTCCTATAGATGTAGACTAATTTTGATCATGGATAAAAGACTACAAATCTTTTCCTTTCAACAATGAGTTGTTAATATTGAGACATGGAACAACATTTATTAACATTGTACATGTCACACTTATCACTTGATTGGAAACATATACCAAACTTTTAGTATAAAATTCATCACAATTTTGAGGATATTATAGTGGGAGATTATAAGATAGAAATTTTAATTCCTCCCCCATTTTATATAGTGTAATTTTAAATTTTGAGAAAGCATCTTTCTCTTTTACTTTCTACGTTTCTTGAATTTTTTAATTAATCCCCATTTTTTATATGTATTATTATCTCAAACCCCCATTAAAATAAAATGTTATTATTCATATTTATTGAATGTAAAAAATTTTATTGTGGCTCTTATGTATTTTCCCTTTGGCTTTGGTATTGTTTCCATAACTCTAATTATGTGTTTTTTCTTTACCTTTACAATTATTTTTATCAATTTTGTTATTTTACATTCTTACATACTAGATATTATTATCTTCATATAAGTAGGATATCCTCACACTTCTTTATAGTACATTACTAGTTTTGTTTAATGTGTCCTCCTAACTATTTTCCTCTCTAATTTTCCTTTTCATGCAATTAGTTTAGAGTATATTATAACTATATTATTAAATAAAACCAACTTAATATCGAGATTATATATAATAGTTAGTTCCACACTAGGTAATTATCTCATGTTATGGCTAATATGTAGACATATTACAATAAACATTTCAAACCATTAATAATTTTGGCATGGTTAGTGGGACATGATTTAATTTTTATTTAAATATTTTCTTTTCTAAATACCATTAAAATTTTAGATATAAGATTTTTTTGAGTTTCTTATTTAATATTGATTTTTAAATTTCTTTCAATTGGTTTGATATTCTATTAGTTGAAACCCCTCATTCTTTATCTTCTTTCAAGAAATAGATGCATAGATACAGTAACCACTATGGATTAATCATGGAAATTACCCTTTGTCTACTGGAATTATTATAGTTAATTGTATTTATAGAAATATAATATTTTTTATAATTTATTCCTTTAAAAAATATCCTAAATTATATGTACATGATTATAAAAATCCCAAATATTACATTCAATAATGTGGCCAATATTTTTTCAATCCATGATATAACATAGTAAAATATATCCTTCAAGATACTTACATCATCTCTCAAAGAAAAGGCACAAGACTAGTTTAGTAATTTTGATTCACATTCAATATCAACATGGGATCATATGGGATAAATAATATATAATAAATTCAAGGATAATTTGGACAAATATTTATAATTAATAATATTTCTATGGATCGTATGATCAAATTCAACCATAAGTTTAATAAAACATATAAAAGGATCCTCCAAGAATATGAGCCCCTAAAAAGTACATTTTTATATTATATATGGGCCTTTAATTTTAATTTTATCATCATGGTACAATCCTTAAGTGGTAAAAAAACTCCCAAATACATATCAAATTTTTGTTATAGTTGAGATATATATTATAGAACCTATTATTTTTGCTTCAATACCTATAACTTCAACCTTACCTGAATTATATAATCTTCCCCATTTTCCCAAAATATTGATCCATAAGAAACCACATAAGATACTACCCAATACATCATGTGGTCCTAGTTATAATATACAATACCTTATAGTAAAATTTTGAAATGAGTTTATGGCTTTTAAAAGGAAACTTGTTATCCAAAATGCTTATACTTAGTTTTTTTGCTCCATGCATCCCAATGTGTAGTCAAGAAAAATGTCATGGATCCTAACCCAAATAGTTCCAAAAAAATTCCTTAAATTTTTCTAAAAAGAAGTAGGCAAAACTTATTAATTCAATAATGAATCACTTCCTCTCCAATATCCTATAATGTTTGAAGCTACATATAAAAAAATGGTTAAAATTTAGACCTTTATTGGAGGAGATAAATGAGATGATGATGGTGTATTCTATTAGGATGATATAAGATAAGAGATTAAAGAATAGGATTATGTGAATTTTAATTAAATAAAATAAAAAAATAATTCATTTTATGAAGAATAATTTTTATCAAGCATTCCTTTAAATCCTCTATATTTTAAATCCTTTGATAGTTTTTATCAGACATATTCTAATAATAATATAAATATAACAGTTTTATTACAAAAATGACATTTTACCATAAAAATTAGTAGAGATATAAATTAATTATAAGATAAATATTTAAGGACTAAATCTACTTGTATGCCTAAATATATCATAAATAAAATGTCAATCCTCCATAATGTAACTCCCACACATAGTTAACTTAAATATTTTAATTAATATGAGGCTCAAAAAATTGATATAAGTTAAAAGTGGAACTTTGGAATTCATGGGATTTTTTGTCCAAATGTATTTATAAAGGAATGTAAAGGAAAAATGAAGATAATTGAATGCATGGAGGCAAGGGAAATTGATGGCCTATTCACTACTACTACATATTTGAAAAATGAAGCCATGGATCCTCATAAATAATAATTATGGAAATAAATTTTGGTGATCCCTTAGAATATGATAATAATAGATTATTTAAATAAATTAATAATTTTAAATAGGATAAATTAAAAAAAATAAAAAAATCTACACATGAATGAAATTAAATACATTACCTTATAAGATCATTTTGGGTTACATATAACATAACTATTTGATAGTATTGGTGGAAAAAAATCCCATTTTAGAGTATAAAGTAGATCAAATAACTACATAATTAATATTTGCGTGATATTAGTGTTGAATCAATTTCCTATTTGGTGTTAGATTTTTTATTTTCTTTCAATGTTTGGGGATTCATTTCATTTAGATATCAGGTTGAATAGGTTAAACCTTCAATAAGCTTACATATGTGGATACAATGGAATGTCCTTTTTAAAAATGAAATTTTGAATAAAATTTGGTATATGGTGATGCCACGTGTATTTTGGGATTTGTGAAAGGAAATAAATTAGAGAATTTTTAATGATAAAAAAGAAAAACAATAAAAGTTTAGTTATGAAAATAATTAATTTTATGAGGGATAATTATGATTATATAATATAACTAAGCATAGTGACAAGTTTCAAAAAGGGGATTTTAGGATTGCATCAAATTGGAACCTATCAGATAAAGGAATAAGTGATACTGATCATAAGATATAAGCTAGAATATTAGTGAAATGGATAAATCCATCTCAAGGATGGGTTAAACTCAACTTCAATGGAGCCTCTAAAAGCAACCCTAGAAACCTAGGTAGGGTAAGTATAATATGAGATTACAAGGGGAAAATGATGTCATCCTATTATGGGATATTATGTATCCAAATCAATCATATAGTTCAACTATTAAAATCCTTATGGGGGATTCATATGGAAAAAGAGGTTAGCATTACCCGTTTGATCATATAAGGAGAATATTTGAGCATCATCAATTACCTTGATAATAATATTGAACCAAGTTTGAATATAAGTAATATAGTGGAAGATGCTATCAACATTATTCAATTCTTACAAGATAACATTGTAAATCAATCATATAAAGAAGGAAATCAAATAGTTGACTAGTTTGTTAATAAATGAGTCTTTGTACATAACTTTGTTAAATGGTATAACGAGAAAGATATTCCTTATGATGTGTGAAAAAAATTAAACTATAATTAAGTATTTAAAATGTTGGGGGTCATGTTTTTTATTTTAATCATGTTTAGTTTTCATTATAGATATATCCTTATGATTTCCAAGATTAAAGACTATACCGCTTAACTAGTTTCAATGGTTGTGAATGGCTTAAGGAAACACACCCATATTTTCAATCATATCAAAATTGATTTCAATGATAATGTTAATTTTCATGAGGAAAGAGGAATTCATACTAAAGTGGGTGAAAGGACATTCAATATCATGATTTATGATGATATCACTCATTTGATCATTTATTTATTTTAGGTTAGAGGTTATTTATTTATTCTATATAATAGGAAAATTAAAATTTATGTTAGGTCATTTGCCAAGAAGATATTTTAGGTGGAGGGATTACATATAAGTGTTTTTAAAGGATATAGTAATCACCCAAACGTGTTATTTGAGTGCTAAGAGTGCTAATTGAGACTACATATCCATAGCTTAGCCCTAAAACTATCCTAGAGCCTATTATCACACTTATACATCCTTTATTCCAGCCAAAAGTGTCCCTAGTTAGTCCAAAAGTAGTCATAGACCCTCATTTCTTGATATTGGACCTTTGTGCTTAGTGTTATACCATATAGACACTAGCACCATAATAAGAACACTATCACCATGTGGAACTATTGCCCCAAAAATGGCATCAATATCCTTTGAATTAACTTTACCAACCATATATATTTTTAAAACAAAAGTCTCTTAAAGTCAACCTAGACATATTTTATCATATGCACAAGAAACATATAGTATAAATATAAGAATTTTATCCCTCTAACCACTAAATGGAAATTAGATGCAAAATACACATTTAAACATAGAACAAATTGAGTATAATGAAGGTTATCAATCCCTATTTTCCCCTACTTCTGCACACTGCCATCTAGAATAGCCATAAGCTTAGATTTTATAGATTTCTAGTCTTAATAACATTCAAAGCACTCAAGGACACTATCATAGTAGAATCACTTTCACTTACACCAGCACTTAGGTATTGAGAACTACATTAGGATTGATCCATCCTCAAATTATTAGTATGTGGGTAACTCTCTTGATAGTGGGGTGTCAAGGATGTCAAGCCTATAATGAACACACTTTTTAGATCATACCCTAGTTATATGGAAGATTAGGGTTTTCATGATAGATCAATCATTACAAGCATAATACAAGATTCCATAATTTATGCATGTAGGAATATAACCTAGAGATCTAGACACATGTGCACCTATAAGTTCAAAATAATCCTGCATAGAGGACCCTACTACCAATATCAAGACACTATTACCATCTAGGATGGGTTATAACATAAGAATATATTTAATGACACTAAGACCATATTCTTTCTCAATTTTCAGCACTCAGATCATCTGTATTAGGTGTTTTCTATCTAAGTCTTTTTGTAAAAATATTTATTACTATTTTTAGAAAATTCAAATCTTGTCAATTATATAAAAAAATCAATAGATTTATTTACTGCATATTATTTCACTTATTTAATAGACTCATCCCTTTAATCACATTTAGGATATACATGGGTTAATTTATAAAATGTTAAAACATTTGGTGAACTTGACTTACTTCAAACATTTCTTAAAACCTAACCCTAGATGCTCTTAGGGTGTGTATCCTTTTTGTGTCTATGATTAGATTTTAGTTACACAATTTTAGATTTGTTTCAATATTTTTTTTTTGAAATCTTTCTTACGTTAAATTTTTTAAAAGGTTAAAAATATACAACTTGACCAATATGATTTCTGGATAAAACTATGTGCTTATTTTTCATCTTGTTTTCCTACTTCCCAAACTACATTAATAGAATTCAATAACTGATTTAATGACAATGATAAGAAATAATTTCAATATTTTTTATCCAAAAATTCAAATATGTAATATGACATCATCACTATTATTTATAAATAACTTGAAAAATCAAACAATGGTTAATCTTCAACCCCCCTAGCTAATAAAAATATTACACCTACAGTGGGGCCAACTCAGCTAGCACAACCAATAATAATTATTTATCAACCATATATGACAAGTGCACCTATTATGGATAGTTCATCCAATATAAATGTACAATACCTTATGTATGAGGTTCATACTATGTAGGATAATGTGTTACATCTTGATAAGGGAGACACTAGGCCATCACATACCTTGGATTCTAGTGTTCTCTTGCATACACCTTTGGCACACCACATAGAGGAAACTCCCTTTCCATCTAGATTTATGGCACCTAAAATTACATTATATGTTGTTAAGGGTAACCTATAGCACCATCTCCAATATTTTCATACATGTTTGTACTACATGTCTAATGATTGGCTTCTCAGAAAGTTGTTTCCATGTAATTTAAAGGTTTATTCCTTACAATGATTTTATGACTTATTTAATCAATCCTTAATATCATTCAATCCTTTCATAGACATGTTTTCATCACACTTCTCTATAAATATGAGTGGCAAGATCTCATATTCTCAAATTGTAAAGTTAAAACAAATTTTAAATGATCCTATTTTAAAATAAATCTTATGATACAAGACTATATTAGCTAAATTGACTAGCCCTATGATAGACAAAGAACTTGAAGAAGTGTTTAAACAAAGTCTATTACCAACATTACATGAAGCTATCTTGTTCAATAAATTTCCAACATTGATATATTTGTGCCAAATAGTAAAGGAAATATAGATCAATCTCCTATCAATGGGAAAACTAAAATATACCAATGGATCATAATCAACTACTAAGAGTTCACAAAAACATTCATACAAGGTAAGGGCCATGAAAAACAAGAGTGATAAAAAGTTCATAGTTAGGGTAGCTTTAAAGCAATCTCTTCATGTGGTTTTATCATCTCCTAAATGTTGAATCTTCACCAACCTTCCAAAATCACCAGCACAGGTTTTATAGAATCTCTTAGAATAAATTGTCATATCTCTCCCTCCCCTAAAAGAGGTTTATATGGCATGAGCTATTTCAAAGAGATATGATTCCAACACATTTTTTGAGTATCACAAGGCAGCAGGACATACAAAAAATAGATCCATAAGCCTAAAACATAAGATATAAGATTTGATTTAGGATAACACTCTCAATGTGGGCACACCCATAGAGGAAACAAAAGTATAACAAATATAAGATAAGGCATTAAATATATTCTTAGATATATTTCCAAAACACATAGAGAATGAGGTAGGGATCACTTTAGGTGTTCACTACACATACCAAGCACATCCACCATGAGCTTCATATCATACTATTATAGATGAAGCACACCCATTTCATAATATGATTGGTATGTACCACACTACAATTCTATCTAGACCACTCATCACCTTCTCACACCAAGAGATAATTGATGATGATCCATATCTACATGTACTCTTTATATGAGCCTCCATAGATCGTCATCCGATCTAAAGTGTTATGTTTGACAATGAGTTAAGAATTAACATGTGTAATATGACACTTTTATATTATCTTGGGGTATTTAGAGAAAGATATATTCCCCACATACATAGTTATTATTGGTTTTATTGGTCACATGAATAGCTCCATTGGGGAGATTATGAGTCTATTATAGGTTGGAACAATACATATGGCCACTTGGTTCTTAGTCATACCTAATGTAGGCATGTTTTGTATGTTATTAGGTATTCCATAGATATAATAACTATGATCCATCCCATACATAGTACACAAATGTTTGAAATACATACATGCAAATTAGGTGGTCAAAGTTGAGGGCCTTCCATATGAGTATCCTCTACATATTCCACATCTAGTTATAGCATAATTACCAGTTGTAGTTATAATGTAGTTACTATATATATCATAGTTATCAGTTACAACTCAGATCATATTTCATAATGATACATCATAGATTTTATAAAATCCACCAACACAGGTGAGGTCTACTCCTAAAATATTGACATGTATGCATACTTTCCCATGTAGACCTTTATTAGATAGACGCCTACATCAAAAATATGTAAAATATTTTAGAGGTACTTCCTCCACTCACATTTTATTGATATAATATTATTGGGTTCTCAAGGTTATCATCATAGGGAACCTATTCCACCTACAACATGTTATACTAGATGGGTTCCTAACACCCCTATAGTTCATAAGACACCACAGTTAGTGCCATAGATTCCTAGCACCACTACATATATATATATATATATATATATATATATATATATATATATATATATATATATATATATATATATATATATATATATATATATATATCACTCAATATAATAGATTATGGGACCATAATTTCCCTTTCACATAGCATGAATGATCTAGTTCCCTTATTTGACATAGGTCATAGTGATAGTGAGTCTCTCATGAGACTCACTGGTTAGTATGATTTCTCTCTTCTGGTACATACTTTATTTGTCTCTTAATCCTTTTACATAGTTAGTTTTCATGTTCCTTTTACATATCTTATATCCATAAAATATAAAAAAATTCAAATATCAATTAAAAATTAAAAATTGTATATACTGATATGTTTACTTTTCTTATATTCTCTAGGCACTATATATGTTATCTATCTTAGTATAGTCATTTTTATCACACATGTTTCACTTGTTTTTATCAATTTATTGTATATTTATTACAAGACTCAATTCCATTACACTAATCCAAAATTTCTATTATCTACCCCATTGGCAACATATACACTAGTGCATGGGTCTTCACTTGACACATTCACCCACTTAGAGGAATCTCATACATAGTTTAGATCACTAGGTTATATCCTTATACACTCTACATTCTAGATTTAGAATTTTTATATATTTATATTGATCATTTCTACTCATACTTGGATTTATTACTAGATACTATTACTTTAGACTCAACATATGTACATCATATCTCTTACATAAATTTGTATTATGTATTCATGAATAATTTTATTTCTATATTACCTAGTTTATACTTGATTGTATTACTTTGCTTCTTATATTTGAGGGAATTTGAATATGTCATTATTATTTGACTCTATGCCACTTCTATTCACAGTATGTATGCTTTGGAAATTTTTCCATGTCCTTGTGTATGCCTTCTTGATTGTGTATGTGGACATTTGAACATGTCCTTCTATGTGGATCTAAGACAAATTTATTTTTTCTTACATATTTATACATTTAAACATGTTTTTCTATGTATTTTTTTTTTATATTTAGTGACATCTTCCCAAAATCCCTTGTATTTTGGCCCCTAGGCCTACTTTGTGTCCCTCATATTTTTTGTATGTATTCTTCCTTGCTTGTATCATGGACATGATACTTATATTTGCTTATTTGATTATTAAAAATACTATTTTTTTATTCTATGTTGGAATTCATACATATTCCATTCCTAATTGGGTTCCATGATGGAAATCATGCCCCATCCCCCTAGGTAGCTATTCATTTATTACTTAGATTTACTATTCACATACATTGTTATAAATATCTTAATATAATTATGAATTATATGCCTCACATACATCACACATTAAAATAGTATTCTTATATTATCTTAAATTTTGATATTATGTATGCAAATTATATTGGATCATCATCTAATTATCATATACATACCCTAGCTAACACACATTTTGTAGACCTTTTTATTTTGAGGATAGTTCTTTCACATGTTTAATAACTCCCATCAAAAGAGGGTGAATTCATAGGGGTTTATCACAAATATTAAGATCCTATATTTCACTCACAATAATTTTTTTAGTACACAATATTGATTAAATAAAATCAAACACAAGTAAACATAGTGGGAAAAGAGCGACTCAAAAAGTAGTATAGTGGCACAAAATTTAGACCAAAAAGACATTAGTGCCCAAATGGGGACATTAGCACCATATGATGATACTATCCAATATATGGTGCTAATTTATAATATCATTAGTTTCAAATCAACTTAGATTATCTAGAATAGTATAGTAGGTAAAATATAAGTTGGCATAGATTTAGTTATAGATTTACCAATTATATTCATTTTTTTCTCAGATTCATACTAGTTCAACTTAGATTCATATAAGTTTACTTATATTGGACACATCATGTACAACATGACCATTTCCATATTTACTTTATAGACCTATATAAAGCTTATTATAACTCAGTCTAGAATTCATATACTCAAATATTAGATTTTGGGGCATGCTTGCAATACATTGTTATCTTATGCTCATCTACACACTAGTTGATTAGATGGAATGATAAATACCATGTCATTATCTACACTATATACACTTGACATATACACTATATACACTTGACATCTACATTGTTTGGCATTCTTGAGTGGCCACAGAGTTGACATATATAGTTAGATATACTCAATTAGACATTTACAATTATATTTTGAATTTCAATTTTATATGAATATATTACACATGGGTGGTAAATAATGGATTCATAGCCTAATTTATTTCTGGATCCACCCACATGAGAGGTTTGGACACATTATGAGTCCAATCCAAGCTATTCATAGGTCATGATCCACCAAATAGGGGTGGACAATGATGGAGTCAAAATCAGATTGAGTTCTTGAGCCAACCATGCATGAGGAATAATAAATATATTATCTTACTAAAATATATTGATTAATTTGTCAATATATATGTGAACACATATAGGTTCTCACCATGTTCATGTATTGGTTTGCATACCTAATGAGGTGTATTCATTCATTTCCTCTTTACTCAATTTTATTTCTTTACTTAGCATAGTATTTTTATTTTGACATATCTTAATTAAGGATTAATTTATTTAGATTTAATTTATATACATGCATTATATCATGCTTCACATACGTAGACTCAGCTTCACATATTCAAATTTAACTTTTTAAGCTTCACTTCCTAGGTAGGTCTAGGTATGTTTCTTTTCTATTTATCCTAGTCATTTCACTTCATTATATTTATAAAATAAAGGGGTGGAAATGTAATCCCTCAAAATTGGTATTTGAGTGCTAAGATTTCTAATTGAGACTACATATCCTTATCTTAGGCTTATAACTATCATAGATCCTATTATCACACTTAACCGTCCTTTATGTGGGCCACAGGCATCCCTAGTCCGTCCAAAAGCAGTCTCAAATCCTCATTTCCCAATCCTATCCCTTTGTACCTAGTGTTTTTCTAGTAATAAAATATATCCATAATAAATAAACTAGTACCATAGTGTCCCCAAAATGGTGGTAATGTCCTTTTCCCTAGATTTTCCCAAACATATATCTTTTCAAAATAAAAGCCTCCTAAGGTTAACTAAGACATCTTTTATCATATGTACAAGAAATACAATAGTATAAATACATGAATCTTATCCTTCTATCCAATATATGGAAATTATATGAAAAATACAAATTCAAACATGAAACAAGTTGATCACAATTAAGTTTATCAATACCTATTCTACCTTACTTCTACGTACTACCATCTACATTATCCCTAAGCTCAGATTTTCTAGATTTCTAGTCTAAATTAAATTCAAGTCACTCAAGCACACTATCATAATATAGTCACTTAAAATTTTGATATTAATTATGTGGGGATAAATACATCTGCCTTGATCCTTCATGAGAGTATTGGTATGTAGGAAAATCTCTTCACAATGGGGTGCTAAAGATGTCTAACTTAACCTACTAATGAACATAATTTCCAGGGCATGGCATATTTGTATGTAATATTAAGTTTTTTACAATTAATAAGTCATTATATACAAAATATATGATTCCATAATTCATTTGTTCATGCATAGAACCCAAATATCTAGACATAAGTACACCCAGAAGTTTTGAATAGTCTTGCATATAGGACACTAGTTCTAATATCAAGACACTACCACCACTTTACCAATAATGGTGCTATTTTTTTATTGTGGTGATAATATCTAAGAGGGGTTATGATATAATTATAATATTTAATACACTTAGACCATCTTCCATCTTAGTTTATAGCACATAGATAATCTGTATTAGGTATTTTCCATCTAAGTCTTTATTTGCACTATTTGTTACTATTTTTAGAAAAGTTAAATCTTGTCAATTATATAATAATTTAGTGGATATATTTATTGCATATTATTTCCCTTTCTTATTCTACTTATCCATTTAATAAAAAATAATATTTACATGGGTTAAGTCTTATAAGGTTAAAATAAATCCATTATGGGAGGGGACGTGTGTAGGGTTTAACCAATAGATGTTGGCTCCATAAAGAATAATTATAAAGTATGAAATATATTACATGAAGGAGGTATTATTATTTTCATGGAGATAATTTAGGGATATGATCCCCATATTTATTTTGAATTTGCTAATACTTGGAAATGACAAAGTGTGGATATGCAAGGGGTATTATTATGGTCTCTTAGGATATCATAGTGAATGTGACCTAGATGAGCATGGAGAGGTTGAATTATTTGAAATATTAAAGGTATAATAAGGATGATTTAGATAATTTCCTTGAATTAAATTAAAATTTAATTAAGTTTTAGGGAGGCTATCTCCAAGACCCACTTCCAGTCCCTTCAAATGAGGTATCCCAACATATTATGAGATTCATTAGATTGGAAGGACACTAGAAAGTAGTGTTTTCCTATAATTACACATGTATTAATAATTTACACATAATATTTTTATTATCATTTTATTTTACCTGATGATGTCTTTGGATAATTCATTAGTTGAGTTTCAACTAGGTAAAATGGATATCCCTCTTCACCAAGATTTAATTTTACTTTTATGCAAACATGCCAAGGCTCTTAATATTGTTATAACTCCAAAATTTAGACTTTTGGAATTTGGTAATAAGGAAATTTCAGATAAAAATTTGTTTTCAAAGTTTGGTGATAGGGATAAGAAATAAAAAAAATTGTAACTATCAAGGTTCTATATATGGATATTAATCATCCAAAACAAGGTGAGAAGTCACCTATTATGATTGACTTAAAATCAAATAAGAAGAGATATTTTTATAATCATATTTTTCCAAGATATTAACCAAAAAATATTGGTATTTAGTCCTTAGAGGTCTTGTAGGGTGAAAATTCAGGTGGGAAGGATGTATATTTAAAATAAGAAAATATCAATCATGGGAAGATATATTTCAAAGGTAGGGAACAAGTATTCAATACCCCTAAATATGTTAATATACATAATTTTATATATATATATATATATATATATATAATGATGTTTAACTCAACAATATAATGTTAAAGTGGTTGATGAAATAAAATGAGGGTCTTATGAAATCCATCAAACAAATCTAGATGTAATTTAGGGGGAGATCTAGTCAAATCACCAGTATGAACAATAATGGTGACTTGGAGGATGTATTTTAAAAAATTATATAATGATAAAATTAAAAAAAAATATAAATAAGAGTTAAATAACAAATAGGATATTTGTCTCATTTTTTAGTTTAGTAGATTAGCTGTACAAAAATTGTGTCTAAAGTCAAGGTGCATAAATAATTGGTAAAAGTGAGGAAGGAGAATCAAGTAAATTAAGAATGAAAAATAGGATGAAGGATCAAGATAAGGTAAAGTATACTGATATTAAGGCTATTTTTTTGGAATAAATGGATATTATTCTCAATAAAATTATCATGGAATGGAATGTGGCTTTTGTTGTACTTGATGCCTAGGTTTTTTAGTTGTTTCTTCACTATTTCTTTTCATTGGTTTTTATCTTTTTTGTTATTTTTTGTTGATTGATGGTTGATAAAAAAATATTCATTTGATATTTTTTATTTATTTATTATTTTAAGTCCTCTCCAATATATCCTTGTAATATGTAAAGGCCCCTCTCAAAACCCTCACTTTACCTTTATCCAAAAATAACACCATAGTGTTTGAGTGAAATAGGGAATGAATTTTAGAAGGATGAATTATTTTTTCCTAAAGATTAAATTAAAAATGAATACATATATATCACCATCCTTATTATAATAAAAAATTATTGTGAGGATAAATATATGTCCCACTAAGAGGAGTTAAAATAGCACAAATTGTTAAAGGGATGTTTCATTCTAGAGGATTGTGTAGAAGTCAAAATAAGCATTTTGGTATCAATATTGAAAGATAAAATAGATAATGGTAAGGGAAAATAGGTTTGGATCTAAATATTGGGTCTCCTATCAGGTTTTGTACTCATATGGATATTAATACATAGAAAATGGTGTATACCACACTCATATTGAAGCAAGAGAAGGATCTAAAAATTATCAAAGATAAACCAATTCACCCATCATAAAAATGCATTAATAAAAAAATATTTTTTGCAAAGGATAAAAATGATTAGAAAAAGGAAGTGTGGATTATAATCCATATTTTGAGTTTTTAAGCAGTCAACATTAGGTCTCGAACATGCTCTATAAAGTTTGGCATTTGTGATGTATCCTCCTTATTTTCTTAGGGTCACTTTCTCTATTTTTTGCTAAGTATTAAAATTCCTCTTGAATTCACCATGTGGTAACTCAGTGTTCATTCGACCCAAAGAATTTTTTGATTCACCCAGGAGTAGCACCAAATCTCCATGTGGTGATTAAGAACTCATCCAAGGCAGATTTATTTTTGTCAAAACTTTAATTAGTTCCATTTGTTGAGGAAGTAATAGGTGGGGACCACTATGTATTTATAAATAGGAACATGAAATTTACATGTGGTACCCCTTTTCAATTTTAAAAAGGAATTCTTAGCTTCTCTAATAGTAGTGTTATCTCACTTGTGGCATCATAACGCTCCTCAAAAGTAAGGCTTTATTTATCAAAGATCTAAATTGTGTGATTGATTGATAAGGTTAGGAATGGGACCTACAAAACCATTATAATGAAGAGGGAACATAAATTTTACATGGCATCATGATGCCTGTCTAATGTAAAACCTTTTCTATCAAATCTTTAAACAGTACCATTAGGTAAGAAGAGTGGGTCCCCCTTTCCTAACAACATTCCAAGGGAAATTATGGAAGTAGAAAAATGTCACCACCATGCTTATTCTAATCATCATGGGAATCATAATTCATTAAATTTATTCCATATTTGGTATTTTGAATATTGACTAAATTCATGAACTGGAGCTCCCTAGTCAGTTGTAATGGCCTCATCATGAGCATGAGTGCCTGGTTCTAGGTGTCATTTCCTCAAGAGGCCATTGTGCCTATATAAGTTGGGATCTTTTCTTTTGTAAGGATATAGTTGATTAATAATTGCATTTGTTATTATTAGAGAACAACCATTTGTAATAGTCTAGTTTTAGAATATAAGTGGTAGAAGTTAACATTTTTCATTCTTTGACCTTAGCAGGTTCCCCTCACGAGTAGGATTGAATATTGTATACTATGCCCATCGAGGACTTTATTATTTTTTTCTCCACATAATAATGAAGAGGATGTGATGTTATATGTAAAAATGAGTGGAAAATTATTTCTATTTTTTATTTTCCTTTCTCTACTTCTGTAGTGTTGATTATTATTTATGTTATAGACTTTAATTCATGCATATGCTCCTTTAATAGTCTATAATATTTATAGATTATAGCTAACTTATGTAATTTTAGGTTAATACTTTTAAATATTTCAACAAATTGTGTTAGTATTTATTTTAATTTTTACTTGAATTTCTTCCTTACCCTTTCCTCCAAACCAATTTCAAGAGCTAACTTAGAAAATTCCTAGAAGTCTTTTTATAAGCCACATCTGAGTCCCACATCTATAAAGCTTCCCATAGAAGGTTGTTTTCTTAAAGAGAGAGATCTTTATGCATAAATACGAATCATATTAAGTTCAATTTTATTATATTCCTATAATGGATCATAGATATAATCTCCAAAATAATTAAATGGAACCATATAGTAAAAATGGTATCTAATTTTTTCAACTGGTAAAAAGGTTTATTTAGTTTCTCCTTTATATATTTATTAGATTAGGATTTATTTTTAGTATTATAATGTGCTCTACTCCACTTGGCATAGGATTACTTACGTTTATGTATGATTATATTTTTTGTTTAGTTTATTCCCTTTTCATAGTTTTAGGAAGTAAATATACAGTGAAATTACACCAAATTTTATAGTAAATGTATTTAAAACCAAAAAGAAGGTATCTATTAGGGCCCAAACCCTTTAGTTATCAAAAAAATATAATATAACTTCAATGTTATTATATATTTATTTATACAAAAAAAATTGTGCATATATACATACATACATAAATATATGTACATACATACATACACACATACATGCATGCATGCATGTGTACACACATATGCCCAAAATAACCATCATTACACTATAATGTTTTTCCATTTATTTTAGTCTCTATGATTATGAAGTCTCTAGTGTCAAAAAATATGAATCTCAATTAGTATATCAAAGGTAATTATCATTGAGTTGGTAGATACAATAGAAGATGGTGGAATTGGGAAAGGATCCAATGAGAAAAGTAGGTAGAATGGGTCATAATATAGTAATATGTACCTCTTCATGAACTATAATTATAAATAGGGATTCATCATCATTGTATGGCATGAACATATAGGTCTGTGTAGTATTCAAATCCTTTTCAACTCAGTAATAAGAATAAAAGTAGTAAATGGAAATAGATGATAAAACACCAATTGATATGTGGAAAAAATGGGACTAATCATAGAAAAAAATTAATTATATCCTAATGGTTGAAGTAATTTTATTAGTGTAATTAATTCTATCCATACCCATAAACATGAGAATGTGATGAATGAAAATTTCATTGACACTCATAAGATGGAAGATGAAGTGCAGAACCCCATATGAGAGATGAGAAGATGCCATGATTAAGAGGGAGATATAAATATAGAGGAATAAAATAAATAAGGAAATATTGATGAAATAAGGTGGGAAAGGCTCACCAATTTAAAGGAAAAGTGGCATGTGTGTGCCATCTCAAAAATATTTTTGTTTAAAGGAACAAATATCACATCCACACATAAAAATATATAAATATTCATCAAGATCTCAAATTAATTGAAATTAAGAAAATCACATAATGAATAAAACTAAAATATAAATTTTTTGTCAGTAATTAATAGTTTATAAAAAAATTCATAAGTATTTAATATTCTTTCTTTTGAAGAATTTAAATAGACAGACAACATTCAATGTGGTTATGCTCAATAAAGAAGCACATTGACCAAGGGAAGAAATATTAATAAAATAAAAGAGTTTATTAAACTAGATAATATATTTTATCTAGGAAATTATAATAAGAGTTTAAAATGGGATACATGTATAATTTTCATGACATATCATTTAAGTAGGTGCTAATCCCTTCAAATATCATAAATTTGCATCTTTTGAAGTATAAACATTTTGTGTTCTTGAAGAATATTAAGCTATCCATATCAACTTGGTAGCTCAATGGATTAATCTCAAGCATATAAATTTAAAACTTAGCATGATAACTTCCCTAGTGAGTCACTATAATTGTTTAATAAATCCACCTTAGGAATTAAGGATTTTAACCTCTTTATGCAAGCTAAATAATTTCCAGAGATATCATGAACCTTAAGATAATTTAGTTATTATAATTCATTTAAGATTTATATAATTAAGAAATAATTAAGTGTATATTTTAACTTAGTCATTTCTTCAAAGTTTTTTCTTATACCATCTTCTCAAAATTAAAGCCTTGGATATAGAAAAATATCGATGGATGGAACTAATTTAAATCTGATAGGGATTATAGACCATTGAATACTAGTATATGCAACACTTTGAGCTGATTTGAAAATATATGATGATTTAATTAATGATTTTCCACTCACACCATTATATAACAATCTTTAGTGGGGATTCTTATCCATTTATCTAAATCATTAGTTTCAAAAGATAAGATGTTGTAAGAAGTGTGGACCACCTAATTATTGAATGGTTAAAATTGACATGTTAATAATATGAGATGGGTAATATTTTGGCACTAATTTAATAGCATTTAATTAAAATGAACATCATTAACCACTATTTTTTAAATATCCAAAACTAAATTACTAGATTAAAGACTTATAAAAAATTCATAACCCATGTATAAGTTGAAAATGCAAATGTAAAATGGCATTTGAGAGATAACTCTGGGAATACATTTAGAGAATATGAGCCATTATAATTAATTTAGGATAATTTTAAGATGTAGAATTTATATTAAAAAAAAATAGTGTCATTGATTGGAAAAGAAGAAATGGATCAATGATTATTTAAAACAGATGCAAAGAGATAAACATGGGGCACTTCCTACCATTTTATTTGATAAAATAAATAAAATAAAATGTTTTTAGAATCCAATAATCTAAACCAATAATAAATCTATTGAATATTTGATGATTAAAGTTATTCAATATGTTATTTCTTGCACATGCCATGATTTCATCACTAAAATCACAAAACCTCTTTTCCCTATATTCTAGTCTTTTGTTTTTATCTATTTTGGTCCTTGGTCTTATTTAATATGTTGACCTAATTTTAAAATGGGTCTTTGGGGTGTTTTAATCTAGGTTTTAACCTTTCTTTTCATTCTAACCAAGTTTCAACTTTAAATGTTCATTATATGTAATTGTTATAAGGATCATTTCAATTAAGGATCCATTGCTAAATATTTGAATTTGCATGATTATAATAAGTATTGGTATATCTTGTAATTATTTTGTAAATGCATTAAATTTCCCCTTTTAGGCCATTTCACCTTATATCTATGCCAGTTGTCCAATTGTTTGAGTTTTTTAGCTTCTTTTCTTTAGCAATTTGAGCTATTTCTACTTTTTTTCAATTTAAAATGACTAAGTGTTCATACAATTTAATTCTTATAATTAGTCATTATTCATAAAAATGGACTTAATTGGCTTTAGGATTGATAAAATGACTAATTTTTAACATGGGTTTATTCTTACTCTTAGTCACTTGTATATATTTCAAACTTAACCATTTTATTTCAAATTTCATATTAAAGTCCTAATGTATACTTTATTATTTTAAAATGTCCCACCACTTGTCACTCATTATCCTCCTCATGAGCCTTCCAGACTTAGTTTATTTTTACATCAATGAGACCTAGAGTGTATAGGATCTCATCAAGTGGAATAATCTAGCTTTTTTGGTCCCTCGTACCATTCATACATGTCCCTTTCTTTGCATGTTTCTCTATGCCTAATATCTTAGCATTCATCATGATCCATCTTCCCTACTCCTCAAGATGGTCAATATGACATCAAATGTTCAATAAATCCCCATGTGAGTGATATATTGACAGTGTCATGATCTCATCCCATTGGAACCCCATGAGAGGGAAATACAACTAGATTCTTAGTTAGATTATAGATGAATAAAGATATACCTCATGTCATGACCATATAATATCTAAATGAAAATTTAGATAACACAAATATATCTGTCCCTTTTTAATTTTGATAGTTTTGACAAATAAGACAATCATATAATTTAAGCTCGATGAATGCTGATGTGGATGTCGATGTGCCATATATATATATATATATATATATATATATATATATATATATATATATATATATATATATATATATATATATATATGTGATTGTCTTATTTTTCAAAACTGTCAAAATTAAAAAGGGACAGAGATATTTTTGTGTTATCTAAATTTTCATTTAGATATTTTTCAATCATTTTCCTGGATGATTTTTGTCCCTTTAATTTAGTTGACTTTGGTTGAGTAACTGATTATATTGTTTAATACACAAACATATTCATTTTATTCTATCCACTTGATCAAAATAGCTATGGTTTGCATAATGGGGTTGGTTTTACATGTTAGTTTTATCATATTTATGAATAATTTTTCTCTCACATGCATAAGTGTTCATATTTACTTAATTTTAAAATTTAGTTGTTTGCATTCAAATTCATATTAAATTGACTAATGGCTATTTATTTCTCATAGGGGGATGTGGTCAAATCACCATAGGGTAATTCCTTGGAGATTCTAGACTTACTCATTTATTTTAAAGTCCTTAGGTTCCCCTTCGAATGGGAGATTCCACATGGTTAAAACCTACTTTTCCACAAACAAAAGATGAATATTACAAGAGAGTATGTAGTAAATCATTTTGGTGAATGGGATAAATCCACATGGTGAAATCCCACTTTACTACATCTCCAAGACTCTCGATACACTTCCATTTAACACAAGATGCACATGAGTGTCTAAGATGATGGCACATGGCATATCCCATTTTCAGTAGACCCCAATAAGGTTATAAAAAGTTTAGTAGATAGTATACTCTCTAAGGACCGATGATGGTGGTACTTGACAAAATACCACTACTTCATTCTCTTGGGTTGATCAAAATATGTAGATGGGGGGAGATCAGATGAGTCCCTAGGATAATACCACATCTCATTATCTCATAACTTTGAGGTATTAAAGATGCATTGATCATAGATCTAGGACCTATAGGCTCTAGGTAAATAGTATCTTACCACTTTTTAATATCTTATAGCATCTAGGCTAAGGAAAAGTAAATAGATCATGGGCTCCTTATTCAAGCTATAAAGTATTGAAAACCTATCAAGTAGAATGGTACTAAATATTATTGAAATTGAATAAACTAGAGAGGGATTGAAAAATGGTATAAGATCATCATGATGGATCTCAATTGGTAGATTATCTAGATAAGTCATCTTAAGAGACTAAAAAATTGAAAATTGATAGATGTCTCAGCTTGTCAAACTATTAGAAGCCTAAAAATGGACTGCGTGTCTAATCTGAGTTACAACACCAAATTATAGAGGTACCTTAATAGTGATATTTATTATAAAATAAAAAATTCAAGTAAAATTAGGTGGAGACATTAAAAAAGGATTTGGTGTACACATTGGGTTTAAGAGACAAGGAGCATAAAATACAAAAAAATGACTTAATTAGGCATGGTCATAACTATGTAGAGGGTGGTTTTCCAAGTATCCTAAGATATTTCAATAACTTATATCCACTTGGATTTCAATTTAAAGTTGATTGATTATAGGTATTTACATGTAAAATCATGATTGACGTGTCATCCTAAGAGGATTTCAAGTACCTCCAGCCACATAAAATTGAATTCAAATTAAACTAAGAATTCACTCTAATATTAATTATCTCAATATTAAATAGGGTATCACTTGAGTTCAATCTCAAGTGGCATGACACCATTAAATTCTTATCACCACTAGTTAGTAAGATGATTAATGACCCACTACAATTACCCTTTATATAAAATATTGGATTAGATCTTATAAATAATAAGGGTTGGTTAATTTACTAATTGATAGGTTAGAATAATTAAATATGGGATCAAATATTTTTACCTCTTTCCTTATGTAATTTTTTATTTTATAGAAACTTGTATTCTTCACATGAGCTGAGGTTATTTGAAACTGAGTTTTGTATTCACATTTAGTGTAATATATATCTTACCTATGATTCTTATATAATTTATTTTATTCTAAATGATATGTCATTTAATTTTATTGGTTTAGACATGTATATGGTGACCATTTTTCCCTCCTTGACATATCTTACATTTTCATCATAATTTTGGATTGTCTATGCCTTTTAGATATGTTTCAATGGTCAAACAAAGATTGGTTTTGTTAAAATATTCATCCACTTAAAATGAAATATAACTATTTTTATACAAAAATCCTCATCTTCAATTTTCTCCCTACCCTCTCTTTATTTTGATATTTTTATAACCATTATTATATTAGTTCTAGAATAGTTTATCTTGGAATCAGTTATGAAGGTCTTATCTTGATTGCATGATATTTATCTTACTTTTATTTATAGATGAATTATTTGATTTAGTTGCATAATGATGAGTAATAATAAGTTTTAGGTTTCTTGTAGAATTTGAGTGAGATTATCCCGTCTTGGTATAAGCTTCCTTCCTATGTGTGTTAATCAATAAAGGCCCCTTGATTATGAAAAAACAATAATGGTCAACTAAATTAGATTAGTATATAGAGACCCAATTGACAAAGACATTTGGGAGGTTTTCTTCAAGTAAACTTATTTTATAAAATTTTGGGTGATTCCTCACCCAACATTAATGTTGGCATGTGCCAAAATGCTCACCAAAAAAATTGGTGTTATAATTAGGGCCTTTGACACATTTTGAAACCCTACCTAGAGTAAGAAGTTATAAGATTTAAAAATTATAAAAATGAGAATAAATAGGAGATCAATTTCCATTGAGGGTTAAATTGAACTATTACACGTCACATAATATAAGAGAGATATAACTAATAGCTAAAAATCTAAAACTAGAGAAACTTACTTAGTAACTTCCCTACTATTATTGTTCCTTTTTTAACCCTTTTAATCCACCTTAGAACCCACCAACGGTGGATAATCCCACTTAAATTGGTGTAAGTGGGTGCCCTATGAATGTTCTAGGGATATATTATGACTTGCCAAATAATCTAAATAAATTCTACCCAGAATACATACCTAATGGGATTCAAACTATCAAATAACATATTCAATAATTTAAATATATCCTTATCCAGACTTAATTCTGACATGAGGATGTTGATTTACAATTGTTCCATTACTCATTAGGATAGGATGCCTACACATGGTACCTAATATTTTGATCTATTACATCTTGGAATGACCTTTAAACATTCTTTGTTAATCACTTTAGATTTCTTGTTCATCTAACTATCCTATATCATCATTTTATTTCTACCCATAGGGAACTAAATGAGTCAATGAGTGGTTTTAATGAAAATTTACACAAGTTATATTTTTTGGAGATTTTTTAGTGACATCATGGAGGTTTCTAGGTGAGTGGACAAAGTTTCTTGATAGTCTATTTATCAATGACAAAGTTTGCATTGTGTTTGTCCTAATATGCTTGATGTCAGCTTGGTTGATATTTAGTTTTACCATGATTAGGGATGGTTTTGAAGTATTGAGCATGTGTGAGGGGTCTTATAAGATGTAAAGGATGATTGGAGAGCTTTTGGAAGTGCATATTATTCATCCAATTCCTCATTATGTTCATATTAAGATAGTTTAGTGGTAAAAAAATCTAAGTATGTAATTTCCTAACATCACCATTACCACATATGGATGAGTCACAGGGAGTTGGTCATATGGGTGAGATAAAATTAGTCCCGATTTGTTATGGGACAATTTTTAGGTCATATTATTGAGTTTAGTAAAAGATATGTGGGTGAAAAGTTGGCCTCTCAAACACAAGTTCACTAAGTTTTTATACTTAGCCAGACCATCACTGCCCATCATGCAGACATGTATGATCTAATAAGTTTATACATTTATTGTAGTTACTTAGAAATTAAATAGTTTTAAAAAAATTTAATGATGATTTTATCTATAGTGAAGATAATTTACCCTAAGTATTTGGAGTCCTAAAGTGTTTTCTAGATTGAGATATAAATCTTCAAAGTTATACTTGTAGACTGTGATGGGCCAAAGACCATCAAGATAAACTACATTAAAGTCTGATCTCATCTAGTCACTAGATCTAATGGTACAAAATAATTCATGATCTTGATCCAATGGTACATGTAAAATTCAATATGTCAAATAATTAATGTGCTAGTGACATTTGTCACATTCACAGAGCTTGGATAGAATATCAATGGTTCATGAGCATTCATACTATCAAAGGATCAATGATGTAAATTAAAGTTAAAGAGTCAAATGTTCAAAAGGCATATGAGGGTGAAAAGTTTCATAATCATGGGAGTTATGATCAATATCTAATGATGATCATTACAAGATAAATCCCTAGTTAATCTACAAAGATTGATGGTGTGCATTTGGTCAATATTGTAAGGGTGCATGAGATGAGGTCAACATGTTTGAAGTTTAATAGTAAACGAAATGTAAAGATTGAGATAATTTAAAAAATATATAAATTTAATATTTGATAAAATATGTGATGACATGAGATGATGGAAATTTTTTTGAAGTTTAACAGTTTCTCAATGACCATTGGAATTCAAATATTTGAAATTGTGAGGGTAGACCAGTTTGAAATTTTTGTCCTATAAATTTTGATATATGTATAATTTTACCATTATTCAAAATTAAAATATGTAGAGGAATTCATGTCACATATATAAAACCTAGTTATAAGGTTTAATATTTGTACATTCAAATATATGGAGATCCAAAGTTGACTATGTATGTGTTCATGTTCTACAAGTAACCTAGGAAGGGTAATTGATTTGTTATTGATGGTATTTCAATGTTTTAAGATGAAATAAGTGTTATATAATGAGATATAATTCATGAGTACCATATTATGTATTATAGAGGTTTGAACAATCCATATTCAGTACG
Source organism: Torreya grandis (assembly GCA_037957365.1). NCBI lineage: Eukaryota > Viridiplantae > Streptophyta > Pinopsida > Cupressales > Taxaceae > Torreya > Torreya grandis. The sequence goes on along the minus strand of JARHVA010008021.1, from coordinate 252,566 downwards.
AACAAATGCTTAGAACTTGACTTTGAGTTCTTTCATGATGTTTTTGTGTATAAGTTCAAAGATTGATCTATTTGGATTTAGTAGAGGAATTTTAAGATAACTATGATCATTTAAGGATATTAATGGTGTCATGTGGACTATACCTATGCATTTATAAGTGGTTATGTGTTTCTAATTTGCATAATGTAATGATAAATGGGGGAATAGGTCTCTATGAGACCTATAAGGGCTACTAAGGCCTAATTGAAAGGTGTAGCTACTTAAGTGTGACCCATAGTTGTTATGGTTGAACTATGAGGATAGTATTTACATATATAAGATGTATTAAGGGATAAGACAAGTATTAATTCCAACCAAGAAGGTTATAATCATGATGGATCTATAAACTGTGAAATTAAAGGTGGTTATTTCTAGATGTGAGAGACTTGAGAGAAGAGGTGTGTGTGAGAGTTGTGGAGTGAAATAAAAAAGTATGTATGCCTAGTGGATGGGTTGTAGAGAAGATTAGATTGATGACTATGTGTATGACCTATAATTTATATTTTTGATGTCAAAGATAGTGATATTGTAGGTTTGAATATTGATAATGATCCTAGATAAGGTGATGTATGTATGAGCTTAGTGGTTGATTTGAGAGGTAAATAAAAGTGAGGACTATGTAGTGTGAAGATTTGAAGAGATTTGATATACATTATATCTCCATCCGATTGGTAGATAATTAGTGATAAGGAGATGTTTATTTCATAGGTTTTGGGAGGGTTCTCAACATATATGTTAGAATGACTTGACCAACAGGTGATCAAAAGGACTTAATCATCTTAGGGATATGTGATCCTTATGAAACATGTACTTCACTAAATCTGGTCACAAGGACTTGACCAATAGGTGGTCAAAAGGACTTGATCATCTTAGGGGTAGGTGTTCCTTGTGAAATAAGTGTTTCACTAAATTTTGGTTATAAGGACTTGATCAGTCTCATGTTTGTGATCATATTATAGGAAAATTAGTCCATGTGTGCACATGCTTGAGAGTGTGTTGTATTCCCCAAGAGGTTTTCCCACATATATCTTGTGTTGTGTGTGTGATCTTTAATTATCTTCATTATTGATTACTATAAACATCTTTTATGCTTCATGAATGCTTATATTGAATGATTAAGCATTTAAAAGGTTTGGAAATTGAGATGAAATACATGTCACCACTAATTCACCCCCCCACCCTCTTAGTGATCTAACAATTGGTATTAGATTAAGTCCTTCGGTAAATTCTTGATAGCTTGAAGGTATAATATGGGTAGCCATAAAATATAAGGAGGTTTTTCCACTAAGAAAGCACCAATGTTAAATAGATTTAATTATTATTTTTGGAGTGCAAGGATGATGACCTACATCATGTCCAATGATATATATAAGAAGTTGTTTGATAATAATTCTAAGGCAATGAATGCTATCACTTATGCTCTTTCAAAAACTAAATACACCAAGGTAATCTATTTCATATATTCCAAGGAAATGTGGGATAAATTGAAGACTATTTATGAATGATATTTAAAGGTTAAGTTTTCAAAGTTATAGACTCATTAAAGACAATTTGAGATTCTTAAGATGAAGGAAGAATATTATGTGGCACTTTTTATATAGAGTTTTTGAGATTGTGAACATCATTAGAGGTCTCTGAGAGGAGCTTGAAGAATATACTATAGTTTAAAAGGTATTACGGTATCTCTCTCAAGTTTCATTCTAAGGTATCTTTTATAGAAGAAAGTCATGATTTTACTCAGTTGAAGATAGATGAATTGCATGGCATGCTTACTACCTATGAGATGAGAATAAATGATTATATACCACCAAATAAGGAAGCAACATTCAAGAAAAAAAAGAATCCAAAAAATAAGTTCCAAGGTAATAAACTCAAGAAGGATGAGACATATGATATTGATGAAGATGAACTAATTGATTTATTTATAAGGAAGTTGAAAATAGGGTCGATCAAGTGTAAGGGTAAACTACCCTTCAAATGCTTCAATTGTGGAGAAGTAGGACATTTTGATAATAATCTCCCTCATAAGCATAAGAATAATGATGATGAAGAGCATGGTCAATTTCATGATGATGGAAAGACATAATTTTAGTCTAATAAGAACAATAAGGGATTCAGAAGGTTTGACAATACAAAGAATTACTTTAAGGATAAGAAGAGTCTCTACACCAAAGAATATTTTAGCTCATCATATGAGAGTGAAGATACTGACTCAGAGTACGATCATTAAAATGATGGTCTTATTGAATATGAAGTCCTCTTCATGGATGAGGAAGGAAGTTGCTCATATCAAAAGGATTCTACTTGGAGTGATTTAGATTATGATAAAGATGAGGTGGACTATGAGATTGAATTGATGAATGATCTTGAAGAACTAAAGATTGAGAATATATTAATAAGAAGATGAAGTATCATATCAATGACTATGAGGAGAAATTTAGTGTGTATGAAGAAAGAATGAATGAAGACACCAAAGATCATGAAGATATAGTCAATCATCTTACTTGTCAATTGGAAATCCTATCTACAAGCTTGAAAACTAAAAAGGATGAATGGTTAGGGTATGTAATTGAAAATGAGTCACTAAAATTTTAGTTAGAGAATACATCTAGTAAGATGTAATCATTTATGAGATTTGAAAAGATCTCAAGTGATCTAGACAATATTCTGAGTGGTCAAAAGCATGTAAGTGATAGAACTAGTCTTGGATATAAAGAATAAATAGAAAATACAACTGAAGACAAGATGAAGACTAATGTAAATCAGACCTTGAAGGTCAACAATAAGTCAAAGAATGAAGATGCTATAAAAATGAAGATAAATCAGATCAGACAACCAAATGCCATGAGGTATGTAATTTTAAATGGTTATTATTACACATGTAATCAATTTGGGAATAGAGTTAGAGAGTGTAAGAGACCTGTTATAAATGAGTTTGCATGAAACTCTGATGGGGGTCATCAGATAAAAGGTGAGTCTTCTTCAAAAAAACAATTTTTTTCAATTTTCAAAATCATGGACATATTGAAATATTTTTTTCTAATTAGGAAAGGTAGGATAAGCATTTTACAAAAGATATAGTTTGCTTCAATTGTCCATAGAGAGGTCATTTTTATAAATTTTTCAAGAAAAGGCCTACAAGACATAATAGGTCTAATCAGGCTCCTAAAGTGAAAGAAAGAAGGAAACTTAACTCATGGAACCTAAAGGTGGTAAGTATGTGTCATGATGAGTCTATAGGTCCATGTAATTTGTCTACTATGGTGGAAAATGTTACAGAAGTTGAAGAGTGCCAAGAGCTCTTATTGTCTTCTCATGTTGTGAAGGAAAAGACCAAGATCAAAGAGAAGACTAAGGTTCTAGTTGAGGTTAGTTCTGTGGTGTGTTTGGATGCTAATGATAAACTTTTTGTGTGTGAGTAAGTTTCAAGCTTGGTTCCTTTGTTGTCAAGGTCTGAAGGTGATGTTCTATAATACAAATAAGTTATTTTAGTGATCAAGGTATGTCAAGATTCCATAGATGCTCCAAATGTTGTATATCCTATCATAGAAGAGAAAGTGAGTGATGTATAAAAATAACAAGTTGTCAAAATTGAGACTAAGGAAAACAAGAGTAATATGTCTTTTAGTTATAAAATGATTCCAATGGTTATTAAGGAGATGTGGGATACTCTTGGCTTCACTTTGTTTTAAGAGCATTGTGGTATAGAGGAAGTCTATGTCCATGCTTCTTAAGAGACTCCTTTTAGTGGAGATGCACATGTTACTTTGGTGTTATTCAATAGGTCCTAGAAGGCAAGATATGAGGGTTTCTAGTTAAATTTGGTGTGTTGGGATGGGAGAAGTCCTTTGATGAGGTTAGAATGATGTTATGAAGTGTTTTTTTTATATATGTTGTGTTTGTAGGATCAAAATGGATGTTTTTAGGTGGCATAATTATATTGATGGAATGTCAAGAATATTTTGGTGCTAAAAAATGTATAACACTTCTTTGTGATGTATTCTAGGTGATTTTGTGTCTTGATGATCATGTTAGTGCCTTTTAAAGGTTTTTGTGTGCTCTTAGGTTTATATTTCTTATTCCAGATCAAATCCATGGTATAGGAAGTCAAGTTTATCAAAGGTGTGAAGTATAAAATATTGGTCTAGAAGGTTATCTCTAGGTGTGAAATAAATTTCCAACATGGGCATTAACCAGAAGGAGGCTTATTACCCTTATTTATTTTGAGATTCTAGAGTTTTGGGATATGCTATAAGAGTGGTTTGCCTTATGAGTTGAGGTTTGAATCTTATTAATAGGTTTAATGGGATAAATGGGTTAGCAAATAAATCTTCACATAGATTTGAAGGTTTCCATTTTTCAAATTATTCATGTTTTTATCAAAATGGTGACCTAATTAGCTAGTAGATTAATGAAAGAAGTATGTTATGGAGGATTCTATAGGTGATGAAAATTGGTGTGCTTAAGGGGTAATATGAGAGTTCTCCATATAAAAAATTTTAGGTCTTAAAAGTATGTCTACTAAAATTTTTGGGCTCTGTAAGTTTCAAGTAGGGCTAGAAGGAGTCTAGATAGGCCTAGTGTGAAGATTTGATTTTTTTGCTTAGTTTATACAAAATATCAAGAAATAAGTGTTTTAAGGTGAGTTATCATTTTGGTTTAGATAATTTTTACTATTTGGTGAGGGTAATGAAGTTCTGTTGGTGGTCCTTGAGGTGGCTTGAGAGAGAAGGCTAATAAGCATGTGTGGTGGTTCATGGTGTGTGAAGATATGAAGATAATCAAGAGGTGTAATGGCTCAAAAATCTTAGGGTGATTATCTCTTATATGTTTCTTTTTTAATTTCATTTATTTATATTCTTTTGTGTGTTTTTCCTTCATTGGTTGTGGTGTTTAGTTGAAGATAGTGTTGGCATGTAGAAAAAGGAAGTTATCAAGGAAAAGAGAGGTAGGCTCAAGGTAATGGGGAGTTTTTATCACATTTATAACATGTTACTCTCTTTTTAGTGATATCTTTATGTCTCTATGATTAGTTTTTGCCCACTTTGTCATTATGTCAAAGGGGGAGAAGGTTCTTATTATGAAAGTGATTAAAGAGAGAAAGAAGGTGAGTTGTATGATGGGTTTTGACTTCAATGAAAAAATGGAATATTTTTGGAGAGTTTTTATTGGTGTCATGGAGGTGTCTAGATGAGTGGATGAAGTGTGTTGATAGTCTAAGTATTAATGACGAAATGTGTAGTGTGTTTATCCTAGTATACTTGAAGTAGGCTTGGTTGATATTTAATTTTAGCATGATTAGGGATGGTTCTAAAGTATTGAGAATGTGTGGGGTCATATTATAGGTAAATGATGATTAGATATCTTGTGAAAGTGAATGGTATTTATCTGGATCTTCATTATGTTCATCTAGGCATAGTTGGTTTAATGGTAGAATGCCACGTATGGATGAGTTAGAGGGATTTGGTCATATGGGTGTGATCACATTAGTCACAAGTTCTTGTGGTAAAATATTTATGTCATATTATTTATTGGAGTAAAATATATTTAGGTTCAATGTTTTTCTGTTAGACAAAAATTCACTAATTTTCCATACTTTGCCAGACTGTCACTACATGTCACGCAGACATGTATGATCAAGCAAGTTTTTGAATTTATTTAAGGTAATTAGAATTTCAATAATGGGAAAATGTCTTAATTTTTATGTTTTATATAATTGTAATAGTGTAACCTAAATATCTGGATTCTTGAAATATTTTCTAGATCAAGATATAAATCTTCAAATTTACACTTGCAGACTGTGATGGACTAAAGACCATCAAGAAAAACTATGTTAAAGTATAAGGTTATCAAGTTAATAGATATAAAATTTAATATTAATTAATAATATTGATCCAAATATGCTCATAAAATTAAATATGTCAAATAATGAATGTGCTAGTGACATATGTCATATTCATGGAGCTTAGACAATAGATCAATAATTCACAAGCGTTCATACTGTCAAAAGATCGATGGTGTGAATAGAAGTCAAAGATTCAAATGTGTACAAGAAACACGAGGGTACCAAGTGTCATAATATAAGTATTTTTGATCGAGATATAATGGTTATGACTATAAGATAAAGACCTAGTTAATCTATAGAGATCAATGATGCACATTTGGTCAATATTATAAGGGTACACAAGATGAGGTCAACATGTTCTAAGTTTAACAATAAATCAAAGGTAAAGGTAGAGATACTTATAAATATATATATGATGAATATTTTATCAATTATTCAAGGAAGTGAGATGGTGGAAAAGCTTTTGAAGTTTAATAGTTTCTCAGTGACCATTGGAATTCAAATATTTAAATATTTGAGGGAAGACCAATCTATAGTTTTTGTGCTATAACATTTGATATATCTAGAATTTTACCATGATATACAAGGAAAAGTTATATAAGACATCATGGAACATATAGATAACCTAGTTATAATATATAATTGTCTATATAGTCAAATAGATGGATATTCATAGTTGATTATTTATTTGTTCATGTTCTGCAAGTAACTTGAGAAGGGTAATTAAGTTGTTCTCGATGGTATTTTGATGTTTTAAGATGAACTAAGTATTGAATCATGTGGTATAATTCATGAGAACCATATATATTTATTATGGATGTTTTAAATATCCATATTTATTATGAACAAATGCTTAGAATTTTATTGTGTGTTCATTCATGGTGTTTCTATGTATAATGTCAAATATTGATCGATTTGGCTTTAACATATCAGTGTTATTATGAATATGATCCTTTAAGGATATTGAAGGGGTCATGTGGAGTGGATCTATGCATTGATAAGTGGTATTACATGTCTTATTTTCTTAATGGAGTGTTAAATGGGGGAATCAAGTCTCCATGAGACCTATAAGGGTTGTTAAGAATTAATTGAAAGGTGTAGTTGCTGAAGTGTGGCCCATAGTTGTTGTGGTCAACATGTGAGGATAGTATTGATTGATGTAAGATGTATTAAGGGATAATAAAAGTATTAATTCTAACCAAGATTATTATAATCATGATGGCTCTATAAAAGGTGAAATCAAAAGTGGTGATTTCTAGATGTGAGAGACCTGAGAGAAGAAGTGTGTGTGAGAGTTGTGGAGTGAAATAAGAAAGGGTGTGTGCCTAGTGTATGGGTTATAGATAAGAGTAGGTTTATGACTATGTACATGACCTATATGTTATATTTTTGATGTCAAAGATAATGATCTTATAGGTTTGAAGATTGAGGATGAGTGAAGGATAAGATGATGTCTATGTGAGCTTGTTGGTTGATTTGAGAGGTAGATCAGAGTGTGGGTTATGTAGTGTATAGAGTTGAAGAGAGATGATATAAATTATATCTACATCAGATTGGTAGGTAATAAATGATCATATATGTCTATTTCATAGGTGTTGGGAGGGTACTCAACATCTAGGTTAGAAGGACTTGACAAAAAAGTGGGCAGAAGGACTTGATCATCTTAAGGGAAGGTGCTCCTTATGTAATAGGTGTTTAAATAAAGCCAATTAGAACACTTTATCATCTTATGGGAAGGATTTCCTTGTGATATAGGTGTTTCATTAAATCTGGTCATAAAGACTTGACCAATAGGTGGTCAGAAAGACTTGATCATCTTATGGGTAGGTGCTCCTTGTGAAATAGGTGTCTCACTAAATTTTGGTAAGGACTTGATTAGTCTCATGTTTTTTATCTTCTTATATGATAATTTTTCCATGTTTTTGTAGGATTGAGAGTTGGTTTTATTCTCCGAGAGGGTTTCCCACATAAATCTTGTGTTGTGTGTGTGATCTTGCATTATCTTCATTTTTCATTGCTATAAACATCTTATATGCTTAATGAATGGTTGTATTGAATGATTAAGTGTTTGAAGGGTTTGGAAATTGAGTTGAAATATTTACCATCACTAATTCCCCCCCTCTTATTTCTTGTACCTCTAAAAATATTATAGGTTAAAATAACCCTACACATAGATAAAATTGGATGGCATTCATACCGTTCTAAGGGCATTAGACTCAATAACATCCATGTTTATTAAAAGGACTCCAACAACACTCATATCATTATACATTACCAAATATTTTTATATTAAAATTTAGAAACATATGGTTTCATAAGGTTATGGAGTGGTTCCTTTACCTTTATTAGACTATTCAGGTGATAATGACCAAATTCTAATGATTAACTAGGTGTTTACATAGAACACTCATTTATTGAAACCAATATTAGGATAAACGTATTCAATCCATAACCTAGTATACAATCCATTTCCATTGAATCATTTGTATAATAATCAACCCTATGTGTCCCCTTACCATGTATTGTCATAGGTAATGATCCAACAAATTATCCCCATTACATTCAATACTACTAAAATACCTAGTTTGACTAACTATATTACTCTTAATAATCATCATTAGTCTATCCATACATTTATAAACATTAATTCACCAATGGATAAAATACTAATCTAAGAAGGAAATAACCAAAATTCCAATATCAACCCTAAAATGGATAATTTATAGTAAATGGTTGAGATATTAACCAACAATATGGTTAACTTGCAAAGGTAGGTTCCTAAAAGTACCAATTAAACTACAAATAATCATCCTTAGAAAAGAAACTAAAATTTCCAAAGGAATAATAGGCAATGAAACATTGGGACTAAAAATGGAAATGTACCTAGTCCCTTTGACAATGCTAACCAAAATAATAATAGTGCCTCAAAATCAGTCAACATGATAGACCTAGCCTTACCCACTTAGTGTAGACTATAAAATATAATATACCACAGTAAAGTGGATTGCTCTTAGTTCAAATTGGACTTAGACACCTTCCAAGGGAGATGGATAATCTCAAAATCTTCCCTATACCATACAATGGTAAACCAAGACCAAGTGGAGATAACCAAGGTGATGGCATGGTATTAGAGAACCATGAGTTTAATTTTGAGAGTGATAATGAGCTTGAATATAACCTAGATGAGTTCCATAAATTTAAATATATCCAAAGGATGAACCACTATCAGTATAGAAGTAGGTTGCAAAAGCCTTTGATTACTTCTACTCCTCAAAACAAAATTTAGGTTCTACCTAATGAAAACTCAAGTAATAACCCTTCCCCACATAAAATACATTTTTATTCCTATTAGCCTATGGATAATGCTACACTTTATCAATCTGATAAACCACTAGAACAAAACAAGCTAGGGTACAACATTGGTGAGGATGTGAATAAATCTAAGGCCAACGTAACAATTATTGAATTTCTTCAAATGTCTAACCAAATGGATTTGTTGATAAAAGGTTGTCTACTGCTAAGAAGAAAGAGACTAATAAAATAGATAATGCTCATGTTGTTTTATATAAGGAGAAAACTGAAACTCCTCCTTTTCTAATTAATATAATTTTTCTACAAAACTTACACAATTATTTTTTTGATTCAAGTGATTTAGGGAATATTATGCCTTATGCCATTTACCAAAACTAGGATTAACAATTGTTTAATCAAATAAAAATGTGTTTCAACTAGATATTTCATATGTCAAGGTAATTAAAAATCTCAACCACATTCATATTCAATTGTGTTTTGATCCTAAGGTCCAATACTTTATTGATATTAAAGTAGTCAATATTATTGAGGAATATGGGATACTTCTCAACTAATATTGGTATAAGACACTCAAATGATACATGGTCATTGATTTATCCCACATGTGTCACCCATGGTAATGCATTCCTAACTAAATTAGGATTTAGAGAGCCAAATATGTCTCACATGATCATATATTATAACAAAATGAATTAAATCTTGTATGAATAATCTTAGCTAAGGGTATTGGCACTTGAAAAAGAATCAAAAGCTTATGAGATATTCTTCATTAACATGTTTAATATACATTAAGACCTCAAATTTCAAGATTTAAATCAGCTATATGCAGATTATATCCTCTACACACTTGAGATAACTTCATTCCATAATAATACCATAATGTGTGAGAGTGTGAAACAAGTTGATCTAAGTATAGGTAAAGGATTTTAAAGTTATTTGAATGAGAAAATGACCATTATAAACAACCCCATACCTAATTTTTCCACCAAGGACCTAACTAAAAGGTCATTGTTGGTAGAGAAATAAAGTTTAGGCCCACTAGGCATTAATAGAACAAATTAAGAGGCCAATATTATAGTAACACCCACCTTTTAGATTATTTTTTATATAATTGAAAATTACTTGTGAACCTTGAAACTTGATGGATCTATGTCAAAGAGTGGGTGTGGTTTTAGGATATAAATTATCAACTTAAGCAGAAATTCATATTTTCTAACCTTGCAATTATGGTTTTCCTACATGAATAACATGGTAGAATATGAGGCACTAGTATACATTCTACAATTTGTACTATGGAATATGGTGAAGAACCTGAAAGTCTTTCGAGACTTAAAACTATATAAAATAAGTAAAGGACCAATATATTTACAATGACAAGCACATTTTTATATATTATAGTATAATGCCATCTCTAATAAAAGACATTGATGCAGAACATATAGAAATTAACATGAATGGATAATTATATGGCATATTGATTGGTGACATATATAAGTACCTTGGAACCCATGCCAACTCCAAATTAAGTATATTTTTAGTAGATTTGGTCTCTACTCTTTTTTTAAAAACCATTAGAAAATTGCAAGTCTTTAATTATGACCAACACATCATTTAATTCATCACCAAAAATAGAATATTTGAGTCCTAAATCGTTGATGATGATGAATAGGACATTGAATTAGATGGAGGGGTCATCAAATCGAAACCTAGTAACATACTGAAAGGCATCATATTAATCAAAATTTATGTTTGTTGTAGGATATCATGGTGAAAAATACAAAGTACCCATACCAAAGGTATTCCCCATGAGAATTGTAATGTGGTAAATATAGGTGAATCCAAAGATCTGATTTTTAGGCATCACTTGCACCCAAAAGGAGAAATAAGAACTTTTGCATGCATTGAAATACTTTTTAAATACTATTTCATGGAGATATTAGGATTTGAAAGTGTTAAATACCTCCATCCTCACTTATACCATTCCTTTTAAGCCATGTGTAAAACCATCCACCAAAGGCAAAGGTCATTTAACCCATTACTAGAGCCTTTGATACTTAAGGAAGTACAAAAAATGCAATTAGTAAGGATAATTTATCATGTTAGGAACTCCATGTGGGTGGATAATCTATTACTAGCTCAAAATAAGAACAAAGAGATAAATATCTATGTGAACTTCTCTAACTTGAATAAATCTTCAGAGAAAGATAGCTACCCTATAACTTCCATAGATGAAGTCTTATAGATAGTGAATGACTTTAAAATGATGTCATTTTTGGATAGATATTCAAGCTAAAATCAAGTAATGGTCAACCACGAGGATATTATAAAGGCAAAATTTACAACTGAGTAGGGTAAATTCACATATAAGAGGATGTCATTTGGCCTAATCAATGTGGTTTCCACCTTCTAGTGGGCCATGTATATTACATTCAAAGACCTCATTGGTAGATGTATGGATGACCTAACTATCTTTTCTAAGAATAAAGAAGACCATGTGGAAGAATTGAGAGTGGTACTAGAGATGTGTAGAGACCATGGAATCTCCCTGACCCTGAATGAATGCATATTTTGGGTCATAAAGTTTAAATTTTTAGGTCACATCATCTCCAAAAAAGGTATTTCAATAGACCCATAAAGAATTGAGGTGATTCTAAAAATATCATTACCTGGTTACAAAAATTAGTTGAATTCATTCTTTGACAAAATCAAATTCATAAAGAATTTCATCTTGATATTTGTAGAGATAGTCTAAACACTAAAAATGGATAAATAAGGATGCTAAGATTGAATATATGATTGAATCATAATAAAAATTTGATTAAATCAATATTTATATTATAAACACACTATTTCTTATCTATATTGACTATGCATATCCCTTCTACATTTATTTTTCCACTTCAGAACACTCAATTGTTGCTATCCTAACATAATAAAGAAACCAAAGATGAGAGACATGTCTCATGCATGAGTTATCTAGTTAAAAAAATTAAAATCAAGTATTCAACCATTTAAAAATAATATTTATCACTAATAAAAGTTTTCAAAAAGTTAAAGCATTATATCCTCCACAATAAAGTGTTTTACATGGTGCCTAACCTGACCATAAAAGTTATGCTTTTACACAAAAAGATTGGAGAGCGACAAGGGAAGTGGATGAAAAATATGTAAGATTTTTATTTTGAGTAGCATAAAATGAAGGTAGTGAGGGGTCAAGCACTTAGTAAATCAATGGTTGAAGTTGACCCATAAAACACTTGTGAGTATTATATAGTATAAAGCATCATAAATGATGACTAAAATTAGGATATGGTATATTATTTTATAAGTAATGAGTGCCCAAGGTACTTTAAATCCACTAAAATAAGATAATTACACTTAAATATAAATATTTTCATCATTAAATTATCCATGATGTGCTAAAAAACATGAAGTCATTTACCTAAGATGCCTAAAAAAGTGGAAGTGACTAAAGAACTCAAGGAATTCCATGATAAATATGGAACTAGACATGGTTTATGTAGTGATATGGATAATTATATACTCAAGGTAGGTTATTATTGGACACATTTATTTAAATATTCACATGCTCATGTAAAAATTTATCATACTTGCTAACATGCTACACATAGAAAATGCACCCCAGTAATGCCAGTACAACCGATCATAGAGGCTCGTCCATTTTAAAAATTGGGTTGGGATTTATGGGTGCCATCAATCCCAATTCATAAATTAGACAAAAGTTCATTTTTACATATATCTGATATTGCACATGCTGGGGTTAAGTTGAAGCATTGAAGAACTAAATGAATGAAGTGGTGATCAATTTCATTGAAGATGACATTGTCACCATGTTTGGTATGCCATTCAATCTAGTATGTGATGATATCCATACTTTCTCCTTATTGTAGTTTACTAAATGATCCTTTGATAATTAGGTAATCCTTATTTTTTCATCCAATTATTATTTGTAAGGTAATGGGATTATTGAATTAATGAATAAGAGTGTACTTGAAGTATTAAAAAAACATAGAGATGAAACTTAAGGATTGGAATAATGTCTTAAAGTTTTCATTATGGTATGATATGACTATAATTAAGTCTTATCTAGGTACTTCCCCATATCATTTGGTGTATAGATAGGATCCCATATTTCTTGTCAATCTAAGGATCCCTAACTTACATTTTATGAAGGATTACTTGTGAACAAATAACAAAATAGAGTCTTGCTTTCTAAACCTTATGCAGTTGGAAGAGTAAAGTGACACAACTTCACTTCACATCAGTAAACATGAAGGGGTTGTCAAACACTAGTTTGATAACAAAGATAAAATTATTTCCTTTCAAATATCTGATATAGTCCTTGTTTGGGAAAAGGCTCATAGAAAAAGGGGTCAACATGGAATATTTGATGTCCTTTGGATAGGACCATTAAAAATATATAAATTCATGGGTGATAATGATTTAATCCTAAGGTATTTAACTCTTGAGGCTATTTTATTCCATGGAAATGGAAAATTCCTCAATCATTACTTGTAAGTTTGAATTAGTTTAGAATAGTCCTATAAATAATTTCCTTTTGGTTCTTTACTTTCCCTCCCCTGTTGGCTTGATTTTATTTTTTCTTTTTGTTTTCCTTGTCCTACTTTCTTTTTTTTATACTTTCATTGTTGGGTATGTCCCAAATATTTTTTTCATGTGGTTTTATGTTTGTCAATGAAAGTTCATAAAGTTAAAGGCCTATAAGGAAGTAGAAAAAATAATGTTTTGTGTGAAGGTGATTCATGAGTCTTTTTGTTTCTTTAGAATATATTTCTAAGTCAGTTTTGAAGGTGAGGACTTTTATGTGTGTTAATAATTTATTTTCATTTGGATGATTTGGGTAAAATAAGTTGACCATTAAAAGTATTCACTTGAAACCAAGCACAAAAATCATATCTTAATTAATTTATGAAGCTATTTGGGTGAACTTGTTATACCTTTCATTTGTCATAGGGTGAAAAATATATAGTTATATCTTTCATTTGTCATAGTGGTCCCCAACCTTGAACTAAAATAGTAAAATAATAATAAAAAGAGAAAAGAGAGCAAAAAAAATCAATTTTAGAAAAAATCAATCCTAGGTGATTCAAGTAATCTCTACCATGTCTATGTATGCCTAGATGGAAGTAGATAAAGGGCTTGAGTGGGATTATATTCAACTCTATTATGAATATAAATTCATGTTTAGTATTGGATTAATGCTACGCCCCTAAGCTATCACATGTATGAGGATAGTATTAGCTGACTTGTGGATTACTTATCCCTCTTTGATGTTATATTACATTTATTTATGCTTTATTTTGATTAGTAGGTAGGCCTATGGAGTAACCATGGCCTAGATAGACTATATATAGGAGGTAGTGGGTAATTATTTATCATCATATTGTGAATTCTGCTCTTATTGAAGCTTCTGGAGGTTGCTCCCTCGAAGTGGCTTATCTATTATCATATATTTGGATATATTTCAGTCATATTTGGATATAATTATAATATTATACTTTATTCTTGAAGTAGTTTAATTACAAGTGGTATCAGAGCTACGATTTGGGCAATCTTGTGGGCGAAACACTAAATTTTTAAATTTTGTGATATATAAACAGAGGTTGTGAATTTATCTACAAAAATATTCCTAGAGGTGAGAAATAATCAAATTAAGCTTTCATTAATATTTCAGGTCATTTAGATTTTATTTACAAAAGTTATATTTATTTTATGTTTTTTCATAAAATTTCTCTATAGTGCACAATTCAAAGAATTTTTTTGAGTTATTTACATTTTTGGAAAGATGAGAAATATTTGGATACGGTATGTTCTTTGTATATTTTTATTTGAGGCTGACATAATTCCAAAATTGCTTTGTCAAAGTTGGGTCAAAAGTGTCAATAAGGGTTGACATCGTAAAACCCTTTTATGGTAGGTCCACAAACTCAGGGCCAAGGAAAGGGTGTTGAAACTCTAGGTAAAACTCCTAAAAAGGAAGAGATGGAGTCAGAAGGGGGATGTAATAGACCCTTTGTACCAAGGTTTTCTAACATAGATCACAAAGTGAGCTAGCTTGACTATAGTGTGCAAGGCATTCAGAGTGAGGTGTAAGGCATACAATCTAATATATAATCCATACAAGATAGTTTGGGAGATATCATGATAGCTTTGAAAATTAATCAGTCAAATCATCAAGCTAACTCTATTGTACAACCCCACTAGGGTGGTTCTCTTAACCAGTCTACTTCAAATCTAACTCCATGACCACAGAGGAACCTATTACCAAAGGTGGATATGTGCAAATTTGATGGAGAAGATCCACTCAATTACATCAACCAAATGGAGATTTTTTTTGACCTACATCAAATTCCAGGTGGACAGAAGGTTACCATGTCATCCTTATATCTTGAACCTGATCAATTCATTTGGTATCAATGGTTGTGTGCTCAAAATAAAAATATGACTCTCAATGTCACCTAGTTATTTTTTATAGAGGAGCTATAATTACACTATGGAAATAGTGTGATAGAGAATTACTTCAACCAACTAGCAAAATTGTGATAAACTGGCTCCGTCAAGGATTATATTCATCATTTTCAGAACCTGTCCTTACGTGTGGAGACAATTTCTAAAGCAAACTTGAATGACCTATTTTTAGTTGGACTCAAGGACCACATTCAACATGAGGTATGAATGTTTAATACACTTAAGATTTTTGATTCTATTATCATGGCACGTAGAGCTGAGGAAAAATTCATAGCCAATAAGAAGTAGCCAATCACTCACTTCAAAGATTGCAGCATATCATCACCAACATTTCCTCCACCTACTAGATTGACCCCTTAACAAATTGAAGAGAAGTGTGCAAAAGGATTATGTTTCAGTTTTGATAGTAAGTGGAGTAAAGGAAATAGATGTGTTGAAAAGAATTTATTCTACATTGAGGGACCAAACAAAGATGAAGAAGTAGATGATGCCTCCAATGATGATCAGGAAGATATAGAGGAGGTACCTGAAGATTCCCAACCTACATTCTCTTGTCATGCACTTGCAAGTATTAACACTCCACAAACTCTTAATGTGGTGGGTTTCCTCAAGAAATAGAAGGTGATAGTGTTGATTGATTCAAGGAGCACACATAACTTTATAAACCATATGTTGGCCACTCGATTGAACTATTTCATCTACCCAGCACCAAAATTTTAGGTCATGATTGTAGATGGTGGCACAATTAATTGTTTAGTCAAATGCCATAGTATTAAGCTTACTATGGGTGGGTACAATCTCAACTTTCTTATGTTTGCTATTCCCATGGGTAACACAGACATTGTTTTGGGAGTCCAATGGCTCACAACCTTAGGTACTATTGAGATGAACTTATAATAACTATTCATGCACTTTAATTTTGAAGGTAATAAAATTGAACTACATGGATTACATGAAAAATCTCCACAATTGATTAGTTCACATCAGATGACCAAGATGCTAAAAAGGGGGGCAGAGGGAATTATTACATGATTATGCTCCATAGAAGTTCAACCCACACAGGCATCTACACATCTTGATCTATAGATAATTCTTGGGGACCACTCATCTATTTTTGAGGCCATGCCAAAAGGACTACCACCTAAAAGAGAACATGATCATGCCATTCAACTAATTCTAGGTAGTCAACCACCAAATATTAGACCATATAGATATCCATATGCACAAAAGAGTGAAATTGAAAAGATGGTCCATGAGATACTGGAGGCAGGGATCATCAAGCATAGCCAAAGTGCATATTCATCACCAGTGGTCATGGTGTGGAACAAGGATGACACATGGAGGATGTTCCAAGATTATAGGGAACTCAACAAGTACACCATCAAAGATAAGTTTCCTATTCTAGTAATTGATGATTTACTTGATGATTTGAATGGTGCTAATTATTTCACAAAATTGGATCTTCACTCGAGGTACCATCAAATTAGAATCAAGGATGAAGATGTTCATAAAACTACTTTTAGAACACATGAGGGCCATTATGAGTTTTTGGTAATGCCCTTTGGTCTTACAAATGTAGCATCTACTTTTTAGATCTTGATGAACACTATTTTTAGGCCTTTTTAGGGAATTTTGTGCTAGTTTTCTTTGATGACATATTGATTTATAGTCAAACATGGGAAGCACATCTGCAACATGTGAAACAGGTGTTGATAGTTTTGGAGAAGCACCAACTTTATGTGAAGCCATCTAAATGTGCTTTTGGAGTATAGGAGGT
This sequence comes from Torreya grandis, assembly GCA_037957365.1. Lineage (NCBI taxonomy): Eukaryota > Viridiplantae > Streptophyta > Pinopsida > Cupressales > Taxaceae > Torreya > Torreya grandis. The sequence continues at coordinate 235,083 of JARHVA010008021.1, read as the reverse complement.
AGAGTACCTCATTCACATTATTTCCCATGAAGGTGTCAAATTTTATCCCCAAAAGATCAAAGTGATAATGGAATGGCCCATGCCAAAAACTCTCAAAAACCTTCAAGGGTTCCTTGGACTAACAAGTTACTATAGAAGATTTGTGAAAGTTTATGGCAGCATAGCAGCTCCACTCACTGCATTACTAAATAAGGATGATTTCCATTGGAATGATGACGCCACCAAAGCATTTGAGAAACTAAAATTAACTATGTGCACCACTCTAGTTTTGGCTACTCTAGACTTCTCATAGACATTCATTATTGAATGTGATGCTTCTGGGTCTAGATTACGGGCAGTATTAATGTAGGAAGGAAGAACCATTGCATTTTAAATTAATTAATTCAAAGGTAAGAATCTACAAAAACCTATCTATGAGAAAGAAATGATGACTATTCTTCATGCAGTTAAACAATGGAGGCCTTATCTGATGGGTAGACACTTTAAGGTGAAAATAGATCATGATAGTCTCAAATACTTATTAGAGAAAATATTATCATCTGAGGAACAAAAAAAATGGGTAACCAAAATGTTGGGTTATGATTTTGATATCATCTGCAAGAAGGGTATAGATAATGTAGTAGCAGATGCACTATCCAGATGGGATGCATCCACAGAAGCATTACTCTATGCAATGTCCATGTTGCAAGTAGATTGGGTAGATGAAGCTAGGTAAGAATGGGAGCAAGACAAGGATGCATAGGTTTTGATTCATAATCTCTAGTAAGTTAATTTAGCCTCTGACAAATTTGAATGGAAAGGTAATGTCTTATGGTATAAGGGTAGGTTATACTTGTGTAAAAATTTAGAGCTTAAGCATAAGATTCTTTTAGAGTTTCATGCGTCTACAATTGGGGGACACTCAAGGTTCTTGAAAAATTATCATAGAATTAATAAATAATTATTTTGGGAAGGACTCAAGGGAGATGTACAAAATTTTGTGGAAGAATTCTTGATATGCCAACAAAATAAAGGTGAAATAGTTAAGACCCCAGGTCTGTTACAACAATTAGCAATTCCTGGTCAAAGGTGGGAGGAGGTTTCCATGGATTTCATCACTGGGTTGCCTTGATCTGAAGGTAAGAATGTTATCTTGGTCATTGTGGATAGGCTTACAAAATATTCCCATTTTTGTGCTCTCTCACACCCATTTTTAGCAAGTACAGTAGCATCTATTTTTATGGAAGCAGTTCTCAAATTATATGGAACCCCAAAAATAATTGTAAGTGATCATGATCCTATTTTCAGTAGTAATTTTTAGAATAAACTATTTTCTTGTTTTGGTACTCAACTAGCTCATAGCTCATCTTACCACCCCCAATCTGATGGAGAAACTAAAGTGGTTAACAAATGTTTAGAGGGGTATCTCCATTGTTTTGTATCAGATAAACAAGAACATTGGGTTAAATGGCTACCACATTAAAAATGGTGGTATAAGACATCTTTGCATACCTCTTCTAAAGTGTCTCCATTTCTATCACTATATGGTTACCATCCACCTTCCATCACTTCTTCATTAAAAGTGCACACCAAGGTCTGAGATGTGGAAGAGCACATTCAACATCAAAAAGAGGTTTTGGCTAGTTTGAGAGAGAATTTGGCCTTGGCACAAAATAGGATGAAGCAATAAGTAGATCAACATTGTAGTGAGTGAAATTTTGAGGTGGGTGATTGGGTATTTGTTCATTTGTAGCCTTGCAAGTAGATGTCCTTGAAGCAATAGAAAAAGGACAACAAACTTGCTCCTAAGTATTATGGCCCTTATCAGGTTCTAAAAAAAATTGGAAGTGTGGCTTACAAGCTTGAGTTACCTAATTCATCTCACATACACCTAGTATTTCATGTTTCCTATTTGAAGAAGGTCGTTGGATAGAAAGTTTTATCCCAAATAGAGCTCCCAGAACTAGATGAAGAAGGACGAGTAATTTTAGAACCAGAGAAGATCCTCCAAACACGTACTAAGAGGTTGAGAACCAGAGAGATTAGGGAATATTTGATCAAGTGGAAACACCAAAGTAGTGAAGATGTAACTTGGGAAGGTGAATATTTTCTGCAACAACATCCAGAGTTTTTCAACGTTGATGACAACGTTGGTTTGAAAGGGAAGGGCATGCTATGCCCCTAACCTATCACATGTATGAGGATAGTATTAGTTGAATTGTGGCTTACTTATCCCTCTTTGATGTTATATTACATTTATCTATGCTTTATTTTGATTATTAGGTTGGCCTATGGAGTAACCATGGCCTAGATATACTATATATAGGAGGTAGCGGGTAATTATTTATCATCATATTGTGAATTATGCTCTTATTAAAGCTTGTGGAGGTTTCCCCCTTGAAGTGGATTATCTATTATCATATATTTTTATATATTTCAGTCATATTTGTATCTAATTCTGCTATTATACTTTATTATTTAAGTAATTTCATTACAATTAATGTCCACGTAAAGATATCAAAGATAGGACTCACTAGCCTAATGTTGGAACCATAGAAACTAACCCTTACCAATCTCATATAGTGATATGTGAATTTATTTACACACACATATCCAATGGAGATATTTATTTGGTCATTTAACTTCTCAAACCTTATCACTTATCGAATCTAATCATGTTTCATATACCATTCTAGATGAAAATTTTGGGTTCTTCAACTTTTTCTTTGTCCCAAAATACCCAGAAGTATTTTCCAATAGAGTCATCTTTTTTTATTACTTGTACAACATGCCATAATTTCATAATTAAATCATATAACCTATTTTACTCTATATTATCATCCTTTTTGTAATCTATTTTATTCTTTGGGATTGTCTATTATATTCATATAATTTGAAAAAGGGTCCTTGGGGTGATGTAATCTAGGTTTTAATATTTTTTATATTCTAACCAAGTCAAAACTTCAAATGTTCATTATATATACTTCTTCTAAGGATAATTTTATTTAAGTATTCATTGATATAAACATTTAAATTTGTATGATTCTATTAAGTCATGATTTGTCTTTTTCTTTTTTTAGAAATGAATTAAATTTCTCCTTTTAGGCCATTTCAACTTAGATCTATGCAAGTTATCCATCTATTTTAGATTTTTTATGCTTTTTTTCTAGAGTGATTTGATCCATTTCTACTTCATTTTAATTTAAAAATGACTAAGCATTCATATAATTTTATTTTTTTACGTAGTCATTCTTCATAAAAATGGAATTAATAGACTTTTGGATTGAGAAAATAACTAAGTCTTTACATGGTTTTATTCTTACACTTATTCAATTTTATATATTTTTGACTTAGCCATTTTATTTTAAATTTAATATTAAAGTCCTAATGAATAATTTCTTATTATGTAGGATCCTGCCACTTGTCACTTGCTTGCTTCCTCTTGAGTGTTCAAGATTTAGTAGAATTTCATATTTGTGAGTTCCTGAAGGAATAATATATTACCAAGAAACATGATTCAACTTCTTTAGGTCTTAGGGACTATTCATACATCTCCATTTCCTCATAGGTTTACATTTTTCTAGGATCTCACCACACATCAGATTAAATCTTCCTCAGGTTGCTAATACCATTCATACATGCCCCTTTCTTTATAACATTTTGGATGCTTAGGATCTCACCATGCATCATGATCCAACTTGCCCATTTCCTACGGTGGTCAGTATGAATTCAAAATTTTAGTAGAGTTCTAAGGGAGTGAGATATTGACAAGTGTTTGAATTTCATCCCACTGAAACCCCATGATAAAGAAATACAACCAGATGTTTATTTAGACTATGGATAAATAAGGGGATGCCATGTGCCATGACTATAGAGATAGAAGACACATTAAAATCCACATCAGTGTTCATCAAGCTTAAATTTTATGATTTTATTTTTTTTCAAAAATAAAAAATAGGATTATATATTTTTGTTTTATATAGATTTTCATTTAGAGATTTTGTAGTGTTTTTCTTACCTCTTTTTTGGTCCTTTTTATTCTTCTAAATTTAGTTGACTAACTTATTATATTATTTAATAATTCAAAATTAGTCAATTGGTCATTTCAACTACATAAAATTAGTTAGGGTTTATAAAATGGGGTAGGTTTTACATGCTAGTTTTAGTTTGTTTCTACTTTATTATGCCTCAAATGGCTAAGTGTTCATATTGATTTAATTTTAAAACTTAGCCATTTGCATTCAAATTCATATTTAATCAACTAAATATTATTTATTTCTTATAGGTACTAACATTAATATCACCATGCAATAATTCCTCGTGGATTCTAGACTTAGTCATTTCTTTGAAAGTACCTAGGTTATCAGGTGAATGGGTGATACCACATTTTGAAATCTTGCTTCTCTATAGTGTTGAGATGAACAATAAAATTAATCTAGTATTAAATCATTTATGTGAATGTGATAATGTCACATGGTGAAGTCATACTTCACCACATCTTTGGGACTCTCCATAAATTTCCAATCAACACAATATCTTCTAAGTTCCTAGGATTTTGTATGCAATAGGAAATGTAGTAGATCCATAAATCAATCCTAGCTCAGAGAAGATAAATCCTACTTACACTTATGATTGGGGATATAATATATATTTAGGGTCATGACCAAGATGGATCTTCTAAACCTAATCAAGGGATCTCTTACCACAATAAAATCACTAGGGAGGGTTCCAAATCCTTTGATCATGTAAAACTATGCAATAACCCTAATTAGGTCCTATGTTTTCATATTTACTAAACTAATAACAAGTAAAGTAAAAATTCTAATCTAGTGCTCATCAAATCTTGTCGCATAAAGTGTATTTAGTAAACATGAATTAAACATGCATAAGAGAATCCTAAAAAATCTATGTATAGGCAAAACACTAATGCATGGAGAGAAATATATTAAAAATAAATTAATTATGTTGTTTCTATCTACTAAAAGAGAGGATTAATGTTAGATATACTTATCTTGAAGATGAAACCATCAATACTTAATATCTCCCTTGTCCAAAGGTGATTTTCAATAGGTTGTTATGGTTTGTAAGGATCACTACGAAAGGCCAAAGAATCCAATAATTATCCACAAGACAAGATTCTTATCTAAGTATAAAACCTAAGTGAAGACTCCTCGAGTATAATGGAAGAAGAGTAGATTATAAATAAGTGAAAATGAATAATTAACTCATGTTGTCTCTTTAAGAATGGTGAAATATATTTGTTTATATATATGGATCTAACCCTAATATTTTTTTAAAGTTTAGGCTGACAAGGTTGATTGAATCGACCTAGTATCATAATTTAAAAAATAAATAAGGTCACAAACTAGGTCTATCAAGGGATGACCTAGACCCTATAAGTTTTATTAATAAGAGTAAAAGGTTGATGGGGTTTACTATGTAACATAAACTATCAAAAAGGGTTTTAGGCTAGGGAAGGGCTAATGAAGGTTATAAATGACTAGAGTATTATGAAAATTAAGAGGCAAAAACTATGGGAAATGGTTTTAGGAGATGGGTGTGTAGATAGAAAGTGGTAATAAGGGACAAAAATCTTATAAATCACCAATGTTTTTCTCACACCTTTCCTGGTGCACCCCTTAAGGTATGTATTTAGAGAGATTGAAACTCAATGGGTTCCTACAAGATACAAAGCATCAATAATTGATAAAGTTTGAAAATATTATGTGTATACATATTCCCCACTCTAAGATCATCATGTGTCATTTAGGTAAAATAGGGGATGGTGATTTGATAGATAACATATAAATACACAACACTAAAGATTAAAAAAATTATATTATTTTAAAGCAAAAATAACTTAAATTTAAATTATGGAAATGGGAATTAATAAAAATAAAAGTAATGTGTGCCTTGACTTACCTTTATCTATAGATGGTTCTCTATTATGTTTATAGTTTTGATTATGGAGGTTATAGAGACTAATTTTGACTAACCTAAGGATAAAAAACTAAAAATAGAAAATAAACAAATGCAGGAAAGCTAAGGTAATTAGTTCTATGTGGATGGGATGTACTTGTAAATTTGGCAAGCTAGGGTAACAAGTGCTCTGTTAGACAAAATTACCAAGTCAAACTAAGATTAAACTGGGTAGCCAAAAATACAAGTCTACTAAAGACCAAAAAAATCAAACAAGTAAATTTTAAGTAAGAAAGGCAAACTCACCAAGTCAAGCCAAGGATATATATGAAAAAGTATGGTAATTAAAAATCAATGTAAAATCAATAATAATCTTTACTTAAACAAAGATGGGAAAGAAAAATGGTAAAACAACATTGATGATTGAGTAGTAATAATCCTTATACAATCATTAATGGAAAAAGGTACGTTAAAGGGAAAAAAAATTGGTGAGTGATAAGTAACAATCCAACTTGACTCAACAATGGAAAAATTACATGAAAGTATAAATGGACTTAGGTGTCAAAAAAGAAAAGGTAGTACAACAATATCAGAAGGTTAATGAAATTAAAGCATGTGTAGAGATGTAGATTGATGGTATAAATAAAATGAGCCATAACTACTCAAACACTTTTTTTTCTAAATATAGAGATAATTGAAACAAAGTAGTGCTAACATGTTTTTAAGAGATGAATAATGTGGAATATAGAAATGGGAAAAAAAATTAGAAACACACTTCCATATCAAAGGGGAAATGAAATGATAGAAGGGGGAATGAAATAAAAACCAAGGTAGAGGAAATATTTATCAAAGTCAAGACACTCAAATTAGGATTATCAAAATAAGAGAAATTTTGACATTAAGAACTCTAAAGAATTTATCTTAGCCACACAATTCTTAGATCAACAAATGATGTATGTAGATTATCCCAAAACAGCTATGTGCATGAAAATTAAAATAGACCTACCTTCCCATAATGTTTTCCCCATTCCTCAAGACCCCTTATAGAGCTATCAGTCTACTGTGTAGATTGGGTGCTTATGTGAGAAAGTAGGTAGTACCATAAAGTTTATTGAATTCTCTTATTCCAATATACTAGCCTACCACACCCTAATGGACCTCAGCTCTATCCTAAGGCCAAGTGTGGAGTTTGAGCTTCAATTAGAGATAGGAGATGTACATGTTATCACATTTTTTTGGTGTGATTTTGAATTTTGAAATTTTGGATGTTGCATTTTGTATATCATTGCATTTTTTTTAAACGATTTGGATTTTAACTTTTTTATGGTTTTTTCAACTCCTCCATATGGATTTGGAAAACCAAACATGGGTGCTAAAGATGAATTTTATTTGAATACTTGGGACTTGGTTGCTAAGAGAGAGAACACAAAGAGCATGGTGTCTAAGAGTCTCATAAATTCAAGTAAAATAAAAGTGTTATCTTGACTTTGGCCTTATTTTATCTAATGTGGGTTGAAAGGAAATTAATAAAGAGGAATAAAACATGGAACACATTAAATTAATTCAAATCATGAAAAATGTGACAAAGGCTGAAAAAGAGATAAAATGATAATAGAGTGTGATTCCTTAGCATAATAATGAAAAAAATGTAGAAAACAGGCTAAAATTGGTTATTTATGAAAAAATTATCTATCAAAAAAGACAACTAAAGTTGAGAACAAGGATCACAAACTCCTAACCAATGAAAAATACATTGTAGACAAGTAATATTGAATGAAAAATGGTTATTTTATGAGTAAGGCCGTGTCTTATCCATGGTATTACATTGCAACTCATAAAAGATAAAATCGAGGGGTGGCAAAAGTATGTGAAAAGTAAATGGGATTAATATGGTATTTGTTAGGAAGACTAGGTCTTATCCATGGTCTTAAACATTAACTCACAAAAGGGAAACCCAAGGGGTGCCAAAAAGTGTTGGAAAATATGAAAAAAAAGAAGATAAAATGATATCATGAATAATACTAGGTCTTATCTATGGTTTTACAATGAAACTCATGAAGAAAAGGGAAAACAAAAATACCAAAAGGAAGGACTAAGGTTTGTAAAAAGAGAGAATTGCTATAGAGGGTGAGACCCATGTAAGTATGATGTCAAAATTGTTAGATACATATCATATATAAATCATGGAAAGAATAGAAGTATTTGTCCAAAATAATTCTTGATTAATTATGCATTGGTGGGATATTTGAAAATATGGCCTTCATTCTTTTGAAAGCAATAGGTGCTTGAACTAAGAATGTATTTGACTAGATAAGGGCCCCACCATTTTTGGGTGTATTTACCTCCTCTATCATTATTATAGTGTAATTTAAGGATAAGATCACCAACATTAAATTTGTGAACTTTAACTCATTTATTGTATTATTTGGAAATATGGTCCTTGTATTGGCAATTATGTTGTAAAGCAGAAAGATAGGGTTCATCAAGGAGATAAAGAGAATGAAGGTGATATTCACATAATTATTCATCAAGTATGATACCATGAATATATATATAGAGAGAGGGCATCTCACCTTCTAATTGGAGGATTGATTTAAAATCATATACTAGAGAAAATAGCATTACCCTAATGGCAGTGTGTATTCTAGTGTAATAGGACTAAAGAACAAGATAAATTTGAAGATGCCAACCTATACAAGTATCACGAATTATATTTTGGATAAGTTTATTAAGAATTCTATTTTTGTCCTCAATTTGGCCATTACATTATGGATGGTAGGGTATGGAGAATTTTTGATTTATTTTAAATTTATCACAAAGTAGTTTGACATATTTGTTTTTGAAATTACCACCATTATCTAAAATGATAGTATGAGGGACACCAAAATGGAAAATGATTTGATTAATGATTAATTTGTAGATGGTGGTACCAGTGAAAATGACAAGGGGCATAACCTCAACCCATTTGGTAAAATATTGTATGGTTGTGATTATAAAGACATGCCCATCTTGACATCAAGGTAATTTTCCTATAAGATATAATCCCCACATGCAGAATAGCCATGGTGATTCTATGATTTAAATATTTATTGGAGGTGCATAAATTAGATCATAATGAATATGGTAAGGAGTAAAATTTTTATAAAATTTTATGTCATCCTTTTCAATAGTGGAACAAAATTATCCCATACATAAGTATTTGTGGGATGTAGCATGTCCATTATAGTATCCACCATAAATGCCTCCATGTGCTTGTTCAATAAGAGGAGGAACCTCTTCTTTAATAAAATAGTAGAGTAAGGTACCTTAAGAATTATGAGAATATAAAATGTTATATTGGAATAAATAATCAAAATATTATTTGTGAATGTGAGTATTTTCATGGCAATCAAGGTTTAGAGGATAAGTTTGGTGTTAAATAAATTGAATTATATATTTGTACCATAGACTTTGTTGAATGGTGACAACCTCAATGTTGTAGATGAGTGAATCTTATGGTTGAATACAATATGGGGATTTTCATATTTGGATAAGAAAAATGGGATTAATAAGAACTTGGTGTGGATGAAAAATAGATATTGAAGAAGCAAGAGAATTGGAAATAGAATTTTGATCTTGACAGATAAGCTTGATGGTAAAAGAAACAAAATATTTGGTGAGGGTAGTTGTGATTTTATGATACAAAATAATATTCTCAATTTTGCATTCATAATCACCATTGAATTTATTTAAAATGAGTTAGGAATCACCTAAAGCATGAATATATGTGATATTTAGATCAAGGGCTACTTTCATGCATAGTATTAAATATCCGTACTCCATCATACTTTTAGTGACATTGAATATGAGGTGAAATTCCAATGGGATAATTTTTATAAGAGGGCTCACAAGGATATAACTTTCCCTAGCTCCTTGAAGGAATTTAGTGCCATAAAAATGAAGGGTCCAAGTATCTCCATTTAAATTGACATTAATTTCATGAATTTCTTCAATAACACCTTTTGGTTTAGTAGTGTCAGGAAAGATAGAGGACTCTTCTAGATTACTCAACACAAGGTCAGTAGTAAATTTATGAAAGTAATATTTAAGAGATATGTATTGGTTGAGGTCTTTAATGTATATAATATTATCATTAGGAAGACTATCTTAAAGGTGATTAGTAGCTAGCACAAGAGTTATGGCAAGTTAATCAATAATAATATATCCTTTAACAATGTTTTGGGTAATAATACAAAGATCAAATTCCATGAGAAGGACCATCCACTTGATAATTATATTCTCAAGAAGAAAGTCTTAAGAGAAGAACTGATGAATGGGATCAAAATTAACGGTAATGTAAGTGGTTTGATAAAGCATATAATGCCAGATTTTTTTAGTAGAAACTTATATAGTGAAGTAATCATGATCAACTTTTTAAAAACATTTATCATAATGAATGAGGCCTCAATTGATATAGTAAATGGCATATTCTCTCTCAGTATCATCTTATTTGTAAATCATTTCCCCAATTGATATGGGTGTGGAAGAGGTATACAAGATCAATGGTCAATCATTTAAAGGTGGACAAAGAGTATGTGGGTGAAGAAATGATTATTTCATATTATCAAAACATTTTTGATAGGGATCCATCCATTCTAGGTCATTACATTTATTAATAAGATAATTGGTAAAATACATAAAATAAGCCATTTTGAGAATAAATCATCTAATTACCCCAAGTTTATTGAGCTAAGTGTGAATATTTGGAATGGAGCAAGGGATGGGCATGTTGATGATAGCATTGATCTTAGAAGGATCAACATTGATGCCACAAAGAGAGATTAATAATCCTAAGATTTTTCTAGATGTGACACCAAAAATGCATTTGTAAGTATTTAGTCTATATTTATATTTAAGGAGGTGGTCAAATATTATAGTAACACCAAAGAGATGATTCTTGAAGCTTTTGGATTTGCCAATGATATCGTCCACATAAGTCCCTACAATATTGTGAATAAGATCATGAAATATGTGAGTCATTTCTAGTTGATAAGTAGCTCTATAATTTTTGAGGCCAAACATAATTTGAACATAGAAATAGGTGCCCCATTCTATGGTGAAAGTTTTCCTTTTTTGGTCTTTGTGGGAAATGTGAATTTGGTTATAACCAAATAAACCATCCATAAGAGATTACATTTCATAACTAGCTCTACAATCAATGATGGCATCTATTAAAGGTAGAGGAAAATTGTCCTTGGGATAATCAAGATTAAGATTAAAGAAATAAATGTCAATTTGAATGACCATGGTAAAATTATTTAATATAAGGACTATTTTATAAATCCATTCTTAATAGTCCATGAGTTTGATAAAATTAGCATCAAGAAGCTTGATAATTTCTTTATGGCATAAGGTGGAAACTTTTGGAGGAAATTTTCATTACTTTTGTCACAAGGGTTTGGCATCAGGGTAAGTGTTAATATTATAAACTATGATGCTGGGGTCAATACTAGGCATGTATTTATAAGACAAAGTAAACATATCATTATATTTATCAAAAAATAAGCTAAATTTATCATGTTTAGATGTTGTGAGTTTACCAAAGACTATAATTAGTTGATGTAATGATGGAGTACCATATTTGATTTGGGTAGTTTCTTTGATAAGAATAGCATTGAAATATTGAAAATTATATGGTGCATTATGTAAATATGAAACTATATTTGATTTAGGATCGATTCTAGCATTGAAATTATCAAGACAAGGGGATCTATTTTTGAAATGCCTGATTTTGTGATGCTGCTAAAGAATTTGATGTTTTTGGCATGAATCAATTCAAGAATGGCTTCATCACTAGGCAAATTTAGAAGAGGACCATAATACGTAACATTTAGTTCCACATCAAGAATTTGCTTACCATGGTCATTGTATTCAGAATGTATATGACGTACATCTATCGCCTTAACATCTAATGTAATCTTAGGAGTAGGGGGAGGAGGTTGATCACATGAGAGTGGTGTATCATTAATTTAATTAATGGGGGAAGAATTAGATTTAATTATTGGATATATAGGTGGTATAGAATATGTAAGAATTTATAGATGTCAAAAAGTAGGACTTATTCTACCACCCAAGGAGTATCTATAATTGGATAATTAATAGGAGGTACATGACCTTCAGGAGATAACTAAAAAATAGTGGAAATGGTATGAAAATCATGGTTGAAATCATGTATTTGGGGTAAAGTTTTCTGATATTGTTAAACATCCATGTCTTGGGACCGATCTTAGGCCATGATGTAGTTATCATCATAGGTTAGAGAAATGGTACAAGCTTGAGATTTAAGAGGAGATTGAAAAGGGAAGATTCCTAGATCACTAAATTTGTGTTGATACATGGTTAAAGGAACTTGGAATAATTTGGACACTCTGTAATCATTACATGTGAAGGCATTTTATGGGTAATAAATGCCATGAACATTTCATGGAGGGGGGCAATTAGTGATCTCATCAATTAGAGAGATAGTGAAATCATGAGGTAATAAATAAGGAAGAAGTCACTTCAGATGTAAGGAGGTAGTGTTGTAAGTATGTTTCAAGTCATTAGGTTCATCATCATCTAAGTAAATAAGAGTGACTTATAATTCTAGATTAATGTTGAGGAATTCAGGTAATGGATCACTATTTATAGTTGGAATGGTAGAAATGCAATATTGAGATTTAGGATTGGGAAGTTGATTACTCCAAGGATTGGTATAGGCCTTGTTGGGTGAATATTTTGTCAACCAGATAATTGGTGAGAAAAAAAGGCCTCTTAAACCATAGCATAGGGAGATTGGTCATCCAAAGTTGCAAGTTTACCACATCCAAAGGGGACAAATCTCTCCTCTCATCAAGGGGAGGTTCCCTATAAAATATGAGGAGCTATATACTATAAATATAAATAGAAAATAACACTCAAGGGTAAGGTATCACCATCCATCTCTCTTATTTTAGAGATGATGTTCAAAAATAAAGGAGAAAATATTGGTGAAAACACTGAAGGCACTTCTCTTCTTCCAAAAGTGTTCTTATAGGTAACAATAGGATTTCTTTCAGGTAGTGATGAGTAACTGATAACCAAAGGCATAGTAGCCAACAGACTGAGATGTAGCACAAAGTCTCCACCTCAACTTCTCAAGAGTGAAATACGAAGGACAATGAGGGAACAAATTCATCCCATGGTCCTTTAAACAAAAATATAAAACAAACACACACTGAAGGTAATTATGGGGGCACAAAGTCTCTCCACAGTTGGCTTCAGGACACCTTCCTGATTACTTCTACTAGTTCTGCTTGTTAGATCAAATAAACAAGAATGCTCCTAGGAAACAAACATAAGAACAATTTCATAAAATAGCACAAGCTATAACAGCACAAAGTCTACAAGTAACTTACTTTCTTATTTAGATAAAATAATATGAACAATAATTTGAGCTCAAAGTCTTAGTATTCACATTTCAATTTGCGTAATGTTTTTTCTTCTGGTAACTAGAAGATCCCCCTTAAAATGACATAAGAGAATACAATATATAACAACCAAGAAGGCTTGGCACTTTGTTCCATGGAATGGCCCATGTTGTACATTTAATGCATTGAATGCATTTTTAGTTCTGTCAAGAGGGGCCATGCTAGAATAGGGCCGCTATCTTAACTATGGCATGTCAATTCATCTCAAATGTCTTCTCTTAGGTTTGGATCATCTAGTGTCTACGTAGCTATCCATTTTGTTTTTACTCCAAAGGGGATAAATAGGTCATGTCTTCAATGTTTGACAGTTGAAATATCTACTTTGCAGATTATTCCACCTACTAGAATAACTACTGTGTAGATATTTTGGCCTCTCCCTCTTTTTGCTATGATTTGAGCCCTTATGTTATCTTTTCTCCTTTCTAATTCCTTTAGTTCCTCCTCTTGTGGTTGTTACTTTTAGCCTAAAGGTCTTTGAATTCATTCAAGTCTGTGCTTAAACCTGTAAAGATCAATAGATGTTTCATTGCCACAAATTTGATGTGTTTGGGTCTGTCATCATTTAAAAGCTAATGGCTAGTTGGTTGCCCTAAATTTAATGGCTATGGGCCTGTCATCCTCCTTATCAATTCCTTCATGTCTTTCACACTTGCTTTGGCTATTTTTTTCTAATCTCAACAAGTGACATGTGGCATGTTCCACTGTGAAATAGGTGAGGACACATCGCAACATCCACTATGAAATAGGTGAGGACACATGGCAACATCTGCTTAACTTATAGAGGCTTTAGATGCCTTTTGAGACTCTTGTAGAAGATGACATGTGGTGACTTCTGTTGAGAGATTTAGAAACACTATATAAATAGTTGGGACTCACTTGGATTCATGCAAATGTTGACACTTGTCACGCTCCATTTATTTTACAAGGGACATGTGGCAAGTTCCACTATTTTGAGGAACAAATTATAATGTGTCTCAACAAATGACACCTGGCAGCTTTCACTTGACTTTAGCAACTGACCTGGGGCCCACCACAGTCCTTACCTAATAATGAAATAAAAAGGAAGAAACTATGGATGATGACACTTGTCAGCTTCCACCAAGCTTTACAAGAGACACGTGGTGACTTTTGCTACTTTTTAGAAAAACATATTGAAACCTTTTGCCATATCCACTTGGTGCCTTCCATGGAACTCTGAGAGAAGCTTATTGAAAGAAGCTTTGAAGCTTATAAAAAACTCAAAATGTGGATGCTACCACTTGTCATGCTCCACTAAGTTTAGCCACTCACCTAGGGCCCACCATAGTCCTTACAAAAAAAGGGAAGAAGATGTGGATGTTGACACTTGGCACACTCTATAGAGTTATAACAGGACACGAGGTGACTTCCACCGTATCTAAAAGCAAATTATAATGGGTCTTGGTAGATGACACTTAGCAGCTTCCACTAGACTTTGAGAGAAGCTTATCAAAATAATCTTTGAAAATTATTAGAAAATTCAAGTGTGAATGCAGATGCTTGTCATGCTCCACTTAGTTTATAATTAGGACACATGGCATGTTCCACTGCTCTTTAAGGTTTGATCATTCCTAGAGGGAACTTTCCCTTCAGGGTCCTTTGGATGCCTTCAATTTCTAATCTTACAAGTTTCTTTAGGCTCTAATTCCTTCACCTTCGTGTCTTTCTCACTTGCTTCCTTCTCAAGGGAGATCTCACTCTGCCCTCTACAAGGGCTACCTAACCTCCAAGGTTGCCTTTCAAAAAAGCTGCAAGGGTCAAATTTTGGTAGCTAGGTGCCCTCTTCAAGGACACTTATCCTTTAGGCTCTTGGAAGACCTTTTGAACTTCTTACAAAGTCTATAGTTTTGAGGCCTTGAATTCTATAGAAACTGAGTCTGTAGAGATGAACCTATAGAGTCCATAGAAACTAAGTCTATAGATTTGAGTCTATAGAGTCTGTAGAAAACTAAAAAAGCTTTGAAAAATGAAGAACTTGAATGCTCAAAATAATTTTCAAAAAGGGAAGAGAGGATTTTGGTCTTTGTAGGACTGAAATATTCATATGTTGCCCCAAATATGTCACTCATTTTTGGGGACAATAGCTAGCTCCAGTTGGGGAACTTTCTTCAATTGAAAACTTGGAATAGCTGAGGGGAGTAGAGACCAAAATCTCTATTGCCTTGAAGTATGCGATTGGGATATGGAGTCATACTACCCAAAAATAAAGGTTCTAAAAAAAATTAAAATGAACAATAGAAATAAGAAGTAAACACTATACAAATATACATATGTACAGGTGAACTCATCTGATACTTCAAGAATTGAAGTGCTTTAGATGCTGCCCATTATGAGGTAGAGAAAAGAGTGTGCCATCTTGATAGCTCAATAGGAAACTATTTTCACTATTGAGCTCATGGATAGTAAAAGGGCCTCTCCACAGGGAATCAAACTTTGCATGAATTTCCTTTGGTTCTCTTCTCTTGTCCCATAGGAGGACTTGATCTCTAATCTAGAAATCATGGTCTTTAGCTTTTTGGTCGAAGAGCTTCTTCACCAAACTTTGACGGGCCATAATTTGGTCTGCCACCATAGTTCTCAACTCATCTAGCTTAGTCAGGCACATGATCCTCTTATCAATGGAGATTTTGTATGTCTGATCTTCAATTGCCTTATCCAATTTCAATGCTATAAATTCTAGGGTGATTGGTATCTTAGCATTGAGCACATAAAGAAGTTGGAAGGGAGACATACCAATTATCCTTTTTGGTGTGATCTTATCCACCCATAGAGCATCAACCAATGCTTTATGCCATATCCTTTGGTTGTCATCTACTAGCTTCTTAATGATAGTTACCAAGTTTTTGTTTCTTGATTTAGCTTGTCCATTCCCTTGTGGAAATTAATTAGAAGAATGGGAGAAGGTGATCCCATAGTAAAAATAGAATTGAGTGATCTCTTGAGAAGTGAAACAAGTTTCATTGTCAATGACAATCTTGGTTGGGACCCCAAACTTGGAAATGATGTTCTCTTTGAGGAAATTACACACTACTTCTAAAGTAGCATGCTTGGTTGGGATAGCTTCTACCCACTTGGTGAAGTAGTCTGTTGTTGTAAAGATATAATTATGTCTAGCACTTGAAGATTGGTTTATAGCACCAATTAAATCAATTCCCCATTACTGGAATGGGTCTTCTATCACCACTGGTTTGAGATGCATAATAGTTAACTTGGGTCTTCCAACAAACTGCTAACATAGTTCACATTTCCCTACCCATTTATATGCATCTTGAAAGAGAGTTGGCCAGTAATACCTAGCCCACAAAATTTTATGGGAAGTTACAGGAGAATAAAAATGTCCTACACAAGCTAGGTTGTGGAAGGATTTCAAAATTTGGCTTTGCTACTCCTTGTCCACATAGTGAAGGAACACTCCATCAAGGATCCTCTTATATAGGCCGTTGTCCCAGAGGACAAAATTGGTAGCTTTCAACTTGATAGTCCTCCTTTCTTTATAGGATAGGTGAACAGGACACTCAGCATATGTAAGGAAATGAGCAATATCTGAATACCACTCATTCATGGTGGAGACAAAGAGGATCGTTGGTGTGTCTTCCACCTCTGCTTCTTTATGCCCTATTTGTTCTAGTTCGTTATCAACAATTAATTGGCATATGCCCTTTCCCCATACTAGCTTTGTTGGCTTGATGACTAGATCAAACTCCTAGATCTTTACAATCTAATTACCTCTTTCCATCCCAAACTCTTGTTGAGTCAATATGGATTTAACCATGGTATTAGGGACCAACACAGTAACGTGTGAATTTAGGATGTAGAAGTGGAAATGCTTCACTGCCTTTACCACTACATATGCATGCTTCTCCATTTTTGAATATTTTAGCTCATGAGATTTAAGAGGACAACTCATGAAAGAAATAGGATATTTCACACCTTCTTGGTTCTATTGAACCAAAATTGCTGAAAGTGTGTGTTCAGAAGCATAACTATACACGGTGAAATCCTTGTTATAATCTAGACAGACTAGAATTGGGGTGTGAGCAATGGCAGTCTTGATGTCCTCAAATGCTAGCTTGCCATCTTTAGTCCAGTTGAAGGTGGCCTTTCCCTTCATCATGTTTATAATATGGTGAGTCTTCTCAGCAAATTTACGGATGAACCTTCTTAAGAAATTCACCTTTCCTAAGAAAGAGTGAACTGTAGTCTTACTTGCAGGTAAGGTAAGCTCTTGGATGGACTTGACTTTGTCTGAGTCAATATTTATGCCTCCTTTAGACACAATGTGTCTAATAAGTTTCCCCTCTATTACTCCAAAAATTGAATTCTTGGGGTTTAAGGAAATACCATTTTGGTGACAGCGCTCTAGCACTTGTTGCAAGTGGTGCACATGATCTAGGTGATGCTTATAAAAGATAGTCAAGTCATCAAGATAAACTATAATGAACTTACCCATTTCATCCTTGAATCTAAGGTCCATCACTCTTTGAAAAGTGGTGCTAGCATTAATCAAGCCAAATGGCATCCTTTTATATGTATACATGCCCCAAGGCATGGTGAAAGTAGTCTTGTGCTGGTCTACTTCACCAACTTCAACTTCACTGTATCTTGAGAAACTGTCTAGCATTGATAACATTTCCGAACCAGTCATAGTCTGAAGCACTTGGTCCATGATAGGAAAAGGGTAGTTATCCTTTAGTGATGACTAATTCAAATTCTTCAAATCCACACAAAGGTAGATTTTGCCATTATTCTTCCTTACAGTCACTATATTTGCAATCCATGTGGAATGATGGATTGGGAAGATTATCCTAGCATTTAGCATTTTTTGTATCTTAAACAAAATGGTACCTGATATCTTTAGATTATACTACCTAGATTTTTTCCTCTAAGGTGCTAAATCACTTTTGAGAGGAATGTCATGGCAAATTTCATCAGGTTTGAGTGACTTCAGGTCATTATAGGAGTATGCTAAGACATCCATGTACTGGCTGAGCAAGGTAGTGAACTTGAATCTCTCCTTAGGAGTGTAGCATTTCCCAATGTTCACCATCTTAGGATCTTCCTTGGTACCTATATTTAATTGATAAAAATCCTAGGAGGAGCTTCAATTAGTTTGTTGTTATTTGATGAATCTGTCATGTTTATCAAACACCTTTTCAAGAGACACTAGGCCTTTAGGAATTTTGTTTCCTTTCAACTACAAGAACTCCTCACCTACATTAAAACTTGACTTAGGAGTGGGTTCAAGCTACTGAGGCTTATTGCCTTCAAAATTCAGCCATTTAAAGCTATCCTTCTACTCTAAAATTATCATATACACTTGGTCGAGAGACCAACTCAATAGTGTACCTATCTCCTTTGAAGTCCAAGTGAGGAACCAATAGAGTGGCTGAAATGGCTAGTGCATCAGCTCAGTCATTGAATTCCCTTAGTATGGTAGAGATGTTGAAAGCATCAAAATTTTCAATCTGATCCCAAACTAGATTATGATAGTGGCACAATCTCTCATTCTTGGTTTGATATAGGTTTCTCACCTGACAAACCACTAGTTCAGCATCTCTTTTGGCATGAAGGAGTTTTATTCCTTTGTCTTGAGTAGCCCTCAATCCAAGCAATAACAATTCATACTCAGCTATATTATTGGTATTGCTAAATTATAATTTGTGTGATGAATCTCCTTGAGTAGATATCAACACAACTCCAGCTCCTAAACTAGTAGAGGAGCAGCTACCATCGAATTCAAGGATCCATACCTCATTTGATACTAATTTATCTCTAGATCCTTCTTCATTTGGAGGTGGAGATCGTTCCACAATGGTATTACACTCCACCAATTCTCCTATTGTTCTAGCTGAATGCATTTCTAGGTTGTTACCTATAGGAGATTCATTATATGCCTCATGAACTTCATCCATGGAAGAAAGTAGTTACCCATGCCTAAAGACTCAAATAGAATTTGAGCTTCAAGTGCCGAGGTCTGGGTAACCACATATTTCACTTCCTTCTCAGGGAGTAGCCTCTTCATAACACCCTTGACTAGAATCCTTGCTTCAGATAGGTCTATGCTCAATTCACCTCCAATGTCCTTGCAGAAGTTTCATCCAAGAAGGATGCCATATGAAGTTGGGACATCAGCCACCATAACAATCATCTTGATTTTTTGTCTGGAAAGGCTATAAATGCAAATTAGGCATCTTTGATTTGTACTATTAGTGGTACTTGTTTGTTCTCCATGGAAAAACATATCCCAAATGTCTTGGTCAGTGTGAGGCCAAGGGATTTAGCCACTTTGACAGCCATGACATTATTTAAAGCTCTAGAATTAATGATGCAATTGTTCAAATGATGTCCATTTATCAGTAATGAAACATAGAAAGGTTTAGTTATACTAGGAGCAGTAAGAGGAGTAATGACAGGGTTGTTCCTAGTGAGTGAATTCTTGGGGGAATCATGAGTCACCTTGGGAATTTCTTGTCCTATAGGGATGGCCTAGTTTTTAACACATTGAACTAGTTTGTCTAATTACTTAGGATGGGACTACAGAAATTCAAATTTAGACATTTGAATTTTGGTTTTCTTTATACGGTCAATTATATAAAATGTTGGAAATGAATTAGGAGCAGAGGATGGGAGTTCATCCTTTTGATTTTTGGAAGGAGGAGGACTGGATTGTGAATTTGAAGTAGAAGGCGTAGGGATATTTGGTGTAATTACCTTTCTTGCAATCACCAGGTCTTTTGGCTAGAAAGGAAGAGTGGATCCCTACTTAGAAATTTAAACTGCTAGTTGAGGTCATTCCTCTACTTTCTCCTTATCAGTTGGCTAAGCTGATTAATTCTTGGACCAAGTGAATACAACATATAATCCCTTAGCTGCTTTACTTTCACTTCTAGGTTCATCCTGATAATTCAAGAAACCAATATTTGGTCGCCAGCTAATTCTTCTTCTTCCTTAGTGAAGAGATTAGTGTCATCTTTAGGACTCAACTTTAGCTTGAATGAGAAATCTGATTCAGCTTCAAGAAATCAAACTGTTGAGTTAGTTGGAGGTGCTTCAATGGCAAGGTTATTCCTCTAAGGGGAAGGAATATGATTGGTTTACCCTTGATTTTTGGTAGCATTACCTTGGTAGGACTGATTAGGGAATGTCCTCCTTGGTACATCTCTGTATGAAGGAGCAGATGACATCCCTTGTGGCATTTATTTTCTAAGGGATAGAAATTCATTTGCTAGCTTCTACACCATTAGATTAGTGGTGGCCAAAGCTGAGTATTCAGAAGATGAATAGGGTTTACCTCTATTTAGGTCTCTCCTTATCTTTCTAGCCAAGATAAGGTCATCTTCCACCTCAGTATCTAAGTCTTGAGTAGGTTCAAAGTCTATGTGACCATTACGTCTCAGCAGAAAATTCACTTTAGGTAGTTGTGAGTTGATGAAGTAGCATTTGAGGTTTTTAGGTGTTGGCTGAGCAATTACAGGAATCCTATTCCTTAGCTTGTCAAACTTTGTATTTAAATACCTCATAGGTTCATGAGGTTCCTTCTTCATCTATGTGAGTTGGGCTAGCAAGGCATGTGCATCTTATACAGGCTTGAACCTAGCTTCAAATTTAGCTTTGAGTGTCTCTTAGTCAGTCACTGATCTAGCTTGCAAATGGTAGAACTAGTCTATAACAACACCTTGTAGTGTTTCCACAAAAATCCTAACTACCACGTCTTCAAATTCCTCTCCTATTACACCATAGGCTATGTTGAAGGCTATAATGTGTTCATCAGGGTGAACTCTCCCATCACCAAAGAATTTGGGGAAATTTTCCTTGAGCTGCGTGGAAGTTCATGCAAAGGTGGAGTAAGGTTTAGTGGAACAAATGAGTTACCCCAAGAGCCTTGAACTACCATGATTAGATTATGAAAAAGAGGGTTAATAAATATGGGTGGCGTATGTATGGGTAAATCTCTGCTGACATCAAAAAATGAAATTTTGCCTTGTGCTGGTGTCCTAGTATGGGTAGGAGGAACACTCCTGGATATTTGAACTTGAAGTTGGGGAGGGAACAAATTGAAATTTCCTTGCTGTAATAACTCAAACATAGGGTCAAAAACACCTTGAAATCTCTAGCTTCTGGTATAGCATGGAGTTGCTAGATTGTAGGATAAAAATGGGAAGGGACTGGCCTTGCTTCAGCTTGAAGCTTAAGGCTTCAAACTGCGTGTCCTTCCCCAGCACCTCTAGTTTTTTAGATGAGATAATATAATGGAGATGGAGGAAGATGGTAAGGCTATAATGGTAATGGGTAAGACATAGAATGGAGTCACCAGATTCTATAATGGATAAGGGTAGGGAATGCTTCAATCTGAAACTTGAGGCTTTAGACTACATGTTGATCCCTAGTGGACTCCCCAAAAACTGTTGGGTGAATATTTTTTCAACTAGATAACTAGTGAGAAAAATAGGTCTCTTCAACCACAACATAGGGATATTGGTCATCCAAATTTGTAGGTTTACCACATCCAAAGGGGACAAATCTCTCCTCTCATCAAGGGGAGGTTCCCTATAAAATATGAGGAGATATATACTATAAATATAAGAAAAAAATAACACTCATGGGTAGGGTATCACCATCCATCTCTCTTATTTCATAGATGATGTTCAAAAATAAAGGAGAAAATCTTGGTGAAAACACTGAAGGCACTTCTCTTCTTTCATAAGTGTTCTTTTAGGGAACAACAGGAGTTTTTCAGGTAGTGACGAGTAACTAGTAACCAAAGGTGTAGTAACCAACACACTGAAATGTAGCACAAAGTCTCCACCTTGACTACCCAAGAGTGAAATATGAAGGATAATGAGGGAAAAAAGTTGTCCCAAGGTCCTTTACATAGAAATAGAAAACAAACACACACTGAAGGCAATTTTGGGGGCACAAAGTCTCTCCAAAGTTGGCTTCAGGACACCTTCCTGATTACTTCCACTAGTTCTGTTTGTTAGATCAAATAAATAAGAATGATCCTAGGAAATAGACATAAGAAAAATTTACTAAAATATCACAAGATATAACAATAAAAAGTATGCAAGTAAGTTTCTTTCTTATTTAGATAAAATAATATGAACAATAATTTGAGCTCAAAGTCTCAGTATTCACCTTTCAATTTGGGTAGAGTTTTTGCTTCTGGTAACTATAAGATCCCCCTTTAAATGACATAAGAGAATACAATATATAGTAGCCATGAAGGCTTGGCACTTTTTTCTATGGAATGGCCCATGCTATGCATTTAATGCCCTGAATGCATTTTTAGTTTTGTTAGGAGGGGCCATACTAGAACAGGGTGGATGTCTTACCTATGGTGTGTCGATTCATCTCAAATGTCTTTTCTTGGGTCTTGATCATCTAGTGTCTACGCAGTTGTCCATTTTTTATTTACTCTAAAGGGGATAAATAGCATGTGTCTTCAGTGTTTACTAATAAAAATATCTACTTTGTGGACTGTTCCACCTACTAGAATAACTATTGTGTAGATATTTTAGCCTCTCCCTCTTTCTGCTATGATTTGAGCCCTCAGGCTATCTTTTCTCCTTTCTGATTCCTTTGGTTCCTCCTCTTGGTGGTTCTTCCTTTCAGCCTAAAGGTTTTTGAATGCATTCAGGTCTGTGCTTAAACTTGCAAAGATAAATAGCTATTTCATTGCTACAAATTTGATGTGTTCAGGTCCATCATCGTTTTAAAGCCAACAACTAATTGGTTGCCCTAAATTTGATGGCTATAGGCCCATCATCCTCCTTAGTAATTCCTTCATGTCTTTCTCACTTTTTTAGGCTACTTTCCATTAATATCAACAAGTGACACATGGTGTGTTCCACTATGAAATAGGTGAGGACACGTGGTAGCATCCACTGTGAAATAGGTGATGACACGTGGCAACATCTGCTTAACTTATAAAGGCTTTAGATGCCTTTTGAGAGTCCCATAGAAGATGAGACATGGTGGCTTATATTGAGCTTTAGAAACACTATAGAAATATTTGGGACTCACTTGGATTCATGTAGATGTTGACACTTGTTGCACTCTATTTATTTTACAAGGGACACATGGCAAGTTTTGCTGCTTTGAGGAATAAATTATAATGTGTCTCGGCAGATGACACCTGGCAGCTTTTGCTTGACTTTAACAACTCACCTATGGCCCACCACAGTCCTTACTTAATAATGAAACAAAAAGGAAGAACCTGTGAATGATGACACTTGTCAATTTTTTTTGAGCTTTATAAAAGACACGTGGTGACTTCTGCTACTTTTTAGAAAAAAACATATTGAAACCTTCCACCATCGCCACTTGGCTCCTTCCATAGAACTCTAAGAGAAGCTTATTGAAAGAAGCTTTGAATATTATAAGAAATTTGAAATGTGGATGCTGCCACTTGTCATGCTCCACTAAGTTTAGCCAATCACTCGGGGCCCACCATAGTCCTTACGAAACAAAAGGAAGAAGCTCCAGATGTTGAAACTTGGTGCACTCCATAGAGTTATAATAGGACACAAGGTGACTTCCACCATATCTAGAAGCAAATTATAATGGGTCTCGGCAGATGACACTTGGCAGCTTCCACTGGACTTTGAGAGAAGCTTATCAAAATAAGCTTTGAAACTTATTAGAAACTTGAAACATGGATGCAGACGCTTATTGCACTTTGCTTAGTTATAATCGAGACACGTGGTGCATTTTACTGATCTTTGAGGTTTGATATTTCTTGGAGGGAACTTTCCCTTTGGGGTCCTTTGGATGCCTTTGGTTTCTGATCTTACAGGTTTCTTCAGGCTCTAATTCCTTTACCATCATGTCTTTCCCACTTGATTCCTTCTCAAGGGAGATCTCACTCTGACCTCCACAAGGGAACTTATCCTTCAGGCTCTTAGAAGACCTTCTTTTGAATTTCCTATAAAGTCCATAGTTTTGAGGCCTTGAATTTCGTATAAATTGAGTTTGTAGAGATGAACCTATAGAGTTCATAGAAACTAAGTTTATAGATTTGAGTATGCAGAGTCCGTAGAAAATTGAAAAATATTTGAAAAATGAAGAACTTGAATGCTCAGAACAACTTTTGAAAAGGGAAGAGATGATTTTGGTCTATTCAAGACCAAAATAATCATATGTTTCGCCAAAAATGTTGCTCATTTTTTGGGACAATAGGCCTAATGTTTATATAATTTTATATTATTCAGGAACTTGATGCATTATATACCAGAAGAGGTGATAACCCTCATTGTATGAGTGTAAGGGCAACCCAGGATTATGTTGTAAGATATGGTTAAATCAAGGACCATGAGCTTAGTTTGAAAAGTCTTACGTCTGATTGTAAGGGGAACCCAAATATAACCAAGTGTCTTTTGATTTTTTTATCAAATCCATGATAGTTTATGAGGGTTGTCTTGAGATGATCCTTATTATATCCAGGTTTTTGGAGTGACAAATATTTCACATTAATATCGGACCCTTCATCAACTAAAAATTTATGAATAAGGGTAATATTAACTAATATTATAATACATAAGGGTGGATTATTGTACTAAAAATGATTTCATCATTAATCATGTCTTCTTCAAGTAATTCAATGAAAGGTTTTAAATAAGGACAAAAGGATTCAATGGTATACGTGTTATTAAGTTGAGGCCCAACAGATGGTGGTTCTTCATCTATAAAAGAAGGATCTTCAATTTATTGGAATTGTTCCATGAGGAACTTGCGATGATAATGGGAGGTAGGAAC
Source organism: Torreya grandis (assembly GCA_037957365.1). Lineage (NCBI taxonomy): Eukaryota > Viridiplantae > Streptophyta > Pinopsida > Cupressales > Taxaceae > Torreya > Torreya grandis. The sequence continues at coordinate 209,926 of JARHVA010008021.1, read as the reverse complement.
TAAATCCATAAGGGGAATACTTCAAGGCATGGATTTAAGTTCTTTGGTAAAGTTTCAATGGGATTTGAAAGAAGAAATAATGAGAGGATTAAAAGGTTAGGTATACTTTGAAGGAATGTAAGTGGTTAAAAGTTCAGAAGAAGGAGATGGCTCCTCATTAGCTTATAAATCTATGTGATTAGTTATAGTATATTTGATAATTTTATATTCAAAATATGGTTTCTTAGGTTTGGTGGTAGGATATTTATGAGCTAGTTTGTGAAGATAGTTAAATTTAGCTATGTTAACATATTGAGAATTTTTTAATATTGGTCATAGTAGACATCAATAACACAAACATACTTTGTAGTTTGTTGTGTGGCATATGTAGGAAAATATTTTTGGTTATTAGAATAATAATCTTTGGGATCTTATCATTTTTGAGAAGTAGTTTTGTATTATTGATGATGGAGTGGGATCATGGCTTTATGATTGAAGGAATCACCAAGAATATAAGAGACATAAATTTTGGTGATCCTTCTATAAGTTTTATGGCAATGACCAATGTCAACATATAACCAAAAAAATTGATTAGGGTCAAACCATTTAGGAAGATAAGTAAAGGGTTCATAGGGTGCTAAGAATTGTTTCATTTGTTGTATAGTTAGTGGTATGTGATAAGATGGGGGATTGTCATCTTTGGAAACTCCTAGTTTGGTTTGAGGAGTATTACTAGTGATGGAATTAGTAGAATTTTGAAAATATCCTTTAAGGAATTTGGTATTAGGTTTGAATTGTTTCTTGAGGAATTATTGATGTTTGGCTTAGTCAACAACTTTGTCAAGCATTTGAGGGGCAAAATTTTGAACATTATATTGAAGTGAAAGGGTTAAAGAAGTTATAAAGTGTTTAAATATATTATCATTGGTCATGTTATGGCTGGCCTTATGGGCCAAATATTTCCATCTTTTGACAAAATCATGAGATAATTCAATGGGAGATTGCTTAGCATTGATGAAATGGCTAAGGTAAATTTTAGGAAGGTCATTATGTTGAAACTATTTAACTAGAGGATTGACTAAATCCTATAGTTTTTATATGGAATGTTGGGTTAGTTGGTTGTATCATTCCAATACATCATCAGTGAAGGTTTTAAATATAAGTTTTGTAGTGGCTTAAGTATTAGTTTGGATTCAGTCTTTAGAAATATTACCAAATGTTTTAAGAAAGGATACAAGTTATCTATTCTCATCATACTTGATATTTGGAGATATAATACCAATATAAATGGAAATGATGAATGGAGTTAAAGGCTCATTTTGGATGTTTTAAAGCTTTTTGTTATTCATGATAGGTTTATTAATAACATTTCTTGAGTCATCTCTAAGATGTGGAGGAATAAATTTTTTATTAGTTTCAGGAATTAGAACCAAAGGTTGATTATCCGTATTGATCAAGTAAAACTATGAAATAAACTTAACTAGGTCCTATGTTCTCATATTCACTAAACTAATAACAAGTAATGTAAAAAGTTTAATCTAGTGCTCATGAAATATTTTGGCATAAAATGGAGTTAGTAAACATAAAATTAAACATGTATAAAATAATCCTAATTAATATATGTATAAGAAATACCCTAATGCATGGAGAGAGAAATATATTCACAAGCCATTACTTATGATACTTCTATCTACTAAAAGATAGGAAAAAAATTAGAGATACCTTGAATACGAACCCATCAAGACTCAATCCCTCCCATGGATAAAGGTGCTTCAAAATAGGTTTTTGTAGTTTGTAAGGATCACTAAGAAATCCAAACCATCTAAGAATTTTCTACAAGACAAGATTCTTCTCCAAGTACAAACCTTAAGCCAAGACTCCTTAGTTAGAATGGCAGAAGATCAAATTGTAAAGAAGTGAAAATGAATAATTTACTATTGTTGTCTTTCTAAGAATGGTGAAATATATTTGGTTATTTAGGCAAATCTAATCCTCATCCTTTTCAAAAGTTTAGGCTGAAAAGGTTAACCCAATCGACCTAGTATTGTTATTAACAAAAATAAATAAGGTCACAAGCTAGGTCTATTAGGGGCCAACCTAGACCCTAATAATTTTTATCAATAAGAATACAAGGTCTATGGGACCAAGTATGTAACATAAAATATCAAAAAGTGTTTTAGGTTAGGTAAAGGCTAATGAAGATGGTACATGACTAGAGGAGGGTGAAAAATAAGAAGCAAAGCTTAAGGAAATGGTTTTAGGAGATAGGTGTGTAGATAGTAAGTGGTAATAAGGGACAATAATCATGTGAATCATAAATTGTCTACCCACCACTTTATTGGTTCACCCCTTAAGGCATGCACTCAAAGAGATTGAGACTCAATAGGTTCTTACAAGATATAAAAAATCAATAATTGATAAATTTTGAAAATATTATGTATATACAGGGGCTAACATTCATATCACCATACAATAATTCCTCATGAATTCTAGACTTAGTCATTTATTTGAATGTCCCTAGGTTGTTAGGTGAATCAATGATGTGACATTTTGAAATCATGCTTCTTTGATGTTTTGAGATGAATAATATAATAAAGCTTATAGTACATCATTTATGTGAATGGGATGATGTCACATGCTGAAATCCCACCTCACCACATCTCTATGACTCTCCATAAACTTCTAATCAACATAATATATTTTGAGTACATAAGATGATGCCATGTGGTATAATTAAATTTTCCCTAAATCCTTATATGGCTATAATAAGGTGGGAAGATGGTAGACTCTCTGAGTGCATATGATGGTTACACATGGAAATATCCCACTACTTCACACTCTTGGGTTGATTATAATAGGTTGACAAGGGTATATCAAATGAGTGCTTAGGATGAGACCACATGTTAGGATTTCGAGACTCTAAGGTAGTTAGGATGCACTAATCATTGAGCCAAGACCTATGGGCTTTAGGTAAATGGGATCTTTCCAATTGTTAAGATCTCAAAGAACCTAAGTCAAGGAAAATTAAATAAGTCATGATGCCTTCAATCAAGATAGAGAGTATCAAAAACCTACCATGTAACATATTGCTAACAATAAGATATTACTGTAGGTACCTCAACTTGTAAGGGATTTCCAAAAGGTATAAGAGTAGCACAAAAGAAATTGACTAGTATACTAACTGAACAAGTCATCTTAAGAGACTTAGAACCCCAAAATTGATTGTTTTCCCAGCCCATCATACTATCAAGATCCTTAAAATGAAATGTGTGTCTAATCTAAGTTTTAGTCATAAATTTCAAAGGTACCTAAATAATGAGATTGATTATAAAAGATATAACTCAAGGAAAATTAGGTGGTGACATTAAACCAACACTTAGCCTGCATGTTGGGATTATGTGACAAGGATAATAAAAGAAAAAATATTTCCATAATTAAGAATGGTAATGATTATGAATAGGGTGGTTGGGTAAGTGTCCAAAGAAATTTCATTAGCTTCCAATTGCCTAGATTCCAGTTCAAATCTGATTAAGTATGAGTATTTATGTGTAAAATATTTTTTTACTAATCATATTAAGAGGAATTCAAGGACCTTAAACCATCCAAAATTGAATTAAAATTTAATTAATCATGGATTTTGATATGAATTACCTTAATATCAAGTAAGGTATCATTCAATTTTAATCTTAAGTGGCTTGACCCCATTGAATTTTTGAAACCACTAGTAATTAAGTTGATTAATGACACAATAGGCTTGCCTTACATATAAAAGACTAGATCTTTGAGTGAATAATGCATAACTCATTGATCAAATTATAGGTTAGAATAGTTAGATAAGGGATCAAAGAGTTTTTTCTCTTATGTAATTTTATGTATTCTAGGTAGGTTTCTTCTTTGTATGAGCTAATGTTGTTTTAAATTGAGTTATATATTCACCTTGACTATAAGATGGATCATATATGTGCTTATTTAATAATTTATTTTAATCTTAAATTTGTATCCTTTTATATTCTTGGTTTACACATGTGTATGGTGAACATGTTTCCCTCCTTGACATAACTAATACTATCTTCATATTTTTACACCATAGCTAATACTATCTTCATATTTTTACACCATCTATGCCTTTTGGTTTTGATTTGTTGGTAAAGAAAATATTGGTATTGTCAAAAGATTCATCCACCTAATAGAAGCATAATTGTTTTTATATAGAGAAGGATCATCTTCCATTTTATCCCTACCCTATCTTTATTTTTATATTTTTATAACCATTTTTATATTAGTTTTAGAAGTGGTTTGACTTGTATTCAATTGTTAAGGTCTTATCCAAATTACATAATATTTATCTTAATTATCTTTATAGATGAATTATTGAATTCAATTGAAGAATGATGAGTATTAAAAAAATGTGTTTTTTGTAGAATTCGAGTGACTTTACCCCTATTAGTTTAATATTTCTTTCTATTAGTGATAAATAGAAAAGGTTCCTTGATTAGAAATATACCACAATGACCAACTATGTTATATTAGTACACTAAGAGCCAATAGATAGAGAACTTAGGGAGGTTACCTCAAAGACCCTTATTTTAGGAGAGATTAGGTGATTCCTCATCTAACCTACATGTTGGCATGTACCAAAACACTTGCCAACATAATGTATCAATAAATTAAACTCAAATAAATGTCTCACACCATCAAATCAAACCTTCAATGAGGATTTTTTATTATCTAATTTTTAAAATGAGTATATAATATAAATATACAAGGAGTTATTTGTAAATTCAAAAATCCTTCTAAATTTAGCATCTCTCTTTTAAAATAATTAAAACATAAATCTCTTAGTAAAATATCTCAACCATATATAAATAAAATAAATTTAAGTAGGTTTTTACACATTATAATATTGCAAAGTAAGTGGTTTCACCAACCATGGTTGGATGCTTGAAGATGAAGGTATTACTACATGTGAAAATTAATTTTGGTAAAGGAGAAATGATTTTGAAGTTTCCATTTTCAAAAACATGTAGCTAAGATTGAGACCAGTAACAACATTAATAAAGACAATATGGGTGACATTAAGCACCTGAGTGGAAACATATATCATAATTTTAGTTTGAAATACACCATGTATACTAAGGAGATTCAAATGGGAGATAGAGGAACATGTCTAATAAAATATCTTCATCTACATTTTTAGTCATAAGATATAATTTTTAATGACTTTATCACCATCCTTCTCGTATTTTCTCTATACAATGTAATATTCTCATTTGAGAAAGCATCGATCTCTTGAAATTTATAATTCTATTTAAATATTTAATTTATATCTAATTTCCTACTATTGATCTATGTATCAATAACTAGAACCCTCATTGCAATCAATTATATTTCTACATAATTCATACAATTAACATAGTTTATTGAGGTTATTTTTTAATTTACACCTTATTTTTGGTATTTTCGATACAACTCAATTTATGGTTTGTTTCTTTCCATTTGTAGTTTATTTTCTCTATTCAATTCATTTCCATTCCTACATAATAAATATCATTACATTCATATAGGTAGGAAATCCTAAGTAGTACATCCTCACACTTTGTTCTAGTGCATCATCGATTTTTTATGCATCCTTCTAACTCTTTTCCCCTCAATTTTACATTTCATGAAATTAGTTAATATTAAATTAAAATTATTTTGGGAAATGGAACCATATAAATCTAGAGGTTATCCACATGAAGCTATCCTAAAAGTAATAGATATTACATGTTATCGCTGATATGTCATAAACTTTTGGTCAAACATTACAAACCATTAACAACAATCTAAATAGGTGTATATTCTATTATATTGGCATGGTAACTAATTATTTTTAGTTTTTATGGATTGTAGACACAAATAATAAACCCAATTTAAATAATCACACTAATCCAACTCTCATGCCATAATTTTTTTTAAAAACATTCCAATTATCATGCCCAAATATTCCACATGCCTACATTTGAATACCTAAATGAAGACATTTTTTTGGATTTAGTAATTGTGCCACATTATATTATCTTTCACAATATTTATTCTTATATGAAATAAAATAATATTATCACATCCTATTTATATTTATATTTATATTTATATTTCATTCCATTTTAACACAAACATTTAATGTTGTTTACATTAGTGATATTAATGGCATCATGAATCTTCATATAATATTTAAATTTGAGGATATCTCAACACTCATACTTAGTGCATTGACCTCCCATTTTCCATGACCAACCCCAAATAAAATGCATACATGAGGAATATTTTAATCTGAATTCATTAAACAATAGAATATTTAATATTTTTTAAGTTTTCATTCTTAATTATCTAGCCAAATAAAATTTCGAAGCATTGTGATGTCTTTTTCCTCAAAAAATCAAAGACTTTAATATAATAGTATTGGATGAATTTTGGAAAATGGTATCATTTTTTTCTCATGTAAAAATGATATGCCATTTATATCTTGTTTTTATCTTTTATACTATCAAGCGTATGCTTAAATTTATTATGGAAAAAAATGGTAACCTAAATAGAATTATAGTATCTTGACTAAACTTCATTCTATGGATGTAATCTATAATTTTATAAGAAAACAATAATGGAAAATTTTATAACCATATGAAATGCATTCCTATATATCCTAAATTTTTGTTCAATCCCAAAAGATGTATGTGTGCCTTGAATGTTTATACTCTATGTTTTTATTTAAATCCATAATTAAATTCAAACACAATGTCATTTTTTTTCAAAAATTCACAACTGTATCCCTCTCCTCCACTCTTTAACACATATTTAATTATTTCATACTATTTTTTTTCATTTAATTGTGTCTCAAAATCATGACAAATATCTTCCTACAAGAATTTATTTGTATTTTTTAGGCACCACATGTATTACATTTTTTGTTTAAAAACATTTGAATCTAAAACTAATGGCCCTATAACCTTTATCATAAAAAATACTCAATAAAATATCTAGGTGACTTAGGAGGGTTTATCACCCAACACTCCTTCAAAATCACATTAGTATGATATTTATTTATTATATGATAAATTAAATCATAATACATGAAAAATTAAACTCGATGTTGAAAATAACATATATTATGAATAATAAGGCACACATAATACCATGGTCTACAATATTAAATTCAAATTTGGCTATCAAAATTGAATGCATATCATAAAATTTCTTATACATTATTGTTTGTTTATATTTCAAAAAAAAAATTGTTGGTGTGTGTAGTCTCAACTTGAACATCTAAATTTCAAGACATCCTTAACATTTGGTGTCACCTTAGTGATTTCATCTCAAAATTATTCTAATCAATCCTTAGTGGAAGTAATTACTGTTTCATCTTAGATTTTAAGTCTATCATTTTTTTCCCAAAATATTTTTATTGGAGGATAATATAAGCTTATTCTTCTATAATTTCTATTCTTATTTAAATTAAAATAAATATAAGTTTTCCTTAACATTCAAATTTTTATTGACAACTTAATTACTATATAAGATATAAATTCTACATTTTTATCTTGGTCTTGACTACTATTTCCACATAACTAATTTAATTTAAACAAATTTCCAAAAAAAAAAAAATTCCTTGGTTTCAATAATTATCCTAATTCTTAAGTTTTTCCTTACATGTCTTATTTTATGGATTCTAGATAATTGAACAACAAATTGACACTTCTTAGTTAGAATTTTATTTTAAAATAATTTATTGAATAGTTTGAAATATCATATCTTGAAATTGGTAATTTTTTTCACCTTAGACATTTTTAAATATATTTTCATTAATTTTAATTAATTAATTTTGAGTTTGTTTAAAATTTTTAGGTGTTTTTTCCCAAAGAAGTGTATTTTTTTTGAAACTTTTCATGACCCATAGGCATTATAATTTCAGATTTTGATTATTGTTTATTTATACTCATTATAATTTTTTCTATTAATAATTTCATGTTAATTATAATTTGGACCCAAATTTAAATTGAAAGACACACATTCACTTTATTTTGTAGCTTGCTCTTATTCCTTATCTGAAATTTTTTATTTCTTATCTTTCTCTTGAATAATTTCCACTTCTTAGGGTTTTTTTTCACTTTATATATTATTTGTGTTGACAAAAAGATATCATTATGACATAAGCATATCCAAATTTAAAAATATGTTAAAAATTTATGTTAATGGTCCCTATATGTTATAATAATAGTCTCAAATGAAGCAAATCACTATCTTAATGTACATGTCATTAAATTTTTTTGTAAAAAAATATGGGACTAATGGGAAGTGGGATATTAAGTTCCAAATTCAAGGAATATTAATATCCATCCCAAATGTATGTCCATTATAAATTTAAATTATATTTATTTTAATAATGTTTATTTTATGGTCACATTTGAAGACACGTAAATTTGAATACACCCACATTTTTTAACTAATAATGATCTCTATTACAAGACTCATCGGTGCATTAATATTCTAAAGTGCACATCCTTAGGAGTGGAAAAATAAAATTGTGGCTCAATTCACAATTATTTGAAATGTATTACCATTTTATCCCATTATACCTATTTATTATCATTATCACGCCTCCAACTTTGTTTAGCCTCAACTAGGTATTTTTCCCCTTCATTCTTTTCTTTTTGATTAGTATAAGACTATTTCCTACAAGATTGATCTAGATAAATATAGTTTTTTATCATAAATTATATATCCTATTAAGTTTATTCTGATAGATTTAGTCTATTTCCTATGTATGACACTTTCATACTAAACCAATCTTGACTAGTTTATTTATTTGCATGTTTGTACTAGATCACCATGGTTGATGCAATATCGTGTTATTCCAAATTAGCTATACTTAATTGATTTAGATTGATCTTGGAGTAATTTGAATGGTATTTATAGGGTTCATAAATTTAATAAAACTCATTTTCTTTAATTTCACATAAAATATATGCATTAAGTATATAAGTGGAATTGGGAGATATGATACTATTATTATGGAGGTATACTCCTTATCAAGGTTCTAAAGCTCAATAGAAAGAAGATAAAATAAGGATTCTACCCATATTATTTGGATTCTAAAATTAAAGAAAATTTTTTTATCATATTTTACATTTAATGTCTTCACCTATAACATCTCTTGTAAAGTTACATTGAGTGAAAATGAAGATTGATGCATCAACAGGGAGACTCAAGATAAGTATCCCTATTCCTAATTTATTTTATATATATATATATATATATATATATATATATATATATATATATATATATATATATATATATATATATATTTATTTATATATATATATATATATATAAAATTAAATTAAATAAATAAATTAGGAATAGGGATACTTATCTTGAGTCGCCTTGATGATGCATCAATCTTCATTTTTGCTCAATGTAATTTTGGATTCTCATGTTATTTTACATATAGCTTTGGCACATCACATAGAAATAACTCAGTTTACATATATAGTAATTTCACCTAAGAATTACATTATATGATGGTAAGGGCGACCCAAATCACCATCTCTAATATTTCCATGTAGCATGTTTGGATTATGTGTCGAATGATTGGATCTTCACTAAGTTTTTCACATGTAGTTTAAAGGATTATGCCTTACAATGGTTATATGATCTATCAAATTATTATATCATTAAATTAAATAGATTGGTAGATATTTTTTAAGCACACTTCGCAATAAACATCAGTGATAAGATCTCATATGCTCAAATAGCTCAATTGAAACAAAAATCAAATGAGTCTATTTCAGAATATGTCTTGTGATATAAGACTATATTGGCCAACTTGACTAGTCACATGGCTGATAGAGAGCTCCATGATGTATTAAAAAAAATTATACTATTATCATTACATGAATATATCTTACTCAATAAGTTTACAACATTGATAGATTTATGCCACACATTGAATAAATAGAATTCAAGCTTTGCTCTACAAGTAAACTAAAAATTATATTAGAATCAACTACTAAGAGTTATAGTAAGCTTCCATACAATGTAAGTGACACTAGAAAAAGAGTGATACAAAGGCCATAGTTAATGCAACTTGAAATCCATATACTCATTTGGGTTTATTATCTCTTCCACATAGAGTTTTCACCAACCTTCTAGAATCTCTAGCACATGTTTTAAAATATCTCTTGGAATGCAATGTAATATATTTACCTTCCATAAAACTAGTTTATATGACATGAAATCTTAATAATAACTATGATTCCAATGCATTCAATGAGTATCACAAGGCACTAGTCCATACAACAAATTGATGCATTAGCTTGAAAAATAAGATACAATATTTTATAACGGCTAACATTATTTATGTGAGCACACCCACAAAGGCACCCAAAGTTTAAAAAATAGAATTTAAGGAATTTAAAATATTATTATATGCATTTCTAAAGCATACAATAAATGAGACATGGGGCACTATAGGTGTTTACTAAACATATCATTCATATCCACCACTAGCATCATATCACACTAATATAGATGATGCACACCCCTTACACAATATCATTTGTGTGTACCATACTAAAATTTAAACTAGACCACTCATCACTTTATTAAAGTATGATATTGTTTATGATGATTCATATTTATCTGAACTCTTTATATGAGCCTACATAGATCATCATCCAATTAAGAGTGTTATGGTTGATAATGGGTTAAGTATTAACATGTGCACTCTCACATTGTTATATAATTTGGGATATTTATAAAAATATATATCCCCTACATATATTTATGTTTGTCTTAAGTGTATATGTTCATATCTCCATCAAGGAGACTGTACTTCCACTATAGGTTAGACTAGTAAAACTGGCCACTAGATTCTTAGTAGTACCTAGTGTAGGCACATTTAACATGTTATTGGGTAGGTCATAGATACATAACTTATGATTCATCCCATCCACCATTAGATACCTTAAATATATACATGCAAATTAGAAGATCATAGTTGAGTGTCTTTCATATGAGTATCCTCTACCTATCCCATAGGTAGTTACAGCATAGTTACTAGTTACATCATAGTTATCAGTTATATATTTGAATATAGTTATTATCATTACACCATAGATTTTAGTGGATCCATAAGTGTAGGAAAGGTATACTCCTACAATTTTTCCATGTATGCATACTCTCCCATGGAGACCATTATTAGATAGACCCCTATGTCAGAGATATGTTGCAGATTTTAGAAGGCCTCCCTCTACTCACTTTATTCCTATATTGGTATTATTGAGTTATTATGGTTATTATCATAGGTAACATATGTTAGCTACAACATATTCTACCATATGGGTCCCTAATACCCTATACGTTTCAAGACACCATAGTTAGATTCATGGATTCTTAACACCCCTTGACAGGTAGGGACATATATAGATCACTAAATATAGTAGGTTTTGGGACCATAGTTACCTTTTCATATAAAACACATCATAATTTTTCCTTTATTTGACATGGGCCACGTTTATAGTGAGTCTCCCATGAGACTCATCATTTAGTATTGTTCCTCCCTTACTATACATACTTTTCTTATTTCTTTATCCTTATATATAATTTCATTTTCATGTTGCTTGTACATATATTATATTCATAAAATATAAAAACAATATAATATTTTAAAAATACATAAACATTTAAATATCTACTCAAAAAACATAAGATTATAGATTATATGCATTTCCATGTTTACACTTTTATACTTGCCAGGTACTACATATGTTATCTATCTTAGAATAGTTGGTTTTAACATACATACATGTATCACTTATTCTTATTCAATGTTTGTATATTTCTATAAGACTTAGGTCCACTAAACCAATCTAGATTTGTTATTATATACCCACTAGGGGCATATACATTGATACATAGGTTCTTCATTTAACACATTTGGGGGAACCCTACACACATTTTTGATTACCAGGTTCTATATTTCTACACTTTACATCATAGTTTTAGAATTTTTATATATTGATAGTGATCATGCCACACTTATATTTTTTTCCAGCTAATACTAATTTAGACTCAGTATATGCACATTTTTAGCTCTTACATAGATTTATATTGCATGTTTATGTATAATTTTATTTATAGCTTTCCTAGTTTAGATTTGATTGTATCTCCATGCTTCTTATATTTGAGGGAATTTGAATATGTCATTAATATTTATCTCAAAGCCACTTCTTTTAAAAATATGTATTCTTTGGACATGTGCCCATATCCTTGTGTGTGCTTTCTTGATTGTGTATTTGGACATTTAAACATGTCCTTCTATGTGAATCTAAGACAAATTTACTATTTCTTGTAGATGTGGACATTTTAACATGTCCTTGTATGTCTTTTTTTCTCATATTTAGTCACATGTTCCCATGTCCCTTGTATTTTGTCCCCTTGACCTACTTTTCATGCCTCATGTGTGTGGTATGTATGCTTTTCTATTTTCATCATGGCCATGATACTTCTCTCTTTCTTGTTACACACTCTAGTTTTATATGCCATGAGAGACCTCATGTATCTTCCCTTCCTACTTGGGTGTTGTGATGGACATCTTGCCCCATCCCCCTAGGTAACTACTCAATTATTAATCAAATTTATTATTATGTACATTTTATATATATATATATATATATCTTGGTAGCCTTATGAATGGTAGACATAACATACATCATACATTACAAACTTATGCTCATATTATATTACATTTTTATGTTATGTATGTATGTTATATTGGATTATTACATAGATATTATATATGCTCCACTAACACACATCTTATAGAGATTTTTATTTTGAGGATAGTTATTTCATATGTTTAACAAATCCCCTTAAAATAGGGGTAATTCAAAGGATTTTGTCATCATATATCAGGTTCCAATAATCCACTCATAGTTCATTTTTTAGCACATAAGCTCAAATTATAGAAATTAGACTAAGGTAAATATAGTGGAAATTAGTGACATATATATCAGTGTAGTTGCACATAAATTAGAATAGATAGACATTAGCACCCAAATTAAGACACCATACTACATGGTGCTACTATCCAAGATATGGAACTACTATCTAGTAGCCTTATTTTCACAAAAATCTAGATTAACTAGAAAAATATAGTAGGTACAATCCAAGTTTGCATAAGTTTAGTTACATATTTACCAATTTTGGCTTAGTTTAGCTCAGATTAATACTATTTTCTTAGATTGGGGGCATCATGTGTGGCTTGTCTATTCCATTTTTTATTTTAGATACTTAGATACATATTATTGTAACTCATTTAAAAATCTATATGCTCAAATATCAAATTTGGGGGCATGTACATGACACATTGTTTCTATTTGCTTAGTTACACATCATTTGATTAGATGGAATGACAAATTCCATGTCATTCTCTACATTGTATACATTATACATCATATTCTATATTACACACAAATTTCATGCCTTATTCCATCTTTAGTGATTAACATTATTGAGTGGCCCAAATTTTCCTAATAAACCTGAGTTGATGGAGACCTGACATCCCCAATTAGAGATTTCTAGTTACATCATGTAGTTGTAATTTCAAAGTCATCTAATGCACATGGGAGGGTAATGATGGATTCATATTCTACATAAGTTAATGATCCACATACATGATATGGTTGAACACACCATCATTTCAATCCAAGCTTTTCATAGGTCATGATCCACCAAGTAAGGGTGGGAAATGATTGAGTCAAAACTAGATTGAGTTCTTGAGCCACCCACACATGAATATTGACCAATCCATTAGCTCAGTTGAATCTATTTAGTGATTTATCACTATATTCATGCACACATATGTTGTCACCAAGTTTATGCATTAGTTTACATACCTAACGAAGTGTATTCATTCCTTTCCTTTCTTATCCCTTTATTAAATTTTTATTTAGTTTTACATCTTTACCCATTTTTGTCTTTGATTTTGATATCTATTAAGGACTAATCTATTCATGTTTTATTTTCATGGCATGCATTGGAGCATGCTTAACATACTTAGATCTAGATTCATAGTCTTTGCCTCTTAGGTAAGTCTAGGTGCACTTATTTTTCCATTATCCTGGTCATTTCACTTTTTTCAATTTCTAGAGTAAAGGGGGGGAATGTAATCACCTAAAAATTAAACTTGAGTTTTATGAGTGATAATTGAAACCACATATCCCTAGCTTATCCCTAGACCTATCCTAGGTCCTATTTTCAACTTATCCATCCTTCATGTGGGCCACAAGCATCCCTAGTCACCCCTAAAACAATTATATACACTGATTCTTGAATCTTATCCCTTCATTACTTGAGTGGTACTAGTGTCTCAATATTGGCTCTACTATCCTTTCCCTCCTTTTTCCAAAAATGGATATCTTTTCAAATTTGAGACCTCTTAGGATCAACTTAGACCTCTTTTAGAACCTATAAAAACACCAAAATAGTATAAATACATAACTCTTATCCCTTTATAAATTAGATGGAAAACATATTTAAATTACATTTGAAAAATTAGAACAAGTCATTCATAATTATGGTTAACAATCCTTATTCTACACTACTTCTACATACTACCATCTATAACATTCTTAAGCTCAGATTACTTAGATTTCCATTCTCAAGCACATTCAAAGCAATCAAGTCAACCATCATACTAGATTCACTTAAAATTTCACTTGAACTAAGGTGGGGAAAAATACATAAAGCTTGATCCCTCTTTAAAGTATTGGTATGTAGGAAACTCTCATCGCATCCAGGAGTTGAGGATGTCTAGCCTACCCCACTAATAAACACACTTTTCTACTTTGATCAACTACATGCCTTAGAAACATGGAAGATTAGTGTATAATCATAAAATCATTCAAAATAGGCCATATACAAGGTCTTAGAAGACATTCATACAAGAACAAGCCTTAGAAATCTAGACACATACACATAAAAGTTTGAAACAATCTTAGATAGAGGACACTATCACGCAAATATGGACACTAGCACCACATGACACTACTATCCATTTAGATAGCTATTATTTAGAAGAGTTTTTTCTACTTAGATCCTATTTACAACACTCAAACTAGTCTTTGCCTGTATTTTTAGACTCTAGATGATCTATCTCATTCAATTTCTAGCTAAGTTCTTATTTACATTATTTATTAATAATTTTACAAAGGTTAAATTAAGTCAATTTTGTAATAAATAAATGGTTGTATTTATTTCATATTTATGCCCTAATTTACCATAATCAACTTTTTAACAACATAATATTTACATTCATCTAAGTCCTAAAAGGTTAAAACACCTAACCACTTATGATTGGGAGTAACACATGATTTGGGTAACATTGATTCAGGTTCAAGATAATTTAGGTCAAAATCAAGCATAAATAGCTATGATCAATGAAAATTATATTTATTTGGAGACCTATACACAACCAACCATTTTTTAATATCAACATTTCATATAATTAATTCCCTTATAAGTTGAAATTGGCACAACACCCTTACCACTTGTGATTTGGGTAAAAGTAAATGTCTTAGGGAAAATTTATAAGGGATTGGGCCTATTTAAATAAATTTTAAGCCCAAAAAAGTGTGAATGGTGAAACTTAGTTACATTTGATGACCTATTCACACCTAAACACCCATTTATGTTAATATTATATGATATTATGTCCTTTATAAATTAAAAGTGACACAAAAAACACAACAATCAATTATGACATAGGTAATTAGAGATGATTTCATGCATTTTCATGTAATATCAAGCCATATACGTTGAATTTAGGTGTAAATAGGTGTGATTGGAGTAATTTAGATTAATTTGTTGATATGAACACACCTAAGCACCTCTTCATGTTGACATTACATGCAATTCATTTTGTTATATAAGAAAAAAAAAGACCAAAAAAAAAATCAAATTTATACAAATGTAGTTCATTTTGGCAAAATTCAAATAGTATCAATCTAATTTAGTTTAAATTGGGGATTAGATATTCATTATTAGAGTAATTTAGGTTTATTTTTTGACATACCCATAACTACCCATTCATGTTTCAAAAATTGAAACACATGTGAAATAAAAGGAATGGGGTAAAAGTGCCAACAAAAATAATGAAAATGGATTTTATGACCTGCCAAATGTATATAGGACAAATTTAAAAATTTATTGATTGTGTCTTTGTAAAAAAATAGAAAACATAAAGATTAATAAGAGAGAGTATAGAGGATGGAATTGCAATGATAAAAAATAGAAGAGAGACAACATAAAATAAAGGGGAGAGAAGAAAGCCACACAAATAATAAAGAGAAATAAAAAAACATAGAAAAGTACCAATAAGTAATTAAATTAAACAAATGGATCTTATGTACAAAAAAAGACAAAAAAACATTTCAGTAATAAGCCTTGTCCAAAATTAGGTGTTTAAATAATTCCCAAAATTTTATGTGCATGTGTGGTTTGAATTCATATGTGTGTCAAAGTAGAAACAATGATAAAGAAACATGATCATGCACTTACCTTGGGAATGTAAGATTAAATGTCTAAAATATTTCACCCACAATTTGATTATTCAAAAAACTCAAGCATACCTATAATAAATATCCATTTTCCAATAAATAATTAATTTTATATCAGATAAATTCAAATATAGTGAATATAAAAATTCAAATTAAAAAATTAGTATATTTATAACTACAAATTATTCCATGCAAAACACACTACCATAATTGGTACACACATAACCTTCTTATGCACCTATAAAAATATTCTAATTATTATATATTCAATAATAATTTTTGACAACTCAATTCCACTTCTTGATAAGAGAATTCAATTTTGGTCATATTTTGCACCTCTATTTCATTCAATTTTACTCACATTTCTCAATATTTTGATCAATTTTACACATTATCACTCAACTCTTTTAAAAATTTATATCAACATTGCTTAATATTTCAAAATTTTAAAAATATGGTAGATATATACACCCTTTTATGGTTATGTATTTTAAAACATGTTCCTACAATGACTCATCTCAAAAGAAAGATCTAAATAAACCATGTCATATCTAACTCTTGCTAAAATCTAATAAAAAATCATATAATCACATGTATATGATTATAGTAGCATATCATCATGTTAACCTCAGTAATAAGATAAATATAAAAATAATATGTCCAAGTGAAAACACATAAAATGGATAACATCATGCAAATATTGATAGATATATACATCCTCATATGAGTATAGGAAAGCATGGGGTATGAAATAAGTCCAAACACAAGAATGTGAAGGGAAACAAAGGTATGCCACACTATATGCTTTGCATGTGTAAGATATAGATTATAAGCTCAAGGAGAAATCCAATAGTACATTGCCCCTAGTGGAAGAATGTAAATGCAAGAATTTCTAAATAGTATATTAGTTTCATTGCCCTGATAGAAATGAGTAGTCCCTATTGTATCAAGAATATCATGTCATCCTTTTGGCATAAGATATAATTAATAATAGTAATAGTAATAGCACTAGAAATAATAATAATAATAATAATAATAATAATAATAATAATAATAATAATAATAATAATAATAATAATAATAATAATAGGAGGAAATGTTTGTACTACACCCTTGTATGAAATACAAGTGTCGAAGAAAGATAAATAATTCCAACATATAGTGAACAATTAAGTTTAATGGATGACTCCTCAAGGGTGTAGTGTAATAAATGTGTGCCACGAAAAGGGGGAAGTTGTTTATATTATATACCAATGATCAATCAAATTATATATTTATAAATATATTTTTCATAATAATTTACATGTAGTAGTGTTATATAGGGTCATGTTTAACCCTCAAAATAAATCTATGTAATTGGATTTAGCCTTGATTTGTATTAAATTGGTATATATAAATGAAATTTCACAAGGGTCATAATCAGATCTATAACAGGATAATTAGATGTTAAACTTAGACATAAGAATACACTAAATTTATTATGTAGAGATAGTCTAAATATGGAAAGTAAAACTATGTTAGATATATAAATGACCATCAAGTGAAGTACTTATCTTTTTTTTATGGTAATTTGCTTCTATATCTAGAACAACATGAATGTAGGCAAGAAGTATATTTTAGAATAGTGGTCAAATTCTAGATCTAACACTTATATCTCTCTAGATAGTAATGTCATCATGGGATGGTTATGTCAACACTAGTTTCTAGGTTTAGCACTACTATTTTGTATGGAATATCTATTCAAATAAGATGTTACCACCTAAATGCTTCAAGTTTTTTTTTCACCTTCACTCTAGTACATCTAAATCTGGATCATGGATAGTCATTACTTGTGAAATGGAAAAACCCTAGCTTTCCATCTCTAATGTGACCTTGGGGAAAAATTCACTAGTGGGCACATGGTTTCGAGCTAACACCAATGAAACCACCATCAAAAGACACTACTTACATAACCAATACTCTAAAGAGGGACTTAGATTGATGTAGTTCTTCCCTATATGTTGGATTTAATGTGAATCATACAATGTGTGAAAAACAAGTACAATAGCGACCTAGCATGTAATTGAAAAATTAGGATCTTGGGATGCTCATTTAGTAATTTAGACCTATAAATGTGGAATCCCTAAGATTAGGATGGAAACAAGAATAAATCAAGAAGCTTTGATCAATTGAATTATATTTAAATGTTCTTTGGTATTTTTGTTAGATATTCATAGGTGTTATATATGTGGAATGAATGAGGGTTTAAATTGTATTTATGTCTATCAATTTGGATTTTTAACTTAAATTAAATCACCTAGGCCCACTATTAGTATGTTTTTCATTTGAAAATTGGATGACTTTACGGCACTGGATACTTGCAGTGGGATAAGATAGTAGTGTTAATACTAATATCTAACCCAAAAGTTAATGTCTAGGGGTTAGGGAAATAATTAAATGTTTATAACTTATATATATGGAAGATAATTATATTTTGAGAATTATTGGAAAGATATAAGACTTGGATCATTAATATAGGTCTAGTTAGACTAAGAGATATACACAGAGTGACATAAAATAGAGTATGTGTAAGACTTGTGTAAATAAGAAAGGTAGAGATCTAAGAGGAATAACTAAGGTATACATTTACCAAGTGTAAAATATTAAGGTGATATATAATAATAAAATATAATATAAATATACCCACCCCCATTTAAATCTAGAAACAAAATTATTAGTTTATAGGAAAGAAATTTGTACCTAGGTGTGGGTGCATACCTTACCTTTGTGTCTGCCTAAATTGAATTATTTTTTGGTGACTAACCTATAACCAAGATCATGTTATCATATAGAATCAATTCATATAATCTTGGTTTAAATTACTTGAAATATATTTGAATTGAAAAATCAATGCTTAGGAGTACACCTTTGTGTCAATGTAACTATATTGCTCATTGGTAAGTTGTTTTTAAAAATATCTTTCATTGAAAGGATATAAAAACTGAAATTAGGATAAATATAGCTAAGTATTTAAAGTTCATATATCTAAGTAGATAGAGATAAAAATAGAGAGATTGGAAGGCACATGTCCCCAACATTGGAAAAAAAGTTAGTTACCACCTAGTAATTGAGATTAGCTCAACCATGTAACCTAATGATACTTATAACTAGATGAGTCCATACTATCAAATCCAACATAAAACCTTGGAAATATTTAATTATTTGATCATCTAAATAATACCAAAAGGTGAACCAACTACTATAATATATTGGCTTAATAAAATTCCATAAAAGTCCACAAGGTATCAATATGAAAAAGTCCATGATATGGTAATAGTCCATAAAAGAGTTTTAGAATCTAAAACTGATCTATATTTTGAAATATTAGGCACATGTAGCATAACATATGCACCTTAGATATGTCTCATGTTTAAACTATGTATAAAAATAACACCAATGTATAGAATTCTACCACAACTATGAATATATATCATATAATTTTATGCTTTAGCCAATTTAGATAATTGTGTAGGTGTGAAGGACATGCTTCTAAATCATGCCCCCATTATATATGAAGAAATCTGAAAACTGATATAAGTACCATTTTGGAGGACAAGTCTCCAAAACATGCCCCCAAGATAAACTAGATATTTTCAATACTAAATAGGTGTGGAAAACATGCTTCCCACATAGGCCTCCTTTGAATTTGAGAACTGATATAAGTACCAATGTGGAGGACATGTTTCCAAAATTCACCCACTATAAACTAAAGATTTTGAATACTTAATAGGTATGGAGAACATGCTTCTAAATAATGACCTCACTGAATCTGAGAACTATGAATATGTTGAATCCATACTCATATGACATACCCATACTAAATCTAAAAACTAATATAAGTAACACATATTGAATGAGTGTGGAGAACATGATTCCAAATCATTCCCCCATTGAATCTATAAATTGATATAAGTGCCATAAAATAAATGAGTGTGGATATCATACTTATAAATCATGCCCCATTAAATTTAAAAATTATGCCAAGTATGGAGAACATGTCTCTATGTCATGCCCCAACTAATATTCCCCTACCACTTTAAAGTGAGGTAAAGATAGGAACTGGTAGCTGCATCACCTTAAAAGGATAAGAAAATTGGATACTTTTTTAATGTAACCATGTAGCATATAGAAGGAAACATCTACAAGTAAATGTATCATTTAAGTACATATAACCAATGTCATCCCATGTAGAATTATGATTTAGGATACAGATCATGGTAACATCTAGATAGTAACACTACAAGATCAATAAGTAAATAAGTACACACACAAGTTCACTCAAAATCAAGTCAAAAGGTAATGGTCCAAAGAGACCCTAAACAAGGGGCATGTTCAAAGGCTACACAATCAAAGGGACACAACATAGTCAAATGTCAAAAAAGGCAAGAATGATATATTCAAATGTCCATACAATAAAAAATAACATATGTAAATGTCAGTGACAACATACATAGGCATGGAGGATGCAAGAAAAGGATCATATTCAAATTCTTGAAAAAGAAAGACAAGGAAATAACTCAAGGAAGTGAATAAATTAAATCATAAAAAACCAACCTAAACATGTCATAGTATCCCATGGATATAACATAGAAAAGTATGTCATGTTTATAGCATATCAGGTTCCATGTGTAATATGTAATCATGGATAGTAGGCATGTGTAAGTATATATGTAATCTCAAACATGATAGTTTATATTTACCATTGAATCATATAACATGTGTGTATTAATATATAAAACATAATATGTCCCCAATGTCCATATGACATGAGTAGAAGGAAATCCTAATGTCTTAAATAAGAATATATCATGTATCTATGTATGCCTATATCACACTCAAGTATAAGTGTGACACATATGTATATGTAGGAATAAATAATTATGTCATCCATCAATATGGAAGTAACACATGGATGTCAAGGAACCAATAGAACATGTAAGTGATGAAAGTGTTTTTGGAGTTTTGAATATTTTGTATTTATTAGATATTTTTAAAATTTTAGAATAGGAAAGATCACCCTATAATTACATAGAATGGATGTCCATGACTATCTTCTTACTATGAATCTATTATAACACTTGGGTTACATTGTATAATATTATGTATGGGTGTCATATCTATCATTATGGTATGAAAGGTGCTCTACGTATTTAAAATATGACTCTATGGTCATGAAGCAATAGTAGGCATAACAAAAGTAGGGATTTTTAGAACCCATCAATGATTTATTGTTATTTTTTTTGGTATATTAGTGTAGTAGAATATTTTGATTGGATGAAATCCACTATATGTCTTTGATGTGATGGTCTCTTGAATACTCGCAACCTAGTAAAAGGGATTACATTTTGTTTACCCTTTGAAATGAATTATCCTTACTAGGATTGATGGATAATTGTCTAGGTATAATTTTACTTTTTTCAAAAGGATTCTCATATGATATTTCATAAATTTTAATTATCTAATTGGCATGTATGTATTTAACACATCCATGCATTCTAGAAGGTATTGCTTGAAGAGTGTATATCAAATGTCTTACCAATAACATATCAAAGATTGTTTTGGAAGGCATAACTAAAAAGTTAGTAACCACATGTGTGGGACCAACCTATAAATGAAATTAAATATCACTAAAAACCTTCTATGATGTCCCATTAAATTATCTAACTAATCTAGTAGATAGGTGTAAATCATTATGGGTATGACCCAAATGCTTAAATGTTGTCATGGTGCATACATTTTCACTTACACCATTATCAATCATAACACTTTATATGGGGTGCTTTTAAAAAGGTATTCTCAAATTAATAAAGAATTAATATCAAAATCATCATCCTTAATTTCATTTTCATCAAAGGAAATAGAAGGTCTCTAAATAATGGGAAGTATATGTAGCGTGTAAGTACCAATAACCACATATACTAGGTGTCCATAATATGGTGGATACTGATTTGAATTATATGTCATTTGGACTTCTAGTTCCTTCTTATAATGGTCTTGAAAATGTTTTTTTTTAATATTTTTTGTTTATGGTGATCACCAGGTTGTCAGCCTAATTCCTTTGGAGGATCCTAAAATGTAAATTTTTAATCTTCAATAAGATCTTGGACCTTGTGTTTCAAGGTTAAGCATATGCTTGGATAATGTCATGGTCCTTGATGATAATAATAATAAGCATTTTAATCATATAATTTGGGTATAGGTCCACTCATATCAACCTTAGTAGGATGAGGGAGACATATAAGTTGAAACTCTAGTAACCATAGGATTAATGAAGCTAGGGACTCAGGTAAACATGTAAATTATCTCCTTGTTGCATTAGATAGGATAGGATGGTAAGGATATTAAAAAACTATGTTAACCATTGTGGTTGTTTCATTTTTAGGCTCAAGAGTATTTACCTTATAACTTAGTTTAATTGTGAAGTTGGTACTAGATGTAGATGTAACTAGAGTGTTTGTAACAAACTTGAGCTTATTCAAAGATATAACCTTCATTTCATGGTATTTTACAACATGAAATAAGTCATTGAAAGAATTTAAATTCTTAAAAATAATGGACTCATGCTAAATATTGATAAAACTTTTCTTGAATATATCTTTCAACTCTTTGTCTATCATAATATTGGTCATTTTGGTTATCATTGTCTTATATCTCAAAGACATAACCATTCATAGGTTCATTGGCTCCTTATTTGATTTTAGAATTTTGAGCATAGGAAACCATTTCATAAATGTTAATGAAAAAGTGTGCTAAGTACTGGTCTATAAGAGGTTTTAATTCTTTGATGTATTGGAAAGCTAAATCATGGAACCACCTCAAAGCATAGTCTATGAGGCTTCTTGGAAATAATTTGGTCAAAAGCTTATCATTGAGAGCATATTCAAGGCATGCCAAATAAAATTTTAAAATATTTTGTTTAGGATCACCCTTTATATCATAAATTGTGAACTTAGGTGCAACAAATCAAGTTGGAAAGGGGTGTAAAGAGTTTTTGAGTGAAAGAGGGTTATGCAACACATCTTGTAAATTTATGGCATGAGGGGATTTTAAATCTTTTTGTTCAAGTTTGTAATCTTATATTCCTATAATTTTATAAATTGAAGGAATGATTGAACTATAGGCCAAGTGGGATTTAGATTAGAAATTTGAGTAGTCACCAAAGGGGATGAAAACATGTTTTGAGTAGTAATAGGCATTAAAATCAGTATTCATGTTGAAACAATGGCTAATTTTTTGATAGATGTATCAGTACTAGTTTTAGTGAATAAAAGTTTAAACACATAATTTGTGACCCCACTTAATGTAGGTGTTTTGATGAGTTTTGGATGAGTTGTAATAACTTATAAGCATTCACCATTACTAGGTGAAACAGCCTTAGTGTTATCTTATTTACTAATTTCATCTCTTGTAACATACAAAAATTCATCTATTATTCCCTTTTTATTATTTATATGTGTAATCAATGCCTATTTATCTTCCATTTGAAATCAAGTTTTTGCATTAACATTTTGCATTGCTTCACAAATGAAAAAATTAAAATTTATAACAAAGTATAACAATCATAAAACACTAAGTGACTTAGCATTTTATGTTCAAAGATAGATTTCACCAAATGTTTAACCCTAAAATGAAATTTATGCACTTTGGGTTAGTCTTATATTTGTATTAAATGGGTATATATAAATAAAATATCACAAGGGTGATAATTACATCTATAACAAGATAATTGGATGCTAAATTCATATATAAGCATATAATAAATTTATTATGATAAGATAGTTTAAATATAGAAATTAAAATTATTCTAGATATATAAATTACAAAGAAGTACTTAGATAATTTTAATTATAATGTAGCTCTAGATTTGGAGAAGGCTAAAATCAGGTGATTAGTAGATTCTAGAATAGTTGTCAGATTTTGGATCTGATACTTCTAGCTCTCTAGATAGTAATGTCAATCTGGGATGGTTACATTGATGAGATTATCTAGGTTCAAAACTAGTGTCATGTACAAAATATCTATTGAAAAAATATGTGACCACATGGATAATTCTAGTTTATGCTTCACCTTCATTTTGGTGTATTCATATATGGGTCATGGATAGTCATTCCTTATGAAATGGCAAAACCCTAGCTTTCCATATTCAATATGAACTAGGGTAAAAATGGGTTAGTAGGCACATGTTCTTGAACTAACCCCAATAAATCTATTATCAAAGGATGTTACTTACATATCCAATACTTTGAATAAGGCCTCAGATTGATGTAGTTCTCCCTTATGTGTTGGATTGTGTCTAAATCATATAATGTGTATAATGTAAATATAATAGTGACCTAGATTATAACATGTAAAATGAATCTATTAAACTACTTATTTATTAATTTATACATATAGGTGTGCATTCCCTATGACTAGTATGGAAATATGAATAAATAGGGAAGATTTGATCCATAAAATGTGCTCTGGTCTTTTTTCTAGGTATTTTTAGGTGTGGAATAAATGAGGGTTGATATTGTATTTATATCAATCCCTTTGGAGTAATAACTCACATTAAATAACTTAGGCTAACCATTAGTATATGTTTCATTTGTAAATTGGGTGACTTTAGGGAATTGGACATTTGTGTCAGGACATGATAATAGTGTGATGCTAATGTCTACCCAGATTTTAGTGTCTAAGGAGAAAGAGATTAGGTATAGGTTGAAACCTTTAAAATATGTAGGGTAAGAACATTTTAAGTATTTTAATTAGGATAAAATAATGGGGTCATCAATATAATACTATTCATATTAAGAGATATATTCTAAGGGATAAAAGATAGAGAAAATGTGAGACTTGTGTAAGTGGGAAAGGTAAAGAACTAAGAGGAACAGCCAAGGTTTTATTTTTCCAAGTGTAAAAGACTAATTTGTTATATAATAAAATATTATTATATTAAGGTCACTAATATGATAGGAATAAGCAATAAATGTTCTAAATTATGTAATAATGGCACCAGTTATAGGAAACATGACTTGTGTCAAATATTGTGAATAAGTGTGAAAATTACTATCACTTGTCTCTAGGAAAGTGAAATAGGTTGATTAAATATCAAAATTATTATGTAAGAAGTGTATATAAAAATTATTTTAAGCATATATATAACCTAAATTTATCTTTCTATAAATCATCTATAATTTATAGCTTATAAATTTTATTGTTTTTGTAATCTAACATTCAACACCATAGTTATGAGATGAGATGTGATTCATTTATATTTAAATAAATTATATAATATGTATCCATTGAGTAGTATATAAAAGGGTTTTGGAATATTTATAGTTATTTTTATCAAATTCTGTATTATTTAAAAGTTACCCAATTTTTAATTTTCATGCATTTTTAGAATATTTTGAACATCTGCCAAATCCTCACTTCACTAAGAAAATATCTTACCTATCTACCAAATATGTATTTTAGGCCATTGAATCCATCCCATGTATTATTTAATATAACTAATGTAATATTAAATATAACCCATGTACTATTTAATCCAACCCTCCATCTACTAAATCCAACTCCTCTAAACATTTATCGTATGCATAGTTTTTAGCATGTTTTTATTATGATTCTTGGATTTAAAAAATAAGATATGCTCATTTTTTTATTTTAGCCTATGATATGCATTCATTAGTGGATATAGAGATAAGATTAGTTATCCATTTCAAATTTGGGTATTAATGACTAGGATTAGGCCTATTTTGATGATATTAGTCTTGGGCATGTGGGGTGATTAGATTTCATCCCTTATGATATTATACTATTAAGAACAGTAATTGAGAATTGGGGATATAGTTATTCTACGTCATTTATCAATAGAGGAAATATTCTATTGAATCATAAAGATGTCTAGCCATTAATTCACATACATATAATACGTTGATAGTATCAAATTATATCTATGTCTAGGAAAAATAAATGTTTGACCAAACACTGCTATATGGGTGGATATGGATGCCAAGAAAGAACTGGTGATAGTTTCATTATTTTTTACATTATGATAGGGAAATATCCAACTTTTATTAAATAATTTTGCATATGGGACTCCATATTTATTTCATATGATACCAACTTGTGCCCTTATGGTATTCAACCTATCATTTAGGATATAGACAAACATGAAATTTATATAGTTAAAACCAATATTTGCTTAATCATTTGTACAAATATTTTTATAAATTTATTATTGAGATAGGTTTAAATTGTATCATTACTAGTACATAAATACACTTATATTTATATGAACATATTTTACTAATTTAGCCACAAAGGATTATTATTATTGTGTGGAAACTCATGGAGACTTATGTTACACAAAGTGTGCACATACAATCTCGTAGGGCCTATGGGAAGGAAATCACAATTTTTAGGAAGATGTTTGATATTTTACATGTCAATTAGGTAGCGTGGATACCATACATATTACATCGTTGATATCTTGAAGATGATCACATGATACACAATATCAGAGTGAGTATATATTATATGGATCATCATTGTTACCTATATAATTTTTAGTTTTATTATATTATTGGGAGGTTGGGGATTCATAAGGACATTCCTTGATCATGACATGTGTTAATGTGGTCACTTTGATTTACAAATATATAAAGGTGAAAGCCTATATGACGAATGAGATTGAAGTTAAATCTATGGGATATAATGATAGTCATTTTTTAAATGATGAAGTAGATGATGCATGGTTTTATTGATTTATATACTACATAGTGGGTGAGAGTATGGATCATTCTCATTTTTATAGACATATTATGAGTGGGAGATAGTGATGGTGGTTGAGATGGAGGCGGTGTCAATGGAACCATGATTGTTTTAGTGATAGATGTGGTGTTATATGTATGGGGTGCATGAATAAGGGATATGTTTTCACTAGGCCTCTTAATGAATGTAATTGTTGAGATGGTGGAAGGTATGTAATATAATTTTTAATTTTTTTATTGTAAATTTAATTTAATATTCCAAATTTTTGTGGGGTTTTTATGTGTTTTTATAGTTTCATCCAGCTAGATTATTATCATGGATGTATTTATGTTATTTTTTACTCAATATATTTTGAATTGATTATTCATACAGGAGGGCCAAAATGAATTAGGAAAAATACAATTACTTGTTCAACCCTCTGACATGATTTAGGTAAATTTAATTTTTTTAGTAGTAGAGTGTTAATGCTGCTTAGACCCTAGTAAAATAATTTAATGAGTACCCTAAAAAACTAGTATTAAAAATGGGTGAACGTATGGATCCACCACAGGATGGTGCTATGGAGAACCTTGTAGATAAGTTGAGGATAGTTAATGAGCTTACCACAAAATTTAGTACAAATATAGCCTATTATTGAGCTAGGTTATATATAAATGTGAGTTTCAATTGTAAGGTTGATATCAAAGTGAGGACTAAGAACTTGAACAAGACAAAGATTAGTGCTTTAGGTAGATTTAAATTTAAATATAAGGCCACAAGTGATGATGTTGAATAGTTGTAGTGAGATGTAATTACTTGGTATTTCACTCTCTCCTTGACAAAAATATTGAGAGATCCATTTTTCAATCCTTTAAAATAATACCATAAAATCATATATATTTGAAAATATTTGAAATAGGTATCCCTAGACCCAAGTATAAACAAAAATAAAATTTCAAAATTGCATGATATCAAGTGTCACAACATAATAATTGTATTTCATTATACCATGATCATGTTAATGCACAAAAATTCCTAGGTGAGATAACTACATGTATTTTACCCCTAGACATAATATTAGAATATATATAATGATTTGTCACTCAAGGTGGAGTGGTTGGGTCTATCTAGTCCATTTTTTGAACCCATTTTTATATGTCAATCTTATGTCGTAGATTAAATCTAGGGTTTCAATGTGCAGAGAGTGAAAACAAGGATCAACACACAAGATCAAAAGAAAATAAAAACACATAAATCATCTATAGACACATGCATAATGATATGAACTATAAAAGGATAACACATTAATATTGTAAAAAAGTCAGTAAATCCTAGATAATACTAGTTGAATTAGTGTTTTAAGCTTTGTCAATAGTGTCCAAAAAGGTTTTGAGGGACTATTTCCTAGTCCAAGTAGTCATAATTAAGATAGACATCATTTTCAAATATTATGATGTAGACATTGAACAACATAAATTATAAAATCCATTAAGTGAACTTATTAGCATTTGTCTTATCATTTATATAAATAGTAAGTTCAATATCAATCTCTCTATCTACATTAAAATTTATATGGATAATTTAATATTTTACAAAATCTTAATTATAATAGTTTTATATTAATCATATTGCATTAATTGAAAAAGAAATAAAACATTTTGGTGAACCCAATTTTTTTTAAGTTAAAAAACCCATAGGTATTTTTATATTATTATTTCTTATTTTATTTTTAGGGTTTTATATTTATCCTTCATTGGTGTTTTATTTTAATATTTTTTCTTAGTTTATCTTTCTAAAGTTATATGTTTTCCTTTGTCCTATGAGTAGGTATTGTGATTGTGCTCCTTGTCATCTTAGGGTTTGGTAAAAAATGTACATGTGTGCATTATTACAAGCCTACCATGAATCATACTATTGATAAATTATTTTATAACCATGCTATTACTTATGATTATTCCAATGATTATAAAAATGTGGTTATATAAATCCATGCTTGTTTGACTAATGATATTTTTTATGAATGAATAATCATGCTTGTGTGAATGAATAAAATTACAGTAATGTGGATGATTGGTACACTAGTGATGTATCTTTTTAAAATGGCATTGAAGGAGATTTAGATTATATTAATGTTACAATTCATGTGATTACTTCTCCTTATACTTCCATATACCTTTCCACTATTTATTAATTAGAGTAAGAATAAATTAAATTTGATTTATCTAACACAGTTATTGATATTAATAATCTCATAATCATGAAAGATGACACAAAAAAAAATTGGATATAATATATAAATTTTACTTCTCACGATTTTACCTTTCATGAATGTTTCTAAATATAAGTATTCTTATAGTGATATGAAAAGTCATAATATTTTATTTCCATGAAATATAATGATATTCCTAAATTCAATGTTCCCTTAGTTATATGGTATGTGATGATAATCCTTTTATTTATATGAAATTTGATGTCAATCCTTCATTTTACATAAAATTTTATGATATTTCACAAAAAATTTCCATATATTGATATGTAATGTTATAATGTTTCTAATAAATACAATGATAGGAATACTCTTGATGAACATTTTATACCCATACGTAAGATAAATAATGAGATGAAACCTATGAATGAAACTTTCCAGTCCATAACCATGCTCGTTATGCATATTTTATCCATGGGGCATGTAATAAGGTAACTTAAAAATAAGTTTGTTTTATATTTACAATCCAAATCATATAATGTTATATTTGATAATATTTTCATACTAGGGAAACCTATTATGTGAAGGACATTCAATCATTTTTTTCTATAAAGATCTATTATGACCACATTTAGCTTATTATAGACATGTATATCCCATTTCCACCTAAAAAATATATATGTACTAATTTTTTATAATATTCATGTGATGGGAGAGTATTATTAAAATTTTCATTGAATTATAATAGATAAAGCCTTGGATTGATTCTACATCCATCTAGTGGATATATTAGGCTCCCATATATCATTTCAATAAGAATATAGTTCCTATATTAACATTAGAATATCTCTGATCATTGAACAATGATGGCGAGCGATGGAGAGATGGGCAGTCCATTAACAGGCCCCAGGAAGGAGGCGTCCTGGCCTAAGCCAGGGATCTCAGGATAGGTAAGTAACTCCAATTATGATCAGGGGGTTGAGCACATAGGAGAGAATGGTGGCCCTAGCAAGGAACAGCTGGGGCCTGGAAAGAAGGGGCAGGAGACCGAGATGACCTGTGTAAATGAAGGCACTAAGCTCAGAAAGATAAATGGCTGCTTACCTAGGATTCTGGAGAGACTGATTTTGGTTATTCCCCCTGATTCTATGAAGGAGGAGGTTAAATACTTGACTGATCATGCCCTTATCTATAAATTCCTATGCATTCGTATTTCGCTTTCAGCTTTGGAAGCTTGGATTTGGCAGACCTGGCAGATTGAGGGGGACTTCGACATCATGCTGGCTAGAAACATCTATTTCATAGTGAATTTTTCCTCTGTTGCAGATCAAAATAGGATTTTTGAAGGAGGTCCATATTTCTACGACCAGATTGGTCTGTTCCTCAAACCCTAGCATGCAGGGTTCAACTTAGCTACAGATCTTCCTGCTTGTGTCCCTATTTGGGTTCGTTTGCCGAGACTGCCCTTAGAATTCTGGTGAGAAGATATTCTCCATTGGATAGCGTCTATGCTTGGAACTCTAATGGCAATAGTGCACCAAACTTTAGATAGAAAGGTTATCTCCTATGATAGGATATGCGCAGACATTAATCTGAATAATCCTCTTACAGATTCTATGGAAATCTATATGGGGAACTCATCATGGATACAACAATTAGATTACAAAGCTATTCCTTTTCGATGCTGCATTTGTGACATGTACGGCCATCTGCATCAAAAATGTCCTCAGGCAATCAAAAATAATGCAGGGCAAAATGAAGAGCCTGGTTCTAGGATGGGCAAGGGTGAAAGAGGAAGCAGCCAGCTGAGATAGTTTGGTAAAGCACCAGGCTTTGTAGAGAATGTCAACAAAGGCAAAAACCCCTTTCTTCCTACTGACCAAGAGCAGGGAGCTGCAAGCACAGGGGGTACAGATAGGGAAGGTTTCACTACAGTTAGGTGCCGATCAAAAAATCATGGATAAAAACGTCCAAACATGGACAAGTAAGTTGAGGCTGGTTTCAACTGGTTTGATGTTTTAGACAATATGAATATAGAGGATGGTATCCCTGATTTGGTGCAGGGGGAGGAGGCCGATCTAATGGAGCATGTCCCCCTTATGGATTTTACTCCTAGTCTAGACCCTCCGGGGACTCAGGAGGCTAATTGTGACCTGTCAGATGTTCCCATCTCAACTACGCTAGCACCAAGTGACAAGGAGGTTAGCTGGGAAGATATGGTGAAGGGGGTGGAGGAGGCTAGGAAAGAGAAAGGGTCTTCTTATGGTATTGGCCTCATGCAAAGACCCTTTAAAAAGGCTATTGGATCCACTCCTTCAAGGGTAGGGTGCAAGAAGGACCAGGAATGAATTAAAATTACAAGGGATCTTCCTGTAGAGGCGGGGTATGTTAAACCCCTGAGCGAGCACTTTCCACATGTTGCTCAATGATCATTCTCTCATTGAATGTAAGGGGGTTGAATAGCTCCCCCCGACAAAGAGCTATTCATAAATTGGTAAGTGAACATTCTCTTGATATTTTCTGTATTCAAGAGACTAAATTTTCTGTGGAACATTGGTGTTTTTGCATGGAAAAATCTTTATATTTCAGGCATAGCCAATGTGTGGGGGCTCTTGGCTGCTTTGGTGGGTTGGCCATGTGCTAGAACCCTGAGCAAATAATGCCTCTAAGCTGGATCTCTAACATCTCGGCTCTCACAATGCCAGTGGTGGCCAAGGAATCTGGTGAACTCATTTTAGTGACTAATGTTTATGCTCCGGTGGACCTACATGGACAATTGAAGTTATGGGATCATATCCAGTACATCAGAAGCTGCCACCCATATTTGCCTTGGATTGTGATGGGAGATTTTAATGATGTCCTCAGTTTGGAGGAAAAAAGGGGTGGAGTGGCTCAACCGGGGCCCACTTCGGATAATCTTCAGCATAATATAGAAGTCCTGTGCCTCTCAGACATCAAGCCTCTCAATGGTTCTTTCACCTGGAGCAACAAAAGGAGTGGCGATGCAGGTATTTCAGAGTGCCTTGATAGATTCCTGGTGTCATGCTTCTAGCAATCCAGCTCCAACTCCTTAGCCTCAAAAATTCTTGATTGGCATGGATCAGATCATTGGCTGATTAAGCTCTCAACTAGCCACATTCCAGGACCAAGGAAACCCCCTTTAAGTTTCAACTCATGTGGCTCCGTGAGCCTTCTCTTCATGATTGTATGGTGCAGTGGTGGAGACAGGGGGGGCCTAGCTTTGGCATTGCTATGTTTTCCTTTGCCAAAAAACTTCAATATGTGAAAGGGAGGCTAAAGTATTGGAATGCCAACAGCTTCGAGAATCTCCACACTATGCAGAAGAAGGCACAAGTTCAGCTGGATGAGATCACTAGACAAATTAGAGACTGCGGCCTTTCTAAGGATCTCCTTGTGGCTGAGTCTCAAGCAGGTAAGGAGCTAGTGAAATGGGAGCTTAGGGAGGAGATTTTCTGGAAGCAAAAGGCATGCATTGACTGGCTCTAGGAAGGTGACAGGAACACCACTTTTTTTCACATGTCTGTCCAGGCAAGGTGCAACAAAAATTACTTGACTCACTTGGTATCCCTAAATGGAACACGTCTTCATAATTCTTGGGACATATCTTAGGCTGCGGTTAGATATTTTTCTAATCTTTTTTCTGATGGGTTGCCCCCATCGGATATGGCTGAAAATTTAGTCTTGTCTTGTATCCCATCTGTGATGACTTCAGGACTGAATGAGCATCTTTTGAGGCCTATTGACAAGACCAAGGTGGAAGGAGTTATGTTTAGCATGAGAAGAGGGAAAGCTCCCAGGCCCGATGGATTCCTTGTGAAATTTTATCAGGACTTTTGGGACATCATTGAACAGGATCTCATTGCTGTGATTCAGTAGTCATATTCTAACAAAGAAATTCTTAGAGCATTGAATGCCACCTTCCTGGTTCTTATTACGAAGGAGCAGGTGGATCAGCTGGACCATTACAGGCCTATTGCGCTTTGCAATGTGATTTACAAAATTATCACTAAGCTTATAGCGGAGAGGCTAAAAAGATGCCTCCCCTTGATTATTTTAGAGGAACAAGGAGGATTTGTGGTGGGAAAGTAGATTCTTGATGAGGTGGTCATCACTTTGGAAGTTGTTCATTTAATGAGCACCTCTCAAGAGCGCGCTATGTTCATCAAATTGGACTTAGCTAAGGCTTATGACAGAGCCAGCTGGAGGTTTCTACATAAAGTGTTGCTGGCTTTTGGTTTTAGCCTGGCTTGGATCCAATGGGTGTTGAGTTGTGTTACCACCCCCTCCTATTCAGTCCTTATCAATGGGCAGCCCACTGACCTTTTCGGTGCATCTAGAGGCCTCTGCCAAGGAGATCCATTGTCCCCCTACTTATTTATCATTTTGGCAGAGGGATTGGGGAGGCTCATCAAGTTTTAGGTCTCTCAAATCACGGTTCAGGGGTGGCAATGAGGGAATGGCCTCACCACTTCCCACATTTAGTTTGTGGATGATACGATTCTTTTTGGGAAAGCATAGATTCAGGAGGCTACTACTTTTTAGAGTACTCTTGATGTGTACATGGATGCGACAGGGCAGCAAATTAATGACCAAAAGTCCTCCATTTTTTTCTTCATCACCCTGGGTCCTATTCAGAGGAGGATAGTAGCCATCATGAGATTCCAAATTCAAGTTCTCCCGGTTACGTATTTGGGGGTTCCCATTGTGATTGGCAGGAAGCCACGACTCTTCTGGCAGGGTGTGCTAGAAAGACTTAGAGACAAAGTTGGCCACTGGACTCATAGATGGCTCTCTACTGCTGGGAGAGTCACTCTTTTGTAGGTGGTGATTCAAGCATTGCCTGTCTACCGATGCATGGTGCAGGCTGCTTCGATCTATTTTCTTAAAGAATTTGATGCCCTCTCGCGCCAATTTCTATGGAGTGTAAATTTAACCAACACCAAGTGGAGCTTGGTTAACTGGGATACTGTCTGTAGGCTGAAGAAGGATGGGGGTCTTGGGCTAAGGTCAGCCATCCTGGCCAGTGAGGCCCTTGTGGCCAAATTGTATTGGAGATGGTGCTCCAATCAGTCCCAACCTTGGGCCCACATTCTGGCTTTCAAATATTTTCTGGGGGTGTAGCCCTATGACATTGCTCATTTGTCTCTTGAGTGGGGTGGGTTTATGATTTGGCATACTCTAAAAATAGGCACCCAATTGGTTAAACGGGGTCTATTTTGGATATGTCACACTGGAGCGGAGGCTCTTTTTTGGGAGGATTCGTGGGATGGGCTTCCCCCACTCTTAGCTTCCCACCTGCACCTTCAATAGTTGTGTGATGTTTTTCAAGCTGAGGGTTGGACCAATGTTGCCCATTATAAGGAGGAATACAATCTGGGCATGGCTACTAGTTTTAGATGGAAAAACTTTTTGGATTGGCCACTGGGAGGATCTAGGAAAGCTGTGAGGAGCTTTCTCAAATTCTTGCAACTAGACACTATAGCTCCCTGCATGGATAGGATGTGCTTGCCTGGGGGGATGATTCTACTGGGTGCTATTTGGTCTCTGCGGGATATTATGCCCTATCTAATCAATTGTTTGGGTCAGCCAACTTCATGTGGGGAAAGAAATTTTGGAATTCCTCTACCTAACCTAAATGCAACTTCTTCTTGTTGACACTTGTTCATAATAGATGCCTAACATGGGATAATTTTTGAAAGCATGGTTTTAAAGGTCCTTCCAGGTGTGTACTCTATTGCAGGAAGGAGGAAATAGGGGTGCACCTCTTCTTTCAATGCTCTTATGCTAAGTGTATATGGCACAAATGGTGGAGTGCATGGGGCAGACCCTGCTGGCACACCTCATCACTTGCTGAATTCTAGAGCCATCTTCCTCTTCCTCCCTCTCAAGCACCCATCCTTTAGTTAGCCTGGCTGGCTGGGCCTGTGTTTATCCTATGGTAGCTTTGGATTGAATGGAATAGGTGCATATTCCGTGGAGAGTAGCTGAGTCTCGACGTCCTTTAGGGGAGAATAAAAAATGTGCTAGTTGAGACTTTGGTAGCTAAAGGACACAAAACAGAGCAGTTGGATAGGGGGCACCATGGTGTTTACTCTAACATAGCTGGGATGCACTTGGCTGGCCTGACAACTGCCCAATCCTTACGTCTTAGGCATGGTGTAAGGCAGAGACGGGAGCTGATTTGTAGACTGGGATGTTGGACCCCTCCCCCGACTGGAACTCTAAAGATCAATACAGATGGGTCCTTGTATGGTAATCTAGGGGATGATGGAATTGGGGGTGCTGGACGTGACTCTATCAGAAATCTTCAATTCATTTTTTTTGTTTACAAGGGCTATTTTTCCAATAATTACATGGAAGCACTGGCTATTTTACAGGCTTTACATCTTTGCTGCTAGCAGGGATGGCTCAATATCATCTGTGAGTCAGACTCACATGTGGTGATTAATTTGCTTACTAACCAAAATTTTGATAGTGGAGACTGGCAGCTAGTAGTGGTGGTGCAACAGATTCTTCAGTTAACCACTATGTTGGACTCTGTGAGTTTTAAGCACATTCCTCGGGAATGGAATGAGGTGGCAGATTGCCTGGCAAAATGGGCCTCTGATCAGGGCCCCATGGAATATTCTTGATTGTAATATGTTACCTATGAACTTCTCCCATAAGCTTAGTACTCTGGTGGAGAAAGATAAGGCTATGTAACTTGGTGTTTTTGCATGTTTTTGAATAAATTTTTTACCCCGTTTAGTTAAAAAAAACATTAGAATATCTCCAAATAATTTTAAAATTCATGATAAACCTATAAAATATTATATTTTAAAGTTTAAAACTACATTAAAATTCTTAATATATTAACCAGTAGATTTGGAAATGAAAATTCATCTTTAATAGAGTTATTTTACATCCACCAGGGAAAATGTAACTTTATAATGCTTATCATTATTTAGAAATAATCTAGTTTTTTTTTTTTTTTTCCTATGAGTGTGATCTTGTATATACCCACACCTATGTCTCTAATTCTACTTGTCTCCAAAAATCTAGTAACCTCAAATATCCAAATTAAACTCCACCTAATATATAAGATACAATTAAGAGAATTAATAAGAAGATAAATCGCATGAGTTCTACTCCTTCAATTGTGTATCAATCCATTTGATTTGATATATTTAAGCATAGATAAAGTTTATGGATTCTTTTTTATATTAATTTGATCACATTTACTTCTAATCAACATCACCGTACACATCATGTAATGTGAGTGGGAACAAGACCATTTTTTAACTATCATCACATCAATGAGCATAGATAATTTTTTTGTAATATATTTTAAAATAGAATTTAGTGACTCATGGATAAGTGTGTCATTACATTTGAGAAATATAAAAACACTACCATAAGGTTAACTTATCCATATTATTTAATTTCATAATCTACAAAGACCATTATATCTCTATAAGTTCTTAAAAAATAACCATTGGTGGTTAAAGCTCATATAAAATGTTAATATAGACAAGGAATGGTTGTTGATGATAATGTAAAGTAAAATGAATGCACAATTGGTTTACATAATGAAACATGACACAGTGATAATAAATCATAGCATATGAGCATCTATGAGTAATTAATAGGTAATACTACCATACTAGTTTCTTTTGGACCTAATATGGTGGAGAATGTTTGTGAAAATTATTCCACAATTAAATGAAATACTTATAAAATCATGGATAAAAAAATGAAATGAACCTTTGATAATATTAATAAAACTCTTTCATTTGACTTCCAAGGTGGTTTTTCCAATATATAATAGCAATAAAACATTTGAAATTAAAATTCCTACTAAGATCTTAGTATAGTTACATCTCAAAGCATATAATTATGGGCACCAAAGAAATTTTTAAAAAATTATAAATTAAGAAGCTTAGCAAGTAGTGATTTATCTTAATCCACATAAAGATAAATAAAATAAAAAACTCTATCTATAAAC
This sequence comes from Torreya grandis, assembly GCA_037957365.1. NCBI lineage: Eukaryota > Viridiplantae > Streptophyta > Pinopsida > Cupressales > Taxaceae > Torreya > Torreya grandis. The sequence continues at coordinate 172,365 of JARHVA010008021.1, read as the reverse complement.
ATTTTCAAAGTATCACAAAAATGTAATTATAAGTGTTCCCATGAGTTTAACACCAAAAACATATCCATATAACACATTTACTTATGAAATATATTTATTAACTGGACAAAGATTAATAAGTGAAGATGACATATTTTATATGTACAGTTGGTCATACAATTCAATCTATTTTTATTTTTTGATTGCAATGATATCATTGGTTAACTCAAATATAATTTATTTTATGTAGCTTTTTTATGTTTAATTATTTGAACACCCTCTCTAAATTTGAATGTTTATTTTCTCAATTCTTCATTTTGACATACTTGTGTAGATATGATTTCACATTGACAATTATTTTATCCATTTCATTTTCTTTGGTTATGATGTTTTCCTATCCCTTGCCCTACAATTATTTATCATAGTTCAAACATTCATGATACATATCCTACTATGAAACATCATTTACAATAATATGATCTCAGTGAAAATTAATTGAGGCATGTTAAACCTCAATAGGCATATGAATTACTCACCCCTCCATATTGATTATATATGCTTGTTATTATTTTTTCCTGCATTGAGATTACACAATCACAAAAATTATATTCCTACATATTATGATATATGTTTATACACCAATCATTTCCCATTAGGGGCATGCATTTTAATATCCCCACAATCTCATTTGACACATGTTTTTGTGATTCACATATAAAATATGGGGAATATTTCTTGCCTTCACTTCCTTGAGATTAATTTGTTACTACAGTTGGTGCATATTACATCTTGATATATGATATTGATTATTTGAATATATTATATTATTATATTTTTAAAAACTTTACTCTTAGACTTGATTTATTAGATATATGTGTTATTAAATGTAGATAAAAATAAAATAAAACATAAAAAATTAAAAATTAAAAATTAAAAATTAAAAATTAAAAATTAAAAATTAAAAATTAAAAATTAAAAATTAAAAATTAAAAATTAAAAATTAAAAATTAAAAATTAAAAATTAAAAATTAAAAAATTAAAAATTAAAAATTAAAAATTAAAAATTAAAAATTAAAAATTAAAAATTAAAATTAAAAATATAGACAAGATCAAAGAACGGCATAATTTTATAGTATACATGATTGGTTAATGTTATTTATCATATAAATGGTCAAATAAATATTAAGAAAACTAAAATAATTTTTAGGAAAATGTTATTCCAATTTTTTTGAATGAAAAATATCTGTTATTTTCTATACTAGGGTGTCTCCTATGTGAGTCACCAGTGTCCTTTCCATTTTTGAAAAATTCATTTCAAAACTCTTGTGGGATCCTATGGAATAGTCACATTTATTTTAGTTTAGGGTGCCTCACCTTAGAAGCTTAGCCTATCTAATGACCACCTCCCCATCTCATGTGGATATTGAAGTCAAGAAAAAATGAGGTAGAGCTCTTAGCTATGGCACCCACAATCAATTAAGGAAATATATCCCCACGGTTTACCATAAGGAAACAAATCTCAACCAGATGTTATTTTGCCTTTCCCTGAATTTAATTTTATATGTCAATGTTTGGAGTAATTTTGTTTAATATGGTATTTTTTGTGTCATATCCCCTCTAATATCATGGTTAAAATTTGGGTGAAATAGGTTTGGACTTATCATAAAATTAATATTAAAAGCATTCAAAACATAACCAAGGGTTTTTTACTATTTTATTTCATAGACCCTAACCATTTGTGTGTGATGTTAAATAAATCTACCACTTAATATGTTTTCAACTCCTTAATGGTGATTTCACCTTGAACCTAGGAATTTATTCTCTCAAAGCATGTTACTTTTAAATTCCTTGTCTAACTTGAGTTTCAAAGGTTTCCTTTCCATTGTTGGCATTTAATCAACCAAGTCATAGCTTCCATTGGACATATTGTGTGCCATGATCCTATGATATTTTAATCATCTCATACCTAAAATAGGGTTTGCATTGAAGTGGATTTATCTCAAGACCTCAAATATTTTTTTAACATTTAGGTTGGAGACTCTCACCATTCCTAGAGGGTGATTTAAATTAAATTTATGAAATGTGTTTCCATTATCAAGACACAACACATAAAATCAAAGATTTCCCTTTATATTGACATCATAATAGGCTAGATTCCAAACACAATTATGATAATAATATGAATATTATTGAGGATGGGTTTCACACTTTTGGGGGATGAAAAATAATCATATTAAGGATATAGTTTATCAAAACCATATCTTACATAATAAGACATGTTTTATTTCCACACTTCAGGTGCCTTTGCCAACTGCTCAACCTACTAGGGAGTCACCTCTAGTTACTCAACTTGTAAAGGAGCATGGTCATACATATGTTCAAATATTTAATCCTAGATTATATATTACCCCCATGGATACTAATGTGTTTAACAGTTCCCAAGTTTCCTTAGATATGTCTCTCAATGCCTTTGATCTTCCTTCAAATATTTTTTCCAATCTAAGAGTGAGAAAACATTCGTGCAGTCCTTCCCATAAATATATGAATAATTATCATAGACATTCCATTCATGAAGATATAGAGGATGATGATTATGTGGTATATTTGGAAAGTAGATGACAACTTCAATGCCATGAATTCATGTAGGCTAATACTGCATGCTTTCATAAAAAAATGATATGATTCTATGGATGAGTTACATTATAAGGATATGTATCTTGACACCAGTAATTTATGAGTTTTTATTCATGGAATGTTATGGGTCATAAAAATTTATCATGAAATAATATGGTGTGAGACTTCTAGAAAACATTTGTAGATATGGACATCCTCTAGATTCAAGAGGTTAAAGAGGTGTATTTTTTTATATGTGTTGCCAATAAAATGATTTGGCCTTATATTATGATTCCAATAAGTAATCATGACCTAGGCCATGGTGGCTTTGTTAAATTTATTTATGTAAAATGTTGTCCACACTTTAGGGACTCTACATCTAACCCATCACATCATGTCACTTGGGTGATTTTAAACATTGATAATCATTATTTTGGCATTATTAATGTGTATGGCTCAAATGATGCCCATGAAAATATGGCTATGTGTTGGTGGGTTTACAATGACCTACCAGATGCTTAATGTTAAATTTATGGTGACTTCAATAAGGTAGAGAAAATTATTGATAAGATAGGTCATATGGTGATGCATTGGCTAGTTAGAAAGAAGGAAGCTTTGATCTTCATGTAAAACAAATATGTATTTTATGACCCTAAAACTAATCACCATCCCATATATGAAATTTGGTATACTTGGATAAATATTTGAAGTGGATTTTATCACATTCTTAAATGACTTGATTAAGTTATGCTCTCCACTCAACTTTACTTTCATTATGATAATAATTATTTTCAACTGATGGAATCCATGCTATATTTTGTCCTTTAAGACCACTCACCCATCTATTTTCGCATCACTTGGAAGTTAAAGTTTCCAAAAAAAATCATTTTTTTAATATATATTTATTATATCATGGTATTATCTTGGCCCACATACATCAAGTTTAGAACCTTGTCCCTCATCCAACTAAATATCCATGCTAGATCTAGTGGTAGGATGACACCCTCAATCACAAGGCTATATGTATTCAAATTTATGGCCATCACTTAGCCAAAATTATGTAATACTCTTATTTTTCCACCTCTTTAGTGTTGATCTATGTGGTGGTCATATTTGATCAAATATCCTTTAGTGAGCTACTACAGTTTTAGGTTATCTTATTGAGATATCATCCTTGAATTATAGTTTATTAAAATTGTCAAGGGGCTCAAATTAGAGTGAAATTACATTGGATTAAATTTGGAGAGAGTTTTGAAATAATTTTTACAAATGCTCAAAGCTAAACATTCTTCATGAAAGATTAAATATATTTAGGATGTTAGCTAGCTCTTCACTAAAGTTTCATACATGGTCAGAGATTTTGCAAGGCACTATAAAAAAAAATCAAATCTCAAGTTCCTTCCATTGAGTAAAAACAATCCCTTTATCAATGTTTATTAGTTGTCCCCTTCAAGCTAAATATATCTCAATGGGTTACCTATGATAGGAAACTTTGCATTGAGGATTAATATGAGGTTATTATGTAAATGGAAAATTAAAAATATTCTGGTTGTGATGGTTTCCATTGTGAATTTTACAAAAAAATGTGGAAAACTATTGGTCTTGACTTATACCAAGTATATTTTGAAGCCTTCCACACCTAGTCCTTAGGATCTATTGATGTGGGTTTTATGTACACCCTAATAACCCTATGAGGTAGTCTCTAACATTTTAATATCAGTGAAGGATTTCACTCCATGACATGATTTGTTAGGTATTCATTTTTATAACAACCTAATGGTGGAATAGAGGTGAAAAATACATATTTTTTACCATGGGTGAGTTGACTATGTATAATCTTATATCTACTTGAAATAAGTGTAAGGATGATGGTTTTAACTAAAGTGGGTAGGATTTTAAAAAATAAAATCAAAAAAGAAGGAAAGGCTATATCATAGGATTTCTAAGAGCACGCAAATGTTGATTATTTACTTTTTATTGAAGATAATAAAAATCCATGCATAACAATACAATGAAACTAAAAAATCTAGCCTAAGAACTAGGGGGGACATAACATAATGAATAAGATCACAAAATAAAGATAAAAACGCATAATAATTTTACCTCCCTTGTCAAAATTGATGTCCACTTATTGTCATGGTATATGTTCATACTTCATATATGGAATTATATGCTTATATCAATGCTTCTCCATGTTAGTATCACTTCTCTAATGACCACTTGTGGCTTTGATAGGCTTGTATTGGATTGGTGTGAAGTTCGGTATCAAAGGGGAATTATAAAATTACTTTCATGGCTTCTTGAAGGAATTCCTATAAAATAACCTTACACAAATAATATTTTTTTTGTAGAGTGAGGGAACTTGAATTTAAAGGTCTTATAACTAATTCTAACCCTAGGAAGGTCAGATTTAGTTATAACTTTAGTTTAGTCTAAAATAACCTAAGTTGAGTCAAGTTAAACCTGAGTTGGGTCAAAACACTTATGAAGTCTATGAGCCATGATAAATCACTTTAGATATTTATGAGGTTTTGACTCACCTTTTTTGAATATTTAAGAATTAATAAATCACTTTATTATGTCATTTCACCTTGACTTCATATTTGGCAAAAAAATTATTTTTTATAAATGAAATTAACTAATTCAACATGGAATTTTTATTTAGGTAAGTTAATTAATATTTAATATTTAATTAATATTTATTAGTTTTTTCTAATTTTAGTAATTATTTAAATTTTTTTGACTTAATAGCTTGGCAAGCCAATAATGTCAAATTACTAGGTCTTACTTTGACTAGTGTTGAAACTGAACTAGGTTATTAGTACATACAGGTTAATACCCAAAACAAGTAAGCCTCATCTTTTTTTTGAGAATTTTAATCCCTTATTCAGGTGAATTTGGGAAATTAAATTTATTTATAGGCTTAAATTATCTTGTTTTCTAGAAATTGATTTGAATCCCAATTTAGGAATGAAAGTTGTCAAAATTGAGTGTCTATAGTTTGCTCCTATTTAACAAGCCATTAAGAGACACGATCTTAATAAAATTTATTAACATAATGAAAAATATATTAATTCAAAAGGTTCATTCCCCAAATGGTATTCAATTATCCCTTGGTACCCCATTGAAGGAGCAGTGGAAAAATAAAGTCATCAAATAGTGCCTTGAAATGAAGAAAATGAAATAATCTAGTGGCAATGGGGGTGACATTATTGACTTTACCAAAGGAGATTGTCTTAGAATAAATTTTCACCCTTGGAGATGGTTATTAAATATATATCCAATTGATTTACACTATGGTAATAAACCTAGGATATGGGTCACCTATAGTGGGGTTGAACCTCCAGAGAAGGATGGCTTCCTCTTGATGGATCACCTATACTAATGTTTGCACTGAGAAAAGGGTTGGGAAGGGCTAAAGGGATATTAATAAATTTTACCTAGTGATTCATCAAATTAAAATTATAACTAACATAAGAATGAAGTAAACACTAAGGAAGCATAAGATAATTTCAACTCACATAATCTCACAAAACTAGTTAGTTGCATAAGTGTTTCATAAACTAGGTTTAGGAAGCAAAGAATGAAGGTAAAGAGGATTTCTAAGGATCACTGATAAATTTCATCAATGAGATAATAAAAACACTAAATTAGACCTAAAATTAACTTTAAGACACCTATAAATGAGCAATAAAGAATGGCAATGGGCATGGAATGTTTTCCTTCACAATTTGATCATGCACAAGATTTGCTATACATAATTTAGAGGGGAGTGATAGGTAAAGAAACTATTTATTGATTCAAGAGGTGTTTCATATAAATTTTTATAGGTTATATCCTTATCAAATGAGAGTCTATACTCTTCCATAATTTAGAGAGAAATTCTTATCAAAAGTGTGTGTGTGTGTGTGTGTGTGTGTGTGTGTGTGTGTGTGTGTGTGAGAGAGAGAGAGAGAGAGAGAGAGAGAGAGAGAGAGAGAGAGAGAGAGAGAGAGAGAGAGAGAGAGAGAGAGAGAGAGAGAGAGAGAGAGAGAGAGAGAGAGAGAGAGAGAGAGAGAGAGAGAGAGAGAGAGAGAGAGAGAGTGTTTACAAATGGAAAATAATAAGAGATATAGGAGAAAGGGGAGAGAGGGAGGAGTATTCCATCAAAGATCATTAATTTAGTTTCCATCCTTCTTGTTTTCTGAACCATCTTTGATCCAATTAGGATTAAAAGGTTTTGATAATAAATAAATGCTCCATTTTACTGTCTAATAGCTTAATCATTCTTATTTTATCTTTTATGCCATCTCCACTTGATTTCATTATGAGTACAAAGTCCTCATATGCATATACTTGATAGAGCCATACCTAAGTCTACTTTTAGTGGCTATAGGTACCTATTTGTCAAACCTATGACTATGTCAATAGAGGAGACATTTATCCATAATAACATATCTACCCCTAATTTAAAATATAAGCACATGTCTTTACTATATATTCAAAACCAATCCAATTATTGGTTTTTCCATAGTCAATATGTTAATAAATAACTTATAGACTACATAACTTCTTTCCTAAACCATATTAGGTCTAAAAAGACCTATTATGCCTATAAAACTTTTGTAAGCCAATAATTTATTGTAAATGATGTAAAAACATAAGAAAAATATGTTTACATACTATTGATCCTCCAATAGAGGTCTTAACCAAGCTTTAATGCCATCTTTTGTAATATTTGCCATGGTTTGACCTTAGGTCACATTTGTTCTCTATTGAAGTCTCCTACCTTTGACTTTTAATGTTAGCCATTGATATTGAATCGGGACTTCTATATTATGAAATTTATTATCTACATATTCATTCATGGTGTCTTGATATTAATTTCATGATTTAACATGATTATGCCACATGGCATCCTCATATTTATTCCTAGGATCTGTTGGCTCATTCGCCTCTACCCACCATTGATCTACTTCCTCATGATTTAACATGCACTATTAGATCTTTGGTATGCTAGATCAAACATTTACCATTGATTTATTTTGTATTTCACCAAAATTGAGACACTTTTACTCACCAAATTAATCTTTAGGATTCAATAGCTTGTTGACCTTTGTTTACCATCGATCTGCTTTGGTAGCATGCATCATTAGATCTAATGGACCCATTGACATCTATCCTTGCCCATGCACCATTATAATTCATTTGAGATTCCATGATATTTAAACTTGTAATATGTACATTCAACCTTATAAAATTTTAATTTAAATGGATATTTTATGAGGCCCAAATTTGTTGTCTGCACACATGTCCCACTCTGCAATTTAAACTTTGGAAGCTTATATCTTGAGATAGAGAACTCATCAAGACATGAAATTTATAGAGTATATTTATGGGACCAAAAGAATCATGTCCATACATTCCTTTGGCTCTATTTTACCCCTCAATTACATTTTAAAAATGTGAAACTAGACTAGCATGTTTATCTCTTCGTGACATGCTTGTAATAGTCTAGCTCTTTTGGACTTGTGCAAGAAATTGTTATCTCTTTAAGAGGCTCCAATGAACTTATAAAATTTTATGCAACCTAATTAATTATATATAATGACTAAAACACATTGGGAACCTACTAATCTTTATCACTTTGCAATATTAGACCTATTTCTAAGCCTTTAGTCCACTTATTCCATCCATAACTCTGCTCAATTATTCAAACCATTTCTAGGAAAAAAGTTCTTATGTCGGCCAACATTTATGGTGACATCCTAGAGTTATATGCTAGATATTCAAAGACTAGTGGCCTAAAATTGATCCATTAGGCATCTATATTCTCAATTATTTTCTCTCAACTAACATGAAACTGAGTCAAGGCTAACCCCTTTGCATAAAATCTCCTCTTGAACCAATAAGGAAAAAAAAACAAAATAACAACTATACCCAAGGCACTTATTAAAAGGGAAACACACAACTGAAAGGAAATGTTTATAAGTCAATTAGAGGAAAGAATAGAAAACTACTCTAATATGTTACAATATCATATAATAGCTACAAAATCTTCTAATAACAAGGCTTTAAATGAATGACATTGACTAGGATGGGTAATACCTCTCCATCTAGTTGGGAAAATTGAAAAGTGTTATGTTGTTTGCATCTATGGATCAAATAAGGACCACTCCACAAGCTATAAAAATTGGTATGGTTGCCTAGCTTGGCATTATTTGAGACTTATTTAAGGTTTAGGTCCCATTCCTTTAAGTCACTTGTTGTCACTCTCTTGTCAAAAGCTTTTTTAACCTAATCTTGGTGTGACTCTATTATCTTCATTGTAAGGTCCCTAGTTTCTTCAAGCTCCATGAGCTCTATCATCCTCACATTCATACGCTCATTCTCCATCAACTCAATATGATGGTATAAATCTAGGGTAAGGAGTTTAAGAGAAATGGGGAATTTGGCTTCCCTTCCATATACAAGGACATGGAGAATTACCAATGGAAGCTTTGGGAGTCACCTATCATCCCATAAGGTTGTATTTCTCTTTGTATGTCACACTTTTTGATTCTCCTACATGATCCTCTTGATAATCCTTATCAATTTCTTATTTGTGGATTCTACCAGTATATTGCCTTGGCGATACTAATTAGAGGATGTGCTAAGATAGATGCCTAGTTTGAATGCCCATTCACTTGTCTTCTTACGAATAAATACTAATTCATTATCTAAAATTATAGTAGTTATGACAGTAAACCTAATTACTATGATGTCATAAAATTCCAATATTTCTATCTCATTGGCTTCTTTCAAGGAAATTGATTCCACCCACCTAGTGAAGTAGTCAATTGTAGTGAGCACCAATTTATGCCTTACACTTTAAGGTATATTTATCATCCCTATGAAGTCCAACCCCCATTTTTTGAATTTTTTATCTACCTAAATTAGGTTGAGTAAAAGAGTTGCTAATCATTTTTTGCCTACAAATAGAGCACATTTTTGACATTTATTGACCCATGCATAGGCATCATTGAAGAAGTTAGGCTAGTAATATCTAGCTCTCATTACCTTTATTAATGTTTTTATTGGATTAAAATGGTCTCCTCTAGGTCCATCATGAATATAGTCTAAGATATTTGTCACTTTATTTTCATTAATGCACCTAAGAAGTATCCCATTAAGGTCCCTTCAAAAAAGAACACCATCAACTAATGCATAATGTATGGACTATATCTTTAAATACCTTTTTTTATCTATTCAAACCTTGAGGGAATTTTCCTATCATCAAGAAATATGTCATACCTTGGAGCCAACTATTATGAACTAGAGGTACATCTGATTTTGAGTTGTCTTGTGTCACCAAAACAACTTCTTTGTCCTCTTGAATATCATCTACCATATGCTTACATAAGAATTTTCCTCTTACCATCTTGGTGACTTTGATATCCACATCATACTCTATGACCTTGGTAATCCAACCTACTCTTTTTCCATTCAAGTCTTTGTGAAGGAGGAAGTACCTAACTCCAGGATGAGACACCATAAGATAAATCTTGCTATAAAAAAGCATTAGCCTAAAATTTATGGAGCTCCTCAAGGCTATAATAACCTAATTTTTATAAAAGTTTACCTCACCTCATACCCATACAACCCTTGACTAAAAAGGCAATTAGCTACTCAAGTCCTTCACCATTCTTCTACATTAGCATAGTTGATATGTTGCCAACATTGGTAAAGGTGTACAATGTGAAATCCTTTGAGAAATTAGGATTCATGAGCAAGGGTGTTTGGGTAATGTCTTTCTTGATAGCCTCAAATGCTAATTTGACTTTATTTTACCAAGTAAACACTTTGCTCTTCTTTAGCATGGTGGTGATGGGTTTGACCAGGTATGCAAAAATAGGTATAAACCTTATCAAAAAGTTTATATTCCCAAGGAAGATTTGGATTCCTTTATTTTATATAATTAAAGAGAGTGCTAAGATACACTTATTCTATAATGTTAAATGGATAATCCTTCCTTTAAAATAATGTGACCAAAAAATTTGCCTTCATGAATGAAAAACATACATTTCTTAATATTTAAAGAGATCTCATACTCTCTACATCTATAGAAGATCAACCTTATATGGTCCATGTACTCACTATCCTTCTTAAAGAAAACTATGATGTCATCTAAGTGAACTATTACCATCTGGTTCAAAAATACATGTCCATGGCTCTTTGGAAAGTGGACCCAACATTTGACAATCCAAAAGGCATCTTTTGGTAAGCATATGTGACCCACTTTATGGTGAAGGCAGTCTTATATTAATGTTCTTCTCTCACTAACACCTTGTTGTATCCTGAATATCCATTCAAAAGGGAAAAAAAATCTAAACCAAAACTATTTTAAGGAGTTCCTCTATGGATGTCAAGAGGTAATGATCTTTCAAAAAGACCCTATTTATATCCCTAAAGTTAATACACAATCTAATTTCCCCAATATTTTTCTTGATAGGCACCAAATTGGCTACCCTTGAGGAGTGATTAATGGGAAAGATGATCTTGTTTCAATTAATTCTTCAATTCTTTCATCACGAGATCTTCTTTTTTGGGGTTTTTACCTAATAAGTTTGGCATTAGCGTACAATTCTATAGTGTGTTGGGCTAGTTTGGGATCAAAGCCTCGCAAGTCACTATATTCCAAAGAAAAGATCTTTGCATACTATTTACAAAGTTATATGAAATAATGCCTTTTAGTTTTAGTACTTACCTTTCCAAGCTTGAGGATCTTGTCTTTGAAGATAAGGACTTTTTCATAGTTCTCTTCACTTGTTGACATCATTGCCTTGTCTTTTCTCATATGGTCTCCCTCATGGAAAAGACCTTAAAGGGTGACTATCCCTTTAGGAAGCTTGTTAGATCTCAAATAAAAAAAATCCTCCTCATACTGATGTTTAAAATTTTCCTAGTTTATGGAATATAACCATGATTCCTATAATCAGAAACAAGGAGTTTTATTATCATTCTCAAAGACTTTCTAATGAGCTTCATTATCTAGCACTGATGGTCTCATCACCACTTTGACATGTGGCTAAACTTTAGTATTTTTTAAATCATATGGGATATCAAATTGAGCTCCTATAGGTACGAACATATCATCATGTCCATTTTGGTTCCTTGGTACTACTTGGATGTTAAAATCCTCAAAATCATCAATTAAGTCTCACACTCTCTATTTATAATAATTCATCAAGGTATTCTTGGTGATATTATCTCATTATCTTCATAAACTTGCATCTTTTTTATCCCTCTATTACTAGCCCATTGAAGTCCATGGATAAGGCCCTCATACTCTATTGCATTATAAGTGAAACTAAATTGGAACCTATAAGAAGAGAAATGCTTATCATTAGAGGGGTATACTAACATTAGACTTATTCCATGTTTGCTCATTAAACCATTAATGAAAATTTTCCATAAGCCACTCAAATCCTCTTAAGGTCTAATGATGGATGGCCTAGGTTGATTCTCTTCATATAAGTAGTATACACCTAGGTCTCTATCCTCAAGACCTTCCAAGGGGTTAACAAATTGATTATCATTCCATAATTCATCCAAGAACATATCTAGTATCTCCTCAGGATGGGTGTTTAATTATTGACTAACTAGATTTTCATCCTCATCTAGGATATTGTAATTGAGGTTAATGTTGTCTAGCACATAAGGATCTATGTGTAATTCAGTATTGGGATCAACCTTAATAGATACCTTGGTTACATATATTGTTTTAAATTCCATGTATGACCAATCTACTACAAGATAACCCTTAATATTTTTAGTGAATTCCATCAATAAGCATAGTGTAAAATGAGGAGTAACATCAAGGATAGATACATATTGAACCAGTAAGACACTAAGACAAGCATGCAGATTCAAGTTGAGATATTTGATTATACCAGATGGCTTGGTGGAAGATCCATCCAACTATAACACTCCATTAGACTAGGGATCATATTTTACACCAAGATGATCATCTATGGAATTTATCATTATTGAGGTCTTATCCCTACTATCTACCAAGAAATTATTCACTAAATAATTACCAATGATCAATAAAATATATAAGGGGGGAGGTTTTTCCATCTTACTTGATTGCCCTTCAATAGGTCATTTGGTTGTATTGGTGAGAACCATATTTTCTTTTCTTGGTTTCCTCTCGTATACCTTGATATTTGACAATCCTTCTTGAAGTCTTTCCACCTAACTAGGCATGGAGATCATATCCCATATTGTCACACTCGCATTGTAAATGTTGATGGGTGAACCACTAACTGTTGGTTATGCTTTGGGAACCACAACTACACCTTGAGTTTATGAGTTTTAAGGGACAAAGATATTCCCCTAATTTTGATTCTGTGGAGATATTATAACCTTTGGAATATTATTAAGTTAATTTGGATTTGATATTGAATGAGTAATTTTAGGAAGCTCCTTGAATAATTCCTAATTACCATCCATGTTCTTTCTTCTGAACCTTGTATTTGTTACCATTAGAATGTATGCCTAGCTAGAAATAGCCTACTGATTAAGTGCATAACACTCTTCTTATTCTTAATTCATCATTTTATCACCCAATTGGCTTGGTATTTGATAAGGGATTTGATCTTGTTAAGGCTCTTCTAGTTTTTTCACCATGGGTATCGATGTGCTCTAAATCATAAGAGCTTCATTATAACCATAATTGGTATCCTTTTATCATTGATCATTGAAATCTTGGTTGGATTCCATGTTTGGGATAATTGATTTCCTAGAATATGGATTCCAAGTCACCATCATCTTATTGAGAAACATTATTCTTGATGGGGACCAAAGTGTTAGAAGTGCTTACAACATTTTGATTATAGTTGTTTTGCCTAACATAGTTACACTGCCTTTGTCCTTAGCTTTGACCTTGGCCTTGGAAGTTTCCTTTATAGGGTGGCTTATTTGATTGATAAGATTACTACTAAGGTTGATATGAGGCTTGGTAATGCCTATTAAAAGTTTTTTTCCTCTTAACATTCACTATTTCATTTTTCAAAGATTCAAACATACTCTTAATCTCTTGTAAGTTCTTTTGTTCTTGGGAATCACTAAATTGACTAGTGGAAGCCTTTTATTACTTAAGTGGGAGTATAACAAAAATTATAGGCATGGGAGGAATGACAACATGGGGTGGTCTAATCTTAGGAAATAAAAGCATTAGTGGTCTAGGTGTAATCTTGTTATCCTATACTAGACATTTTTATACTTTGATTACCACCTCATATGCATTTAGCAATGTATTTCCTCCCATCGACTAGATCATACTGCAATGTCACTATTTAGAGCCTTTAAATATTAAAGAAATGAAAATTTAGGGGTAGGCCTACTAAAAACTAGGAGCTTGTCCCAAGTATTTTGGAACCTTGTATTGAATTCTTACATGACTTCATGAGGGGATATTTTTATTGTGGTTAACTACTCTACAAGTGTTAAATGGTCACTTTTATCCTTAAATATTTTACACAATTCATATTGATCCCATGATGTAGTAGAATTAGAAACAAGGCTTCTATACCAATATAGGGTTTTACCTTTGAAATAAATGACTAATAAACTAATTGTTGCATTTTCGACATTGACATTATGAATATTGAAAAAAATAGCTACATCCATGAGGTATTTATAAGGTGTTGTAGATGGGTCTCCAATAAAATAAGGGACACTTTTAATAGATGCTACTTGAATAGGATCATATTGAGGGAGGTCCAAAGGACTTTAGCCATTAAAATCCATAAAGGGGAAATATCTATGGGATACCATTGAAATGAAAGGGATTAACAAAGATCTTCTTATAGGGATAGGCCTTATAATTGACTTAGGAATAAATTTGCCTTTATATGGGTGTGGATTATCAAATCTTAATCTTTTTCCTGAGTTCAAATGTAATTCAAGAAATTCAAACGGAATACCTCTAGAATTTGACCTTGTAGTCACCTTTAGCATCATATGTAGTCACTACTCTACTACCAAAATGTTTAATCTTCTTTTGGAGTTACCAGATGTTGTTTATTAGAAGCTATAACTACTAAAAATTGATCAAACCAACATAAAACTTTTACCAATATTATTTTAAATGGAAGTCCCATCAGGCATGCTATAAAATATTGTAGCATCAATTTAAACCCTTGTATAGGGTTCTTTAGGCTCTCTGTAATTGATTTATACTATGGTAACAACCCTATGCTATGGGTCACATATAGTGGGGTTGAACCTCTAGAGAAGGTTAGCTTCTTCTTGATGGATCCCCTATATAAATGTTTGCATTGAGAAAATGGTTAGAAAGGGAGAAAGGACTCCTAATAAAGTTAACCAGTTAATGCCCCAAATTAAAATGAAAACTCACATAAGAATGAAGTAAACATTGAGGAAGCATAAGATAATGCTAATTCATACAATCTCACAAAACTAGCTAGTTGCATAACTATTTCATAAACTAAGTTTAGGAAGCAATGAATGAAGGCAAATAGGAGTTTTGAGACTCACTGAGAGCTTGTATCAATGATGTATAGAACACTAACATAGACCTAAAACTAACTTGAAGACACCTATAAATGAGAAATAAAGAAGGATAATGGGCATATAAGATTATCCTTCACAATTCCATCATACACAAGCTTTGATACACATAATTAAGAGGGGAGAGATAGGTATAGAAAGTCATTATTACTTCAAGAGGTATTTCATACAAATTTTGACAGGGTTTAGCCTTATCAAATGAGAGTTTATAATCTTCCAAAATTGAGAGAGAATTTATTATCAAAAGTGAGATAGTTTACAAATGGAAAATAATAAGAGATATAGGAGAAAGAAGAGAGAGTAGGGGGGCATGCCATCTAAGATCATTAGTTGAGATGCCATCCTTATTGAATTCTAAACCATCTTTGATCCAATTAGGACTAAAAGTTTTTAAGAAGAAATAAATGCCCCATTATACTCTCCAATCCTTAAATCTTTTGGTTTTGATCTTATAAACCATATCCACTTGCTTTCATTATGAGGATAAAGTCCTCATATCCATGGACTTTATAGAGCCATGCCTAAGTATGCTTTTAAAATTTTTAGGTACCTGTTTGTCAAATCTATGACTATATCAATAAATGAGACATTTATCCATAATCATATATCTTCCCCTGCTTTAAAATTTAAGAATAGGTCCTTATTATAGGTTGAAAACCAATCTAATTATTGGTTTTCCTATAGTCAATATGTCAATGAATAGCTTATAGACTACATAACTTATTTCCTGAACCATATTAGGTCTAAATAGTCTTATTTTGCCTTTAAAACTTATGAAATCTAAGGACTTATTGTACATGATTTCAAAAGCACAATAAAACTAATTTTAAATGCTCTAGATCCTCCAAAAAAGGTCTCAACTGAACTTAAATGGTGTCCTTTGAAATATTTGTCATGGTTTGACCATAAGTCACATTTTTTCTCTACTGAAGTCTCCTAGCTTAAAATTTTAATGTCATCCATTGATCTTGAATTGGGCCTTCTAGATTATGAAATTTGTTAGCTTCACATTATTTTATGGGATCTTACTATTATTTACATGATTTTACATTATTACACCATGTGAAAACCTCATATTTGTTCCCAAGATCCATTGACTCATTGACCTCCACTCATCATTGATCTACTTCCTCATGATTGATTGTGCACTATTAGATCTTTTTTCTCATGTTTAAATGTACACTATTGGATCCTTGGTCTACCATATTGAATTTGGACCATTGATCTACTTTGTATTTAACTATAATTAATAGACTTGTCCTCACCATGTTTTTCCTCAAGATTTATTGACTTGTTGACCTCCATTCACTATCAATATGCTTCGATACAATTTAGTGCATGTCATTGGCTATGATGGACTCACTAACATTGTCCTCACCTACATGATATTAGATTTAATCCAAGATTTCATGATCTTGATAATTGTCAAATCCACATTCAACCTTAGAACATTTGAATTTAAAATGATATTTTATGAGGCCCAAATTTTACATCTACATGCACGTCCCACTCTATAAGTTTAACTTTAGAAGCTTATATCTTAAGATAAAAAACTATTCAAGATATGAAATTTGAAGAGGATGCTTATGGGACCAAAATAATCATGTTCATGCATTCCTTTAGCTCTTGTTAACCTCCCAAGTTTAGTTATCAAATATGCAACCAAATTGGCCTATTTTTCCCTACGTTATGTGTTTGTGATGGTCTAGTTCTTCTAGACCTTTAATAAAAATTGTTCTCTTTAGAAGGATCTAATGAACTTATATGACTTTTTACTACCTGATGCATTCCCTTGAATGCTTGAAACACCATGGTAACCTACTAGTATTTTTCACTTTACAATCTTAGACCTCTTTCCAAGCCTTTGGTCCACTCATTCCATCCAGGACTTTGCTCATCTATTCAAACCATTTCTAGGCAAAATATTCTTATCTAGGCCAAATTTATCTAATAGTGGTTATAATAAATAGTGTATGTGGAATTACTAATTTTCCCAAATCCAATTATAATTATAAATAGAGGATGGGGTGGTGATTTGCCTAAAGGTGGTTATAATTAATGTCACATGCATTTGCCCCTATAGGGAAATGGGATGGATACTAATTTTACCATAGGTAGAAAAATGTGAGACATTTATTGTCCCATATGTGGTTATAATTAGTGGCACATGTGTTTTTTCTAGTAGGGTGGGTGGACTAGGTAAATAATGATTTGACCAAAAGTGTTTATAATCATAGGATCAGGTAAATAATGATTTGACCAAAAGTGGTTATAATCATTAAATTAGTCAAAAAAGAATGATTTACCCAAAGGTGGTTATAATAATTCACACATGAAATCATGTGATTTAGAAAAAAGTTTCCCTAAAAATTCAAGATATACCAATGATCGATTAGAAAGTAATTTTCCACACTTGGGAAAATTAGCAAGGCGAGCTTATGCAAAAAATCCTTAAAATGGATTTACAATGAGCTAGTAAAGAATTAAAAACATGATTTTATCCTAAGTGTGAATATAAATATGCATGTTTGAATAAAAATGTGGTATAGATATAAAAAAATGTTAGATGGGTCTCGGAAGAGTCTAAAAAATATGGTCTAATTATAAAATCACCAAAAAATAAGGCATGTAGGATAAAACAACATGTAAAATGGACCATGGATGTGAAAAATACACTCCCTACTATACACAAAATGAAAATAAGGCCTTGGGGGGTAAAATTTTAAATCTCATGCTATATTTTTACCCTTTGGGTGAACAAAAATTAATTTCACATTAGCAATTTGGATTTCTAAGCTTTAGTTTTTTGCGTAGACTAGTTAAGTAAAATGGCCCATGGAGGAGCTAAATGACATGTATCTGAATGAATGAAGGAGTAGGTATGGACACCATAGGATGGCACACTAGTAATTACTTCCAATTTTATCATTAATTTATTTTTTCTCACATTTAATGGTAGGATTAGGTTAGAAATAAATGTAGTTGTCATTTGTGTTTTAGGCAAAATGGTAGCTTCACTAAATAAATTAGTGACTTCATACAAAGTAATCATTCCTAAAAATGGTTAATTACATTAGGAAATAACATAAATGTTTATTTTTCATATTTTTTGTTGAATTTTCCATTTTTATTAAAATTAAAATGGTGATATAACCTTAAAAAGTGCAGAATTGCCAAAACGATGATTTCATCATCTAGGAAGTGATGACTTTACCCTAGAAGCAAAAAATAATTGGTTGTGGGACCCAATAAACGTATAAACTATAGGATATAGGTTAAAATAATATTTTTATGCTAATTATAGGCTCTAATATTATCATATAGTTAGGCTAACACTAACCTACCTATGATTGTAGGAGTGGTTAGCTATTTTGACTTGTTAAGAATGACGCTCTCACTACTTGTGCACACCATAAATATAAATAGTTGGAATGCTGAAATTATTATAAGAATTATATTTTCATGATGTTGTGGGAATGTTATTCATCCATTTACATATATCATTTTTGAACATGTTGGTAGATCACTTGCACAATGAGACATCAACTTTCTATCTGCCTACTAGAGAGATGGCATTCACACTTAAGGATATCTAATATATCATGATGTTACCTATGCAATTACATAGGATATTTTAAACACATATATCACATATTATAATCCCTAATAAATTATTTAGTTAGATACTATGGAATTTTAAGGGTCATGGGAAGGGTGATATATACCTAATTAAAACATACATTGATATCTGATCTACTAATCTACCTATTAGAGATCCTTCATTACCATAAATTATCAATAGGTAGGTTTTGGTTCTTACATATATTTTTAGTAGCATCTTAACACCTAAAAATAATTTCCAATATTTCCACATTGGCCTTGGGGTCATAATTTATATCATGTTATACGAGGTGACATAATTTTCATGGGGGCTAGCTATCCTAGCTCAGTTATATAGATATATCCACATGGTGGCTTATCATAGAGGATGTAACATTAGATTTTCAAAAATTCTAATGGTTTTGGTCTAAGATATCATTTATATTAAATTACCATTAGTTCAATGATAGGTATTAAACCCTGAGGATCCATTAGTATATGGTTGGGCACAAATAGAGGCTAGACGACATGGAAATAAGGTAGAGAATTATTTTTAATTCCAGATGTTCGATGAGCTTACCCCATAAAATTTCATCTATAGACCTTAACTTTTTTATTATTTTTAGTGTTTATTTGATGGATATCATATGGCTTATATGACTACTAGGAGTTTTCTTAATGGTAGATAGTCTCACATCATTGAGGAATATCACCCTGATTGATTACTCCATCAGTTTAACTTCATACAAGATGTAATAAAAGGTCCCAAGTGGTTTTAAAATATAAAATAGGAGATCAACTGAGACATTCATGTATTTTAATGGAGTGTCGCCATTACTATTTATATTAATTTTCTATGAGTTGATTAGGCATATGTAGGGGTGTAGTTGATGTAGGGTTCAATTTGGTGTACATTCATTGGTGGGTATAGGTGTGACCTTAAAGTATTACATTTATTAGTTATGTAGGTGGGTAGAGGCTTATTAATAATTAGGATATAGAGGATAATACATATATAATCAATGAGAGTACTTGGCAGAGTAGCTAAAATGAGGAGGGTGTGATGATGATGATGATGTTTGTGATGGAGGGGATGATGGGTGAGATGATAGAGGATATAGTGATTTGGATTATGGTATTGATTATTTCCTATACATTATGGTTTTGGACCCCATCATAGTATGTATGATAGGCACATAAGTTAATCTAGACTAGGTATGGCCTTCTGGTATAGTGAGGGCAAGTCAGGATATATGAATTATTGAGGAGGATATCACCACCAAGGTGGGAGAGATCACAGACTTAGATAAATAAGTGGATGACTTAAAAATTACTCTATAGATACATGATGATTATATGACTCACCTTTTATAGATTACTCATCTATTTGAGGTGGCTAGGATGGTATAGGTATTGGCCCATATTACTACAAAGAGGGATTAGGCATTGGTTGATATTTGAGAAAGGGATGAGGCTCAAAGATCCATTAGATAGGATGGGTTTTCACAAATTATTCTTTAGAGCCTTCTAGCTAAGGATGAGGCCTCATAATAACAGGAGGCTTACAAAACTACTATTCCCAAAGACTAGTAGGTTACTTCATTTGAGGTTTTAGATGCTTAAAGATAAAGAAGTAGATTAAGTTAGTCTTGTAATATGACCCATGTGATAGGTTATTTATATAATTCAATTCATTAATCATGGCCACCACCACCAGGACCACCAAGGCCACCAAGTCCACCTCTAATGTCAAGTCCCATGGATACGTAGAGCTAGAGTTGATCAAAAGCATATTAGCATTTGTCATTTTGGCACATTGGAATTTTGTACTTCTTATATCGATATATTGATGTATTTTGAGACACCATTATGATATTTATATATATTTTATATATATGACATTTGGGATATAGTGACATTCATTTTTTGTGTCCTTTGAGGCTGATGTACATGTATATTATATTTTTGTGATACATATGATGGCTTTGTTTATGTTGATCTCATGTTTATAATTATTTATAATTATGTATTTTTATTATTTTTTATGTTTATGATTTATTCATTTATTTTTTATACTATGTATATCAGGTGTTGCTCTATTTTTTATCTTCTTATGTTGTATGACTTATATGCATGTGTATTCAAAGATGCATTTCTATATAAATAAATAATAAAATATTTTTACTTCATTTATTCATTCATGTGTTTTTTTATTTTTATGGTTTATATATTGGAGAAGTAATATCACTGCATTGATTTGATAATCTCTATGTGTCTAATTTTTACTATAACTTGTGATATTATGCATCATAGTTATGAACAACTATAATAAAAATGTATACCATAATCATGTAAAATTTAGTTTAAATTAAAACATAAATAAGTTGGTAATAATATATGAATAATCAAATCAAATATGTAAATATTAAACATATAAACATAGTGTACGACAAAATACAAACATTCACAACTTAAGTAGAAGTTATGAATAATCATGACTAAAGTGTAAATAAAATGTAATATCCCTATGGAAACCAAGAAAAAAAAAGGCAAAAAATCAAATTAAAAAAAAACCAATAAACAAAAAAACACAAACATGAAAAATAAATAAACCAAATCAAATAAAAGTTTGATAAACAAACTATTCTAAACATACAAAGACAAACATATAAACTATATAAACAAAATAAACAAACAAGATGAAACAAGAAACCATATATAAACAATGGTTAGTCATAATATTAGTAATAAATAAAATAAAAATTATTTTTTCATGTGTAATATAGGTGTTACTGTTGGCAATAGGGTGACTCCTAGGCTAGGTAGAAATGAC
Source organism: Torreya grandis (assembly GCA_037957365.1). NCBI lineage: Eukaryota > Viridiplantae > Streptophyta > Pinopsida > Cupressales > Taxaceae > Torreya > Torreya grandis. The sequence goes on along the minus strand of JARHVA010008021.1, from coordinate 150,785 downwards.
AAATGTAAAACAACACAAGAACAAATGGCACAAGATTTCCCCTAGGTTATAAGGAAATAACGTCAAAGGGTATGATGGAAAATGATTAACCCTAGGCCATAGGGAACAATGACACATAAAAATTAAATGGGGGGAATAAAATAAAAAGAAGGGGTAGCTGAGTTGACTCCAGATGCATTAAGGAAGTGGATGTTGCCTACATAGTTGCATGGACATAAGGTCTAATGTGAACTTCAAGATAAATGTAGTTTTCTTAGGATATGGGATAAAAGAAAAATGATGATTAAAAACATTATTGACTTGTAGATTAAAATGGTAATGGTCTCACAAAATGGTGATTGCATAATAAAAGAGGGGATGACATTCACAATCATGAAAGTGACAACATAGAAAACTTATGCAAGTGTGAGAGCATGGTTTAGGCTAAAACCACACTAAAAGACAAAACATGAGTATCCACTAATGAACTCAATCAATAATTCATAGTTTTTACTACATCTATGGATTGGAATGGGAATTATCTCTCAAAATAGTGAGAGCATTGGTTGAGGTTACTTGTAAAATAGTGACAACATTAAAATAAAAATTTTCTTTCAAAATGATGAGAGTGTTCAAATACAAATTTCTCACAAAATGGTGATTGCTCAAGTGTGGAAGAGCTGAGCTTTAAAAACACTAATCATTGCCTACATATTCTAAAAGTACATCAATCCATTATAGTTATACCTATAATAGTGAAAGTGTGTAATTTATTCCAATGTTTTGGTGTTTTTATTATCTCAACTCAATAGAGAATTATGAGATATAACATGGCCTAACTCTCAAAACATTGAGATCATGCCGTAAAAATGATCACAAAATGACAAGACCATGGGAAAGGGTTAACTGAGATAAACTGAACATAAATTTACCACTACCTACATAGTCCCACAAGACCTCAAGTCACTATAGTTATACCCACACAAAAGGCATCTAACTAAGTACCAACAAGTTTAGGTACAGGCAAATGGCAATGTATGGAAATAGTGATAGCAAGGTAATGTGATAATGCATGGTAAAGGGGTTATCCCTAATCTACCCAAAGGTAGTTATAATTAGGTGGAATAATAGAGGTCAGTGGTACTAATTTTATAATAGGTGGTTATAATTAGTATCATGAATATATAATGTAAAAACAAATGAAGGATGCAATTTCTAGGACCACTATCATACTACTTTCATATATTGTCATTCAAACATTTGAATATGAAACAACTACTACAACTAAATCTATCATCAACCAATAAACATGCCTAAAGTTAAAATGAATTAGAACTAATTCCAAATATGATATGTTGGGTTAGATAGAAATAACTAGCTGGAAATAGGTTAGGGCATGGTGGAAATGGTATAAGGTATGGTAAAAATAATGGGTATAGTGTGTCATAACTTAAATGATCCATGTAGACAATAGTTTGAGTCCCTCAAGCATAAAATCATTTGAGGTGCATTGTGTTCATTGGTTCATAATGTTCATCTCCTTATAGTGTGATGAGTTTGTATGCTCTAGAACCATAGTTAGAAATAATTGCATAAGGCCCTAACCAGTTAGGTTGGAACTTCCTTTCTACTTTGTCTCAACATTTACATTCTTCTAATTTTATTTTAACACAAGGTCACCAAGATATAATTATCAATGTTTCATGTTTTGATTATATTGGCCTCATATTGAGTTATAATAAGATTAAAGTTTATTAAAGGCAACCATGCACTTTCTATAAATTAAATCTAGCTCTTGCAAGTGAGATACTCTATAGTCATCATCAATGATGTATCACAAGAAAATCTAGAGAGAAGGCAACTTGATCTCGATAGGAAGAGTGGCCTCAGTTCTATAAATAAGTGAATATGGGGTAGATCCTATTGGAGTAAATAATATGGTATGGTATGCCAAGAGGGCATTAAATACCTCTAAGTTCTAATTTTAATGAGCATCATTCACAATATTCTTCAAAATTTTGATAATGGATTTTTTAGAAGCCCTAATTTGCTCATTGCCTTATAGGTAATAGGTGATAGAGAAATGTTGTTTGATATGGTATTGGGTACAAAGTGATCTCACATATTTGTTTGTTAATGATGTGTCATTATTAGATATAATGTTGGATAGGATACTATAATAGAAAATGAGATGGTTGAATATAAATTTGGATAACTACTCACCAATTACATAAGTGAAGGGAATAGCTTCCACCCACTTAGTGAAATATTCAGTAGTAGTTGGGACATGTTTATGGCCATCTAAGGATGTAGGATTAATATTTACTATGAGTTCAATTCCTCACATTGAGAATGGCCATGGTTTTATTAGTGGTTTGAGCATCTTATCTAGAGCATGAATCATATTAGCATGCTTGTATCACTTTACACATATCTTCACATATACATATACATCTATTTCCATTGTCAACTGGTAATAAATAGAACATAGTAATTTCTTGGATAGGATGACCCTGATAGTGTGGGATCCACACACTCCTTCATGAACTTCCCTCAATACTAATTCGGATTCTACTAAAGGTAATATTTTCTAAGATTCCCTACTAGTTTGGGTTCTACACACTCCTTCATGAACATCTCGAAATGCTAATTCAGATTCTACCAGAGATAAACAACAAATTAGAGTTAAATCATAGATTTTGTATTATAGGGTAGGTCCAAATAAAGTGTAATGATAGGATTTATCGATGAAGCATTTTTTTATTACATGAAAGGTCATATGGAATAATTTTCCCTTAGAGAAAAGCATATATGTCATAATACTAGAGAGACATAGGATCAAAAATGTCATACACCATTTCAATGGATGGTTTTTCATGTGTTGGTACTAAGATATGATCCACAAGAAATTGATAATCCCTGGCTCTATCTATAATATAAATCATGGATCCAATTTTAGTCATGACATCATTTGTTCTATTATTAGATCAAGTTATCTATTCAAATGAAATTTTTGGTAATTTTTTTTAGAGTATTGACTAGTTATTTATATGGTACCAACTTAACATACTTTGTCTAGTGTTCATCTATGACCTAATTTATGATTATCGATAAATCATCATAAACCAATAAATGTTGGATGTTCCACTATACTTCTTGGTGAATCCTAGTAATGAGAAATTTATACTCAATCATGTTATTTGTTCAGGGAAAACCAATACAAAAGGACTTAAGAATAAGATCCAATTCTGGCATGATAAATAATATACCATCAACTTGATATATGAGATGTAAATAAACCATCAAATTACATCTTCTACTATTCTACCTCAAGATGTTCTTTTGATTTTTTGGTGATCAGGATGGCTTCATCTATAATATAAATGTAAGGGGTTGAGTATCATGAAGAGGATCTTATGTAAGCTTATCTTTAAGTATTTTTGCCTTAATAGCCTTCTCATTAGCATATTTGATTTCAAACTCACTCAAAATCATGATCCATTTTGCCATATATCCCTATAAATTTGTTTTAGAAAGTAAATACTTTATAGAAAATCTAATTTAGCAATGATAATGGTCTTTTTATTCATCATGTAGTATCATAAATTTTGGGATATGAATACCATTACTAAATAGGATTTCTCAATCGGTGTATAATTGTGTTCATATGTGATCAATGTTTATCTTGGATAATAAGTGATATGTTATTTACCTTATCATGTTATGCCAAAATTTCCTCTAGGGCATTTTTAGTTGATGACAAGTAAAGCAATAATGGCTTGTTTGGCATAGGTGTCAATAAAATAAGTCGATTGACTAGATATTCCTTGAGTTGTTCAAATTATTTATGGCATTATTCATTACATGATAAATTAATGTCTTTCTTCAACAAGTGTGTAAACGGATGGAATTTGTTGGCAAACTATGATATGAAGAATCAAATTGACTAGAGTTTGCCCTAAAAGCTATAGAGTTACTTGAAGGTAGAAGGTGACGTTAATTAAATAATGATAAAACATTGGATGGATCAACTTAAATGCCCATATGAGATACAATTAACCTTAAATTTTTTTCAAAAGTTACCCAAAATAAACACTTATTAAGGTTCAACCTAATTGTGTACTCTTTAAGTCTATTGAAGATTATTTGAAGTATAAATGGATGGTTGGAATTGGTCTTTGATTTACCTAGGATGTCATAAACATAGTCATCAATAATGTCATGCATCATATCATGTAAAATAAATGTCATGGATCATTGGTATGTGGCTCCTATATTTTTTATTCTAAATAGAATCACCTAATAATAAAGCATTCCCCATGAACTCATGAATGTTGTCTTGTATCACTCTTATACTTCTATTCTAATTTGGTTATATCCTCAAAATTCATACATAATATAAATAATTTCATATATATATAGTTACTCAAAGGTAGAAGGTGACATTAATTCAATAATGATAAAACTTTGGATGGATCAACTTAAATGCCCCTATGAGATACAATGAATCTTAAATTTTTTTCAAAAGTTACCCAAAATACACACTTCTTAGGGTTCAACCTAACTATGTACTCTTTAAGTCTCTTGAATACTATTTTAAGTATAAATGGATGGTTGGCATGGGTCGTTGATTTACTTAGGATGTCATAAACATAGTCATCAATAATGTCATGCATCATATCATGTAAAATAAATGACATGGATCATTGGTATGTGGCTCCTATATTTTCTATTCTAAATAGAATCACCTGATAATAAAGCATTCCCCACAAACTCATGAATATTGTCTTGTATCACTCTTATACTTCTATTCTAATTTGCTTATATCCTGAAAATCTATACATAATATAAATAATTTCATATCTAGCCATTGAGTCAAAAATCATGTCAATGTTTGGGAGAGGAAAGTCATCTTTTGAGTAAGATTTATCAATATCAAATAAATTAGTACATATTATTATGCCTTTTGGTTTATTTCTCATTGGAATTATGTTGGAAATCCATTTTGAATAGTCAATTTTTTGAATGCATCTCATTTCTAGGAGTTTCTCCAACTCTTTCTTGACTAGCATAGTAATGTGAGGATACATCTTTCATATCTTTTGTGTAATGGATTTGGCATAGGGATGTACAACAAGATGGTGTAAAACCAAGGTAGGGTAGAAACCTAGAATGTCTGAATAGGCCCATGTAAATATGTCAACAAACTCCCTTAAAAGGGTTGTAAAACATTCATGTTCCTCCTCAGTGAGAGATGCACCTAGTTTAATCCATTTTGGATCTTTTGGAGTCCCAATGTTAACCTCAAAAGTGTCCTCCACAAGAATTGTATAACCATACTATAAAATAGTCAATAAGGAGGTAAATTAGTTGGTAATGTCAAAGTCCTCTAGCTAGACTGGCTCATTTAATTATCACAAGTAGGATGAATCAGAATATTCTAATATCATTAAATACCATGTAAACTAAATACATCATGATTTTTTTTATTAATCTATGAAAAATATTGCCTCTCTTAGACAATGATTTTATATTCATATATAAGCCTCAAACTATTGGTCTCATATGTTTCATGTGAAGAGGGATGAACATTCATGTCTAGTGGCACTTGAAATAGGTTTTCACCAAGATACTTGCCATTCTATTTACTTTTACCCTGGTCTAAAAGGGCCTCAAAGATCTTTTCACTTTTATAACTCAATGTTTGATTTTATTTTTATTTTTGGCCAAGGAACTTCACCCACTCTCTAAAATAGGGATCAAGATAAAATAAAATATAAAAGACTTGCTTGTGACCTTTAAGAGGAATATGATTCCTCAATCATAGAAATTCATAAATGGCTTAATCATTTTCAAACTCATATAATGGCATTTTTGACTCTTTTTGGTCTTAATCTATCAGCCATGGTTGATAAATGGTTAATGATAAAGGGATATAGATAGGGTTAATAGTAAAAACAACATGGGGGTCTAACAAATTTGTGGTAGCAAGGTCATCGTAGATGTTATAATTAGACCCTATATCATTGTTAGCATCATCTTCACTAGTTAACGATGGTGGAACCTGAATAAGGTATGTGGGGTTACCCCCAATAAGTTTAAATCCAATACCATGGGTTTCCTTCTACTTGGTCATTGAAATAGCCTCAATCATTCCTTATTGATGTATCTCTAGGGCTCTACCTTCATAAGTTAGATGATCCATAATACAATTAGGAATAGGATGTTTTATGTCATGATAATAGTTAACTATCTAATTATTATAAAGTCATGAATCATTTTGACTAAGAGGTCCTATTCTAGGCCAAAGGCTAGTTTGAAAATAATGGGTTTATTAATTTGAGATTTTCCCTTGGTATACCACTCCATGTGAGAAGTCCTTGCATAGGGTCTCCCATTGGTTTTAGATTTTTTTGTAACATGTAAATGTGTAAAGAGCCATGGGTATTGTATTATAATATACCTTGTTAGATATATAAAAGTTATTAGTAATGTCTAGTGGAGGTGTATATGAGGTAGAATCTAGGTTATCTAGGTTAGTATAATTAGCTTCTAGTCCTAATTCAATGGATTTAGATTTATTGGTTCTTCCTCCATCAGATTCGGGCATAACATTTAGGCAAAAATGATAGTTATAGCTCTTATACTTAGCCTAAAGATGTTTACAATACTAATATGGCTAAAGATCAACTGGTATAGTCACTTACATACCTAAATAGGGAAATTTTATACATTGATGTAATGTGGAAGGTATGACCCTAATTTTATTGATCTAGTGTCAGCCCAATAGAAAATTACAATATAATTCTAGGTCCAAAACATGACATAGAGTTTCATGGTTTGAAGTCCTAATGACCATAAACAAGTTGATATTACTTTGTGATTCATGTTCCTCATTATCATATTCCTTGATGAAAATAATATATGTGGTGTCAAAGTAAGTGGTCCACTTACTCTTCGTAAAATATAATTCAATCCTTGTTTGATCAACTTGAAAAATGGACCTATTTATAACTTTGAAAATCTATTTATTTGTTTCAAAAAAGAATCTTGAACATCTATATTTAGATAATAAAAAATGCGCTTTCAATGACTCAAAATATAATACTCACTCATGAAACTATGATATTCCTCAAATTTCCTTATCCAACCCTTAAGAAATAAAGTTCACACTCTCACTGATCTTTATCAAAGTATTCACTCTCAAGACAGTTATTTATTTTTAAACAATACACTTTACTTAATCTCCTAAGTACTCAATTAAACAATATGAATATAATTCTATGGGATTCTTCTCTCTATTTTTCATTCACACTTCTTAGATGATGACAAAATCCTACATCGTAACATAACTATAAAACTTATTTTGCAAATAGGCCTATTAGGCCTAATTCTTATTCTTAAAGATAAGAATCCAATATAGACCTCTCAACAACTTAAAATCACTCTCTTTGATACTAATTACTAGGATAAAATAATATCAACCTCTTTATGGGGTTATGGCACAAATGCTCACTCAAAACCTTCTCTTTATTCCTTCTTAATGATAACTCATAGGTATGGAAATACACAACCCTAAAGTTTGAATGTTTAAATGGGTTTTGGACACAATGAAAATTATAATGACTAGAGACAATGATAATTGACTGTTTATAGGTGTTTATACAAATTAAAAATATTGTCTCTCACAAATGATCAACACTTGACTCCACTATAAAGTCTACTATAGGAATATGTGTGTGATAAATTGGGTCTTAAGACAAATGTTTTATTTTTTATATCTTCTTATTATCATTTGGTATGAAATACTCAACTATTATATTATATCTATGTTGATAAGAAACCAATCTTTACTTTATCAGTTTCTTAAATAATAACTCAAAATAATTCTATTATATTAGGCCTATATAGACCTAATTCAATCTCTCAACTGGTATTGGCTCAAATAAAACCAAAAATAACTCACAAAACCTTATATAAACATTATATAGATATTTAAAAACTCCCTTGTGATATCTAGACCCAAAACTAAGATAAAACAATCATTATTCCTCTTTCTAGATATTCATAGTTGACACCTACAAGTGTAATAACACACAATCATCTATAAAAGGAATTTGAAGATGAGTTTTGAGTTGAAACAAATTTTTGTTTATTATAAACCCTCTTTGGAAAATTTATTCCAGATATAAAGAGATTTAACTAGTTAAATCTCAACTTACAAGCATTTTTTTAAAAACTATTGTGATATGGTTTGACTGTATGTGTAGAAGTTGAGAGCTTCAAATTGATTATTCATAAAGGATATGAAATTTTTGATAAACATAAAACTTATAATATGACTTAAAAACTATATTTAACCTATCCAATCACCAATTACTACTCATATAAATATTTCTATGTGAAACAAAACTCTTGTATATTTGACTGTGTATAGAAACAGGTGTTTGAGAAGGTTTAAGAAACAAGAGCTTCAAAATGAGTAAAAAACCAATTCCATTTGAATTTAATATCATTCCATAATAAAATAACCATATTATTACAATAAATTAATTTATAAATCTATTTATATTGACAATAAACCACACTTTTCTACACATATACCCTATGTTTACATAAACTAATTGTCACACTTTTCCCAATCATGAGTTATTTTGACCTTTTATACTTGTTTATGATATTTAAATTATCATCCAATATAGTTTAAAGAATTATAATTTTGTTGGATACAAACCAATCTTTGAAATTGACTATCTTGTTCTTGAAATCATCCTAACAACTCTTCCCTTAAGATTGCAACTTGACTTGACTTACTTATCCTTTAGTTGTTTTATCTTATTAAACTTTCTATATGAAATTTACATAGTATAATGACTAATATATCTATATCCATGTTGATAACCCCATAAATTACCTATACAACTTTACTAAGCCCTACATTTGCACATGTAAATCCATATATTTACAAATATAGAGTTGAAATTTTAAATTAGCCTTTTTGGTGGGAAACTTTCTAAAGGATTAAATTCAACCTAAAACTAACTCTTAGGACCTCAAAATGGTCCATTTTTGTTTATTAATACCTCCTAATACTTATGAAAAAAAAATTTCCTTTTGATTACAATGCTCCTGCATCAATCTACCAAGGTTCAACATAACTCTTTACAAACTCCTATTCATGAATACTTTATACTGATCCATGCTTATTTATCTTCCTTTTATTTTTTTTGTTGATTTCCTTCTTCACCTTAATCATTCTAATACTTCATTTCAACTCTCCTCCTAGATCCCAAAACATGTCTTAGTGGTGTGGAGTAGCTTTATGTTTGAAGATGCATACTTTAATTTTGATGTTGATGTATTTTATTTGAAACATGAAGTTTACTTTCTTTGGATCTTCTTAAAAATATTGAACTACTACTAGTTCTTTCTTGTAACATATCATCCTTTTATTTTGTTTCTTGTATCTTCCATATGCTATGATTACCCACAAAAGCAAATAATCTCCTTCATTCATTCTTTTACTTATTGTCTTCAATCCCTCTCTAATTTTTTCATCTTGTACATGTACCTACACATAGAATAAACATATCATAAATATTAATTTGTTCATTAGGTCCTTGAGACCTATATGTGTCACTAAGATGACTACCAGATAAATGGAAATCAAGACAACTTGTAAAATGGATTTATTCTTAAATTTTTTACTCCTTTTTCCTCCTTCACATGAGATGTATTTTTCATTTAAAACCTTATTATATCTATTTCCCATCTCAATCAAGTTCTTCACATGAAATCTTTTTATTATTTCTTAAGACAATCTTATATTCCCCATCATGTTTCTTACTAAACACTTTTTCTTTGGCATTGCTTTCCATGGAAATCTCTTTTTTACAAACTTACTTTCGAAATAGACTCTTTTGGAGGAGTTATATTATTGATTGATAAAATTTCAATAGAAATTTCATTAGTCTCCATATTCATATGTTCATCAAATAAATCCTGATGTTCTAAAGAAAACTAAAATACCTCAATAGTTGCATCAACTATTGTATTCTCCTCTTCATCTTCTTTTACCTATTTTAAAAACTCTTAAATGATGTAATTAATATATATTTCTTCTATTTGTGAAAAAAACTCCTTGCTAGTTGTTACCAACACCATATCATTACCCTTTATTTTTGTTCCTTTTTCCTTTAGTGGGAGAAGTATATGTTACTCTCCTTATTTTTCAAAAGTGTAGATGTTTTTATTTCCATCATGTAAAGCCTTCATATCATAATGTCATGACCTACCTATAATAACATGGAAATCATCAATTTATACCACATGACATAATACCACATCTTTATAGCTTCCAAAATGAAATTCTACTCTACTTTGTTCATTTACAAAAAAACATTGTGGCTATTTTGTAATAAGGACACTTTTTAAGGAGTAATATGATCTACCTTTTCAAGTTCAATTTACTAACCATCTCAATAGATACTAAATTATCAGTACTCCCACTGTCAATAATGACTTGACAACTCTTACCTCTCACCTTGCATGTAGTCCTAAATAATTTGTCTTTATACTAGTTCTACTTTTGACTCATTTAGTTTAGGAAGCACCTTATCCATTGGAAATTATCTTATCCTTTTAGGTTTTTAATTTCATCATGTACTTTATTCATTTTTAGCTTGTAATATTTGATTAGAATGATTGTTTGAACATAGTTTGGAAATTCATAAGGTCTATGACTAAATTCCTGACTTTTACAACATCTACCCCTAAAGACATCTTTCTTACCTTCTAAATATAATATTCTTCTTATGTATGGATGATATATTCTTGATATTTGAGCTTTATTTAAAGGTGTGATCTCTCTTTTTCATGAACCTTGATGTTTTTAATGTGTTTCCTCTTTTCTCTAAACTAACTACTCTTGTCTCTTTATGACCCTGCTCACCTTTTCTTCTACTTTAAGTGCAAGCTGATAAGATTATTCCACTATTTTAGGGAATAAGAAAGTAATTCCATATTGAATAATGAATATTAAACCATTTACATACCTAGATAAATTATCCATGTCCTCTTCAATATGACCTACTCTTATGGTCATTATATAGAATTCTTTAGTATACTCTTTAATTGACAAATATCTTTGTTTAAAATTCTAATATTTCTTGAAAATATTAATCTAATAATATTTAAGTATAAAAATTCCTTGGATTTTATCCACCATCCTATTCCATGAATTAATCATGTGTGTACATCTTTTTATTATATCATTTTGTATTGTATCTCACCATAATGATGCATGTCCTCTTATCCTTGTCACAACAAACTTAACTCTTTTATCTTTATCCACATTCCCATAGTCAAAGTACTTATCTAAAGTGTTTATCCAATCTATCAAATATTATTCATTAATATTACCATCATACATATGAAATTCAAATTAGGGTTTAGTACTTACCTTCATAATTGCCTTTACAAGTCTTTCTTCGGTACTTTATTTCTCTTCTACTGCTAATGTATCTTATTGTGGTTCTACATCAACATCATTAATTTAGCCTCATGTAGTACCTCTTATCTATGTATTTTACATTATTTAAAATCATTATTTTATGTTTATCAACTCAATAATCATGTAATCTTATACTAATTTCATTTTTTGACCCTTCTTTGCACCCTTAATCCTAAGTTTTATCTCTATAATATTTTATTCATCAACTTTATATCCTCCTCTGTTGAAGCCTAATTGTCATATTGCTAAAGCCTCTGCTGCCCTTCAAACCATCAAACTAGCTGTGGATTCAGGATATTCTAAATTATGGCTGGAAGGGGACTCCTTGAATGTCATAAATATTCTAAACAATAAAAATTTTGTGTCATGTACTATAGAGGCTATGGTGATGGAGATGAAGAATTTAATCAAAAAATTTGAAAAAGTAACAATTACCCACACCTACCATGAAGCTAACAGAGTGGCAGATTAGATAGCAAATTATGCAGTCCGAACAGCACACAAAGTGAGGTGGCAGGAAATGTGGATCTTAAAGCGCTCATTCATCATGATGCAATTCATGCAAAGGAGGGAAATATTAGCTTGTAATAGAAATCTAATGAGTTAGAGGAGTGGCTTCATAGAGAAAGGTTTACAATCATTAAAAAGGAATGCCCTCGAGAATGAGAAGTGGATCCTGAACATGCCTGAAAAAAGGTGAGCTTTGAACCAAATTGGTAGCAGGTTGGATCATTGTATAGTTTACAGTGATTGGGTATCAAAGGAAATCTACATGGCTCACATAATGAAAGGAGAACCAAGGAAGCAGGAACCCAAAAGCTGTGAAGAATGGAGAGCGAAACAAGATGTCTAGAAAATCTTGTAGAAAGGGAAGGTTGTGAACTACATGGAAAGGCTCCATGGTTGAAAACCTCATATTACAATGGATTTTTTCAAAAACTAGATTGATGATAGGGTCACTCTGCATGGCATCACAATGAATCTAACAGAGGAATTTATAGCAGAGGTTATGGGGCTACCTACAAAAGGAATAAAATTCTCCAAGCAGACTAGCATTTCAAATGAGGCCTTTTGCAAATTCCCTAAGACAGACGTTGAAGAGCAGAAGCTGGAAATGAATGGGGATTTCTTTGAACTAGAATAGATTAAGGGCATTTGGAGGGATGTCATATGCTATATTCGCAAGTACTTCATACTCAACGGAAGAAGCAAGAAAGTCCACAAATTCCACTTTGTATTCCTAAATCATTTCAGACACAAGGTAAGAATTTCCTTTCCCTTTTATTTGCGTTTCTCTTTGGTCCAAAGTTTATTCACTCACAGGAAGAAGGAAACATGTCCTATTCTACATGAAGGACTAATTTTGATAATTGAAGGCTGCAAGAACAAGGCCATGGTTATGAACCCTTATTTGGGGAAAAATAAGGTTTCACAGAGTAACAAGAGTGAAATTGTTAAAGGGAAAGATATAATCAAGCCCCCTAGTGTCAAGATTCAAAATGTCAACGAGGATATAGAGTGGGAGAGAATTGATAAGTCAGGGAGGAAAGCTTGGAGGAAGAGGGAGGAATAGAAAGCAGGAATTCAAGTTCTAATGAGGAAGAAGAATTTCAAGAGAAGAATGAGAAAAAAGGAGTCAACATAGAGGAGAAGTCTGAAAATAGTGAATATGACTCTGAGGAAAACCAGCAAGTGTTTGAGGATGATAAAGTCATGGATGACCCAGTTGAGGACCCTGTTTCGATAAATGAGAGGGAAAACACAGTTCAGGCCAGCAACCAAGAAATGGACTTGGGAGTTCAAGCTAAAACTAAGGAGTAGAATCAAAGGGGAAGAGAGGACCACATTGAAGAAGGCAGGAATAGTCCTAATAAGAACACAGAAGAGTGGAGTGATAAAAGGCAGAACAATGGAAGGCACACACCTACGAGATGGGTTAATTACAAAGTAGAGGCTATCCTCCAACTTGATTCATGGATGTTTAAGGAGATAATGGATCTCAAAAGGAAAATGGATATAATGGAAGACAACCAGAAGGCAGTTTGGAACAAAATCAATAATATGGAAAAAAAGATGAGAGACATCCCCATTAAGCTCAAAGACTATGAGAACAACCTAAGGGAACTCATCAAGGAGAGAAAAATGAAAATAGAGGAAGTTACATCTAACATATGTGTTGCAGCTGTTAATATTGGAAAAAGAGCTAATGAGGAGATCAAATCCTTGGAGGGGCCTAGCAAGAGGATGAGACAGAGCTCAAGAAAGAAAGCTATGCAAGAGGGAGCCATGTTGGCAGCTACTGCCATTCAAGATACTACTGTGAAAGCTAAGGAAGCAGTGAAAATGATTTTGGAATTGGAAGAATAGCCTGGTTCTTCTAGTAGGTTATGTTATCTGGTCCTATTTCCTAGTTTTTTGTAATCTTTTGACTATGGTGTAGCCAGGTCTATGTAAAACTTGGGTCTTGACTTGTGGTCTTGCCAGTGGTTTCAGGTCCATATAAAACCTGTTTATGTTACTTCTTTGTAGTAGGTTTTAGGTTTTGCCTATGGTCGTAAATGCTTCATCTTTCTATCTTTGTTTCAAGGTTTTGGGGTCCCTTCAAAACCTGTTTTTACCTTAATCTAAAACTTTATATCCTCCTTTCTTCTTCACAAGTCTTTTTTTATCAACATACTTTTTCTCTTTAGGTCATCTTCACTACAAATATAATCAAATATTTATCTCAAATATTCTAATCTTTGATACCACTTAGTGTCAAAGTAAGTGTTCCACTGACTCTTCATAACATCTACTTCAAAACTTGGTTGATCAACATGCAAAATAGATCTCTTTATAGCCTTGAGTATCTCTTGATTTATTTTAAAAAGGAATCTTGAACCTCAATATTTAAATTAAAAATACACTTTCAATGACTCAAAACATGATACTCAATTATGAAACTATGATCTTCCTCAAATTTCCTTATTCAACCCTTAAGAAATAAAGTTCACATTCTCACTTATCCTAATCAGAATATTCACTCTGAAGACAATGATTTATTCTTAAACAATACCCTTAATTCAATCTCCTAAGCACTTAATTACACATTAACACTTTATGAATACAATATTATGGGATTATTATCTCTATTTTTCATTCACACTTTTGGGATCATGATAAAATCCAACATTATAACTTAACTATAAAACTCAATTTACAAATAGGCCTATTAGGATTAATTCTATTTCTTAAGGATCAGGATCAAATCGAAACTTGTATATAGCCTCAAACACTCTCTTTAATTCTAATTACTAGGATACAACAATCTTAACCTCTTTATGGGGTTTTGGGACAAAATTTCACTCAAAACCTTCTCTGTATGCCTTCTTGATGACTACTTACAGGTATAACAATACATAGTCCTTAAGTTTGAATGTTCAAATGGGTTTTAGACACAAAAAAATTATAGTGACTCAAAACAATGATAATGGACCATTTACAGGTGTATATAAATTTAAAATATTGTCTATGTCACCAATGATCAACACTTGAATCCACTATAAAGTCTGCTACATGACTATGTGTGTGACTAATTGGGTCTTAAGATAAAGTTTTTGATTCTTATATCTTATTATTATCCTTTGGTATGACCTCCTAAATTATTATAGTGTATCTATGTTGATAAGAAACTAATATTTACTTTATTATTTTCTTAAAGAATAACTCAAAACAATTATATTCTATTAGGCCTATATAAACCTAACTCAATGTCTCAACTAGTATTGGATCAAATAAAACCATAAATAACTCATAAAACCTTATATAAACATTGTATAGGGATAAAAAACTCAATGTGAGATTTAGACCCAAAACCAAGATAAAATAATCATTATTCCTTTTTCTAGATCTTCATAGTTGACACCTACAAGTGTAACAACACGCAATCATATATAAAAGGAATTTTAAGAGGAGTTTTGAATTGAAACCAATTGGGATGTCTTATAAACTATATTTTCAAACTTTACTCCAAATTTTAAGATATTTTACAAGTTAAATCTCAACTTACAGGCCCTTCATATTAAAACCCTTGGGTTAGGGTTTAACTGTGTAATAGAAGTCAAGAGCTTTAAATTGATTATTCATAAGGGATATGACCTTAACAATAAACCTAAAAATTATAATAAGAATTAAAAATATAATTTAACTTCTCCAATATCCAAATATGACTCATATTAATATTTCTATGTGAAATGAAATTCTTGTATGTGTGATTATGTATATAAATAAAGGTTTGAGAAGGATTAAGCAACAAGAACTTCAAAATGAGTAAAAAACCAATTCCATTTGAATTTAATATCATTACATAACACAAGAATAATATGATTACAATGAATTAATCCTTAAATATATTTCTATTCACAAGAAACCACTCTTTTCTACCCATACACCTTATTTTTACATAAACTAACTATCATGCTCTGCCCAATCATGAGTTATTTTAGCATTTTTATTCTTGTCGATGATATTTAAATAATAATAAAATTTAGGCTTGAAAATTATCATGTTTTTATACATGAACCAAGATTGGAAATTAACTATCTTATTCTTGTAATCTTCCTAACTCTGCCCTTAAGATAACAACTTGACTTGACTTACTTATCCTTTAGTTACTTGATCTTAAAGAACTTTATAGATGACCTTTACATAGGATAATGAATAATAAATATATATATACATGTTTAACACCCATTATATGACCTATATAACTTCATAAATTCCCAAATTTACACATGTAAATACATATATTTACAAATATAAAAAAATTAAATTTTAAATTAACCTTTTTAGTAAGAAACTTGCCAAAAGCTTATATTCAACATAGAACTAACTCTTAGGACCTCAAAATGGTCCATTATTATTTCTTAATATATCCTAAGACTTATGTCAAAAATATGTCCTTGTGGTAGTGCTGCTCCTACACCCATCTGGCTGTAGGCCACTTGTGTATCCAAGATGCTTCATCAACTTCAGAGACATAAGGTTAAGGCCCGAACCATTATCTACAAGGATGCCTTTAAATTTATGGTTTGTTATAATAACCTCAATATAAAATGGGTTATTATGCAGTGGCCCTAAGTATGACATGTTAGTCTGGTCAATGTTAAGGCATTGGTCAGGGGCCAAGTGTCTTACTATAACTTTAAATTCATCTAGTGTGATGTCATTAAGCATGAAGGATTGGCTTAGGTACTCATTCAATATGTCTTTGTAGATGTTATATGTACATAAAAAATCCATGATTTATATTTTAATGGTATTTTTATTTATCTACTCCATAATTTCATAGGTCTTACCTTTAATTTTGGTAATTAGCTTATTTTTGATAGGCATGGAGGTCTGAATAAGCTCATTCATGGTATTTAATTACAGGCCCTTGATGGTAATTTTGGCTCATCGAGTTTTAATTGCATAATATTATTATAGAATAGGGATTTAGTAAATGGATATATAAGTAATATGTCTTGGGATGGTAATTCTTAGGTGGTGTTAAGCTTAGTTACTAACATGGTTTGAAGAAAGATTACTAGCATAAGGAGGTTGGTAGGCATTATTTGGTTGATAGGCAATGTTGGGTGATGGTATTATTCTATGTGTATTTGAACAAGGATTAATATTAATTTTAGAAACATGACTACCTAATGAATTCCCTATAACATTTTTGTAAGTATACATGATGGAATAATAGCCTCCTTAGTTGGTTTAGTCAATTTACCCTTGATTCTGACCATTTTGTTGTTGTTGATTTTGTGGTAGAGTTACCTATTGGTATTATTGTTGTTAGTAGTGATACTACTTATTATTTTTATGTTGGGAAAATGGGTTATGACATATTCTCAAGTTATGATTGTTCATAGGAGCATGGGTATCTCATTGTATCTCTCCATTTTCTAGCATATTCTCAATTAAATGTCTCAGTTCGATACACTGGTGTATAGAATGTCCTTTGACATGATGATACTCACAAAATTAATGTTATTTACACTAATAAATTAAATTAACTATTTAAGGGAATTAATTTGGCATAGGATAGCTAATCATATTTATTTGAACTAATTTTTAGAATACAAACTCAATAGGCTCACTGAGGTCATTGAATTGTCTAGCAATTCGCAGTCTTATCCTTGTAGGAGGGGCTTGTAATTGGTATTTATTTTTTATTTGTTGGTTTTTTGGAGGCCTTAGATAAATGTATGGATGTTTTTTTTTCTAAATGGGTAGAGGTAAATGGATAGTTGTTGTTTGTACCATTTATACATGACATGATTCAGTGACCCTGTTAAAAACAAAAAATTTATTATGGTTGTAGGCCTTTGGTATTTCATTATTACTGGCCTCAGATGGAATTAAATTTAGTGTTTGTATTGGGTTATAATTATGTTTATGGATTTGGTTTTGGTTCTATTAACTTTGATGTTAGTTTTGGCTCTAGTTGGAAGAAGATAGATTGACGATCCATTTTTCGATAAGGGCTTTCTCAATTTGTATCCCTTTCTCAATAATGTCTTAAAACATATGATCAGATTGTATCTCAAGATGATAATATATATCATTATGTAGGCTCCTATTAAATATCACAACCAATTTCTTATCTGATAAATTATGAGTGAACTAGTGCACAGGTGTTATCCACCATTACAAGTAAGTAGCAAATCTATCATCATTCTTCTATTTTTATTGGCCCATGTACGCAACTATAATCTCATGCTCAAGATTATATGAAAATATTTTTAAAAACTTCTCTAATAGGTCATCAAAGTTAGATACTAAATTCTTCAACAATTTCAAAAACTATTTCAAGGCTTGTCTATTTAGACTTCTTAGAAAGAGAAGGAAATATATGTCATTGCATGACATTGGTTGGAAAGAAATAAATAATTATTTAAAATTATCTTTGGGGTCACGTTTGCCCTTATATTTATGAAATTTTGGTAGCTCATAATTAAGAGGAAATGGTATTTGAAGATAATCCATGTTGAATGTATATGAGCATATTTCATCTAGTTTGAACTTCTTTATTCATTTAATTATCTAAATAGCTTGAATTGAATCCTTCATTTGTTGCAACCCTTGGGCTAGGAAGTTAGCTAGCATGTCTTGTTATTATTGGATTTATGTGGCCAAAGGTATATTTCCTTGACCAAGCTATGAAGGAATGACATACTATGGAATGTTAGTCTGATTGGTTGGATGACCAGGTATACATATATATGCATTGGTATTGTACTATTGATATAGAATATGTTGCTATTGTAAAAAAAATTGATGGGGTTGGCTACGTAGCCTTGGCTAAAAAAGTTTAGGTACAGTAATGAAATTTGTCTAGGTGGGATATTTTGGTATTATTGGGTTTTGTAGGGAAGAAATTATCTAATCATCATACCCTATTGAATATAGCGAATATGTTATTAACTAGAGCCTTATTATTGAAGGTGATATAAATTAGATCCATGTTATATGTGTGATACCCATTAGGTGAAAGGAATTTTTTGCCTAAAACCTAGTATCTATTGTACATTTCAACCTTGTTAATTAAACACATGTTGTTGGTTAGGCATTTATTGAGGGTGTGTTATTTGTTTTTGTTGACCAACTAGCTCTTTTTGACTAATAGAAACACATTATGGATTATGAATCATTTTTTATTATTGAGGTATATTGGTATGTGCTTGTTTTGGCATATCATTTGTTTCCACTTATTAAGTTGGTGTAGTGTTCTACACTTGTTGAGGAAGTATATTGGTATGTTGTTTTTGACTTGTTTCCCCTTATTGCATACTTGAGGAAATAGATAGTTGGGGAGTGGAGGTTTATATTTGTGTTTGAGAAATAGGTGTACCTATCCCTTATTATTGTAAGTGACTCATGATGTTGGTTGGGGGAATCTCTTATGTGTTGTTTTGTGGTATATTAGACCCACTTTGGTTCACATTAGTATCCACTTGCATACTATCCACCATGTTTTGAGTAAGGTCTTATGTTTGAGTAGTGGTTTATTTTATCAAAATGTGGACATTATACATGTAACCAACTAGTGTGATTTTACTAAATGGGTATATATTTTTATTTGAATATCTTGAAAAAACTATTTTTGGCCCTGTTGAAGGAGATAGCTCTTTAAGTGACATGTTTGAAATAGCTATTGAATTAAAATTTTGAGATTGGTTAAGGTAATTTCCATATGATTATTTTACCTTTTTTAATTGATCATCCATAGGAATTTTCCCTTTTTCAAGTGCACTTTGGCTTTGTTCAGTCATTTATACTAAATCCTGATTATAACTAGCTTATGCCTATTGAATTTTTTGGTTTTGAGGAACATTACTAGGGGTTCTAATCAAACTAGTTAGACTTTTGTATAAGAAGTCTAGTGGGAATTTGGCTCCTACATCTACTACCCTGAATAGAATTTCATCTTTTTTCTCCAACAAATAATGATCAAACAAGTATGGATCATAAATTTTCTACATTGGTGTAGTTACATATTATGGCTCTTGTTGTTGGTTTTGTTTGGTTCTTGGCATCACTTGAGTAAGGTACTATACCATTTACTCTTACTATTTCCCTAGATAAAATGGTGTACTCACTAAATATTGTGCTAGTGGGTCATGCCTTTGTTTTACATATGGAATATTATATGAGGTATACGGATTCATCTCATATTCTATATCATCACCCTATAGCTCTTAGACAAAGGGGTCATTAGTAACAAAGTTCCCATAGTATGGATTGTATATAGTCCCACTACATGTGTAATGAGGCATGTTTAGATCTATGACTAGGTCGTATGGAATAAAATTTCTAAAATGGAATATAACTAAGGCCTGAAACAAACAACCTTTGACTTTGTAAAGGAGGTCCAAAGGGAAAAAAACTAATTTAGGCAAAGGTATGATAAAAAAATGAAACTAGTCTAACAAATGTACTATTTTGCCCAAAGGTAGTTATAATCAATGGTAAATTGATATCTCAAAACCTAGTCAATGGATAAGGTATTGATTCTCCCAAATGTGGTTATAATAAATGACAAAGGTATCTAGAAAAAATAAAACATTCTTAAACTAGGTTGACATGAATAATGATTTTCCCAAAGGTAATTATAATCATTAGCATGGAAAATAAGACTAGAGTCAGAAATAAAGGTTGATCTAAAAATAACTCGAGACAAAACTAACCCTATGGAAAATATCATGGATAAAATTGGTAAAATGGCTCAAAAACAACCTAATGCTAAGGTATTTGGCTTCAAAGACACTTTTTAGCTACTTCACAAAGACTCATAAACTAGGAAATTTTGGAATTTAGCACAAAAAACTCTAAAAAAATCATATGGAAGTAAACTCATCTCAAAGGATGCTAAAATAAGTCACATGACAACAAACATTTGTTAGGTCTAGGTAAGGGGTCTTTAGATCAAATAAGAAATCAACCCAAGTAACACAATTCAAATGTAAAAGGTAGACCACCTACACCAAAATTAGATGGGGCTTTGAAGTAAACTTGATTGGTTTAGGATTTTTACTTTGAAATATTCAATAAAAAATTTAATAAAGGACTCATATTTTCTAAGGTAAATAGACTAGATCAAAATGGACAATATAACTGTGCATTTGAAACAAAAGGTATAAACGGTTTTGGAACTTGGTTTCAAAATATGAAAAGTATTTTGGAATAATTTATGAATCATAAAAACACTTATATAAACAAATGGTATGAAAATTGTTTTGGACAAAAATCCAAGGTAAATGTTTTAAATAAAATAAGTAGTGTAATGATACCCCGATTAAACAAGTAACACATAAATAGTTTTATAATAAAAATTTAAGGAAAAAGTATGAAACAAAATGGGAAGATTAAAACCTCCTAGGTCAAATTGGTGTGAAAAGACATGAAGGTTATGACTCATTTTGTTTTGACAAAAAATCAATCAATTTTTGTCTCAAACACATGTAAATTAAAGAAAATAGAAATATCACTAATGGCTCATCCTATCCCTAAAAATGACAAGGTGTTCATATATTTTACCAATGTTTCCACTGATATACCAATGTTTGGAAGGAATTAAGTGTGAATCAAAAAATTAAAAAATAGGTGTAGGTAGAGTTTTTAATCCCCCTCAGTGTCTCAAGCATTAGTATTTGGCACTAACTTAGAGTATGTAGCACTCAAAACATGGAAAGATATTATGTATTAAGTGGGGTTTGTCTAAAATATATAAGTTTTACAATGCACTAAATGGTGCCAAGTGTGGATAAGACAATGGATCATCACATAAATAATATTCACACTCATTAACTTACTATACAAATGTCTATTCCTTTGTATAGAGACTTCAATCATGTAATACTCAGTGAAGTTTGATGTTTAGCATGAATTGTCCTAGGTTTTTTTGAGGATTGGAAGGCTAACCTCTTATCCCTAATAAATATTGGTATCACATGACCAATTTATATATACACCATGGGTTTGTGTTGGTAAAATGCTAGGAGATGAAACCCCAAGTTAATTCACCCCTAAAGAACTTGAGAGGAGGTGATGAACTCCTACCCAAAAGCCAAATGCAAGAAAATAAACAAATTAAAATGGGAAAGACTTTAAAGGTAATTTATAGGTCACCCAAGTCACTCTAAGTTTAGGGAGATCATATGAAAGATTCTTTCCATGCTTGGATAAACAAACAAGGTAATAAATAAAGCACTTTTGGTCACCCAAGTTCCCTATACAGGATGGGGGAGAGCATACACGTAGATTTTTTGGTTCACCATAAATAAATAATATAATGTAGTAACTTTGAAACTAGATAATAAACAAAAAAAAATCAAAATTAGAAAATCTCTTAATATATCTAAACTAAATTCAATGTTCTTTATAAAATCACCAACTGAAATATGAATGATTTTTTTACCCTTTAGCCTTGTTTGCTCTTGTAAAAACTTGAAATACAAAAAGAAAAGTTGGGTTAGGTTAATTTTAAGTACTAAAATGAAAGTTTATGTGATATTTGATAGTGTTTAGGCCTCTCTTTCTCGACCTTGGTTTCTGTAAAAGTGTTATGGGTTTCTCTTGTCTTTAGGCCAAAAATAAAATCAACAAACAACATTACATTTTTAGCTCTTAGGGTTTCAAAAACACAAAGTGAATTTGTAACTTCTATAATAGAGTAAAGTCATAATTTCTAACAAAGTCATTATTTTCCTATGGCACATAAAAATAGAAACTAGGTTTTGGTGAAGTCACTATTAATAGTGGGTAAGTCATTGATTAGATCTAAGGAAGTCATCAAATATAACTCAAAAATAGGTGAAGTTACCAAAATGATTTTCATGTATACATGTCAAATTCATTGAATGGAAAGGTTGATGTCACTATTTTTGTTTTGTTAATTCATCATTACATAAGTCAATGTCATTGTTACATAGGTCAATGTCACCATTACATGGGTTAAAGTTATTTTTTGAAGTCATTATTTCTGCAAAATAAAGATCATAAATAGGGGATAGAAATGGTGAAGTCACCATTACACAGGGTGAAGTTGCTGATTAAAAGAAATATATAATGACATAATTTTAAATTATAGAATGCTAAAATTGAATAATTAAATGCTCTTTTTAATAAATGTAAAGATTCCACATCATTTTTCTTGTCTATATGGGATGTTTAGTCATATCGGGCATGCCATTATGTATCTTAGGAGTTCAAAGAGCACACAAATGGTGATTATTTCCTTGTTAGTGAATATAATAAAAATACATGT
>JARHVA010008021.1:0-120000 GCA_037957365.1 Torreya grandis | reverse complement strand
CTTAGGGAGACTCACTTGTGTGACTATAGTGTATGGTGGTAAAGGCATCATCACTAAATAGATATGCCTTTATTCCTTTGAATAATTTGTTCATTTTTGCCTTATAATGACTATCTATAAATCTTGAGCATTAGCTACCTATAATGTAAAAGATACTAGGGGACCTTGGAGCCCCTCAAAATTTCCCTCCTAAATTAAGAGGTTGGTTCTCTTTGAATGCCAAATTCATCTAGTTGTTAATTTGTAAGCACCCCTAAAGGGGAAGGAGGTATGTCTTATGGTTGAGTGTTATGCAGTTGACTTAGATTCCATTGATGACTCCATGTATCTTGTTATTTCTCCTTAGTTAATTTAGGATAATATTGAAGAGCTTGATCCTAAGCCATGAATATTTATTTGTTACGCATTTTCATCCATCCTTCAATATCATCAGTTATATTTATAAAAACTATATTATGGTCATAATCCTCATGGCCATAGGGAACATGTAATTTATTATTTTCCTTTAGTTGCATGAGATAGCCCCTTACCTTATTCCTAGGGTCCCATTCCTTGAAAGGTGAAACCTGTAAATTATATTGAGTCCAAACCTTGATAACATGAAGAAAATGTGAACAGACCACATATTGTTGCTTTCCAATGCTTAAAGGAATTTTCAAATAATAGGCCAAATACCTTTGACCCAATTCTTCATCAATGCTATTATAAGTTTGATATGCAATTTATCATTTTGATATATGTTATATAACATGGTCTGGTAGTAACATGGGAGTAGTCCTTATTACTTATATCCTGATAATAGTGACTCTGGTAGTACCAATAGTCTCCCATTTTTCCCAATATTTTTCTTATATTCTCAAATAATATAGGAATTGTAGTGCCCTGTATGGCCTATAATATTTGGGGATAGAGCTCCTTACATATCCTCTTGATTTCATTCTCATATATATGTAAGAACATACAAGAGTAGTCTTCACCTACCCTATTTTCTAAATACTCATATGAGGGATACCATTCTTGACTATAGGGTTTATATACCATGCCCATGACTACGTCCAATAAGTAGGACATCATGTAAACTTTTTTGATATTTGTCCTTTGATTAGGGTAAATTAGTTGTGATTTTATCTTGGCACTTATAATTTCCCCTAATGCCATTAACTTCTTAGATGTCAAGAGTATATCCAATAAAGGAACCCACTCAACCTGTATGTATGCAATAGTAGGGAAAACTTAAATATATTCTATAGGACCATATCTATCCTAATTATAGGAATAAATTTTATAATTTAATTGGATGAGTTATCCCCCTTAAGATTCACCCTTTGGCCTTTAACAAGACATTATTTCAATTTTCCATTTATTGTATTGTTCTCAAGCCAAGCATTGGTTAAAACCTGATTATAAGTAGTTTCATGGAATAAGACTCTAAGCTATGTCTTAAATTCCCTAATTGGTATGTAAGAAACAAAAATTTTAACCTTTTTGATAAGTAATATATCACTATAAGTAGTTTTATTAACAAATAAAACTTTGATAAGGTTAAACCACAACAATACCTCTAGTTTTGTTGGCACTTAGTAGAGGCCCTATTTTTTATTGGTAAGAGATCATTGATGTGTTGATTATCTTTGGGAAAAAATTGGTCGTCAATAGAATATGGATTTTATATACTCCACCTCTTCCTAGAGAGACAAATAGTGTAGAAACTTGAAATCTAACACCTTCCTTTCAAATATAATATCCATGTATTCAGGTTCTCCTACAAATGAGTAAGGAAATGGAACTATTTACTTGACCTATTTTGAAGAAGAGGACATTACTCTTTGATAGTTACTATAATTCTCTTTTTGAATTGATTTGTTAATTTTATGGTTTTTCACTGAAGAGACTATGGATTTCAAGATTATGGGGAGCTCATAGATGTGATCACTAGATGGAGAGATTAATGGTAAAGTGAATTCCCCTTTCCTATATATTTTACATATATTATTCCAAATCCTAAGTGTTTAATACACTCATGCACCATCAATGTAGATAAATAACGTTTATTTTAATTCTCATTTCAATTTGAACTTGTTATTTAGATTTGAAGTGTTGGTTTACTTGCCACATGGAAACATTTCATTAAATTTGTGTGTCTAGTCATCACTTTTGAGATAGTTGTTGATTACTCATTGAATGGTTTTTTCCCCATGTTTTCAACCTTTTATTTACATACCTTGGCCATGTCCCCTTATGGAAAATTAATTTTTTTTAAATTTTATCCTATTGTCTCTTTATCCTCCCATCATGTTTCATATGCTCTATAGTCATGGGTCAACATGATCAAGCCATGTCAAATGATATTAGGTACATAAAGTCTTAGAATGATTACATTTTAATATCTTATTCATTTGAGTTGTGTATGTCTCAGGTCCTAGGTAGTGGAATGTACAAATGTGGAGTGACCTTGGAGGCTCAAGGAGTTTGAGGGCTCACAACTTTCATACTTAAGATTTTGATTATGATTTGACTCTCCCAAAGTTGATTTAGGACATAAATGTTCCAAGTATCAGTCTCTTAGAGTGTATAAGTTTGAATCCATTAGATTTTAGACCAGAGGTCTATGGAATACTTCTTGGGTTTTGTTTCATAAAAATTTTCTAAGTGTTGAATCACTTTCAAACCATGGAAGTAGTAAACTATAAAGGGTTAAGACTTAAATTTGTAGATAAAAAAGTAAAGTATCCACGTTTTTGGTTCTCAAAAACATGCCATGTGGAAATTTATTAAAGATTGATAGCTTGAAATACTTAGAATTGTATCAACTTATTAAAGATCTATTTAAAGTTGAAACATCACCCATTGACTTTCAATAACTTAGGATCATTAAACTTATAAATTTATAATAGTTCGAGGATCTGGATGGTGTGGGAGCAAGGCATGTAGAAATCCCATATAATAAAAGTTGGGTCTACTAATGATGGTTAATAAATCCCATTCAATGGTTGTACAATCATATAAAGTAGATGAAAAACTAGGATGAGAAAATATTAACACCATTTATTTGTAAACAATAGTATTAAAAAAATAACTCATGAAAACCAAGGCACAACATAACTTAAGTTACTAGTTCAATCTATGAATTTCACTATTTGATTTCCTATAAATGTAGAATTTATGAGATTAACCTTAGATTATGAATGAATAAAAACTAGAAACATGGAATTCTATGGTGCATGGCCTCCCCAATTAAATATTATACCATAATGGGTCCTCATTTGAAATTGAAAAAATGGGGTGTGTGTGTTATGGAGACAAAGGGATCTAGTATTAACAATGGGAATGGAAATTCATCCCAAAGAAAGGAGACTCCAAGTTACTCTATAATTTTCATCTAATCACCTCTCTTAATGTCTCTCTTTTAACCTTTCAAGACTTAACTAGTGTAAATCCTATGTTGCTAAAGGGCTAAGTATGATGCTAATCTGAGATAAAAATTAGAATGATTTATTTAATTAGCTTTTCCAAAAATAGTATGTGAGAAGAGAAAGAGTAATTATCTAGATGTAAATAGGGTTTTCTATGGATTATGTAAATAAAACAAGATAGATAAATAGGTAAAAACCTTTTATTTTATGATCATTGTTGAAATCTGGCCTTGGATTGTAATGTTAATATCAAGATAATAGTTTTATGTAGTGATAGTGTCCAATTATGGCACTAGTGTCCCTCCTATAGGAACTATTTAAAACTTTAGGGAAGTTGTAGGAGGTTTTAGAGGTCTTATAGGTGGTTATGTGTCATTCAAATTATTTCATGTGTCACTATTTTACCTGGATCTCTTCCAGAACCCTAATGACTACATGCACACATGAAATAATAGTTAGATAAATACAAAAAAGAAGTAAAAACTTGGTTTTGGTATGTTATGATCATCTAGAGTAGAACCCTTATTATCATATCTACTATATATATTAACCACAATACTAGGGGTTTTAGATCGCATGTAGTTCTCCCTTATGGAATGTGCATAATAGACTTGTATAGAATGATAGAATGAATTTCACTTATGCCCTTCTTTAATCAAGCATGTGGTTTCTAGATGTAATGGATAAGTACTATGTAAAATACTGATCTATATTATTGGTTAATTTTATGTAATTATGTGCCAAAATAGTATGTTTTAGCTATAAAATACTTTTTGAAAATCTTTAAATATAAGGAGCTTTTATTTGAATATAATACCTTATTCACTTGCTAATAAGTTATAAAATATGGATAAAAAACATAAGATAAGGCTAAAAAAATGATTAGGACTTAGTCATGTAAGAAATTTTCCATCATATACTATATCCATAATTAGACACTAGTGTCATGTGGTGCTACTATCATAAAAATGGTGTTAGTGTCCTAAGGCTTAAAGTAGAGCTAAAACCAAGCATGATAAGCTAGGGCCCCCTATGACTAAGGGAAGGTGATTTAGGACCACTAGAGGTGATACAAATAGGTAAAATAAGACATAAAAAAGATCAAAAGAATAAAAACGACCATGTGAATAAGGACTATTTTCATCACTAAGACCTTCATGTGAAAGAGAAATAAAAGACATAGTACTTGTGGTTTCTTAACCAAATTATGGTGTTTACATTTTACCCTTTTTTATTCTAGTAATTCAATGAAATGAAAGTACTAGAATAGAATAAAAAGAGGAATGCATACCTATACTTACCTACATGGATGTGTTCTGGACCTAACACACTTCTTATCTAGATAAGTGGACAAGATTTGGAGTGAAATATGTCAAGAGTAACTCCATGATGTAGATGTCCTTTGTAATGAATCTAAATGATGCACTGAATCATAAGGATTAAAAACCCTATTTTTCCCCCACCATAATATTTTTACTAAATTTGAGTATGTAAACTAAATGTATGGAGAAAGAAAGCTCACTTTCCCCCACTCTGATAGCTAAATTGAATATGGGTATGTAAATTGAATGTGTGGAGAAATAAAGATCACTTTCCCCCATTTTAATATATGATTTGAATATGGGTATGTAAATTGGATCTGGTTGAATGCTATGGATCAAATGTTGCATATGGTCCTATGACACAAATTAGTGAAAACCTAGTGATGATACTAAGTGTAACCTAATAATCTAAAAATATATATCAATGATGTGTGTTGTACATCATGCCTCTTAATCCTGGTATCTAATTAATGTAGTTATGTATCTAAATATTTGTATATAAGTAAACTGGTATATTAGCATCAAAACTATATATCTACATAGCTATATCTAGGTAGACTATATATCTGAATAGTTATACTTGACTATCTTACTATCTATGTAAACTTATGTTAATATCTAAATGTCTATTTATACCTATGAATATCTAAATATATATGTATGCTTGTGTGTCTAAATATTTTAATATCTATATATGCATGTGTCTAAATATCTAAATATCTATGAAGACCTATGTATCTAAATCTTTATCTAAGTAGATAATATATTTGTGTGATCCTATGAACCGTAATATATGTATACCTATGTGTCTAAATTTATATTTGAGTAAACTTTGTATCTATTTTAACCTATGAATTTGAATGTGTGTGTCCCTATGTAGACATGTGTGTATGAATATCTAAATATCTTTGAAGACCTGTGTGCCTAAATATGTATATGAGTAAACTATATATGTGTGTGAACCTATGAATTTTAACCTCTATGTGTATTTCCCCCCCTTTTTTGTGAGAGAGCTGTGATATCCATTACTTAGGGGCTCCTCTTTTGCACAAAAAGCTCTAATACCACTGTAATATCCCCAACCAATTGGGAATATAGAAAAAATAAAGCTCTGAACAAAGATACAAATTTTGCCAAAATAATTTCCAAATAAATAAATAAATCACAATAGAGTCTCTCAATGGCAAATCATAGATCTTATCACTTGTTGTTCTAGATGATTACACAATTGAGTCTCTATCATACAAATAAAATAATATGAAATATTCTATCTTAAAACCCTAGGATTTGGCAAATCTAGAAATTGAGCTTAAATCTAGAAATTCTGTCTCGGCCTGCTGTGTCGAACACACATTCACCAGCGTCGGTCGATATACTGCCAACGTCAGTCCCTGTCAGTCCTTCTCTACGAATGTCAGTCTTAAGTAAGCTGATGTCAGTCACTAAGGATCTCTGCCTGCCGATGTCGATATCTACGTGGATTTGTACCTGCCGATGTCAGTTTTTGTGTGAATCTATACGGATCTATATGGACTCTGTATGATTGCCAAATAAGCACAACCTATTTGTTTCAACCCCTAATCTAAATATATCTAGCTCTAATACAACAGATCTATATCTGTATAACTTATTGAATCAAAAACTAAATAAAGAAATACCTGAAATATTGTGATAACTTCTGTGTGAAGCTATCTCTCAAATCTGTGTACCTCTGTGATAACTTTTGTATGAAGCTATCTCTCAATTAGGTAATAGATCAGCTGATATTTCATAGCCTCCGAATCACACACAATGAAGAGTTGACGTTCTCCACTGCAATGGAATCCTGGAACCCTTGGCTCAGTCTTCATAGAAGAATTCTTCAAAATCAATAATCAATAATCAATGAATAATCAATAATGGCCTCCATGAGAAACCCTTATACCCTCAAAAAGATATGCTTTCCCTAATTAGGGTTTGTTAAATTAGAATTAGGGTTTCTAATTAAAAATAGGCTAAATAATTAATATTTGATTAAATCAATCAAATATTAATATCTCCCTCAATACATGTCAGATCTTTGAATCATTCGAAGCTAGTGAACAAGGGAGTGATTCCGCACATGACCATACCAAAATAAAGGTGCTTCGTTGCATGTCAAATATCCCTAAATAATAGGAGCTCAAGCCAAATGTGTCTAAAATAGCTTGAATGAAAGCCAACTATAGGAATTCTACAAATCGAAGCCAAGCCAATCTCCATCATGACCCTCTATCCATCCTATCAGCCTATGAAGGTCGCATAATAGGCTAATCATCAAGTCTATCAATGTCCATGAAAAAGGGGACATGACAATCCACCCCTCCAGAAATTGCTTGTCCCCAAGCAATCTCAGAATAATGAACCACTCGATCCACCTGGATCCCAAATGTAGTTATGCTCTGCATAGCTATAAATCAATGTAAGTACCTGTAATATCCTCTGAAATATAACCCAAAGGAATCCACAATCAAACTAGCAGATGTAACTTAGCCAAATTCTGAAAGCACAACTATCATAGTTAGGAACCCATGAGAAACAAACTCTCGAAGTATCATAACCCAAGTAGAACGGACAACTCAAATTGCCAGTTCCATCTGCAAAAGATGGTGCCAATCCATCCCATAATTGATCCCTTTGTAAAGGTGGCACGATCAACTGTACCACACTGTCATCGATGTGAGAAGAATCAATCTGGAGACTCAACTCCACTGGTATCCCAAACTCATCCAGACCAGGTACTCCTAAATCCTAAACATGTGTGTCAGCCTCAACAACATGCTCCTCATCAGTAGCTATAGAAACATACTCATCACCAATACCCAATGTACTAACATCTGAGTACACCTCCACACTCTGAATGCAAGCATCAGACTCATCCTCAATGTCTAACACCTGAGCTGAACTCACCTTAAGATAAATCTCATCCACAACATCCTCAACTGATCCTACCTATGAAGATAATGCAGATAAATCATTACCTGAAGATGTGTTAATGTCTCCCTGCACTGGATCAGCATGTCTATCAAACTCATCATTCAAACTTTTGCATGTCATAGGGAAAGTACTATGATCCTTAGGCCTATCAATTAAACTCTTTAACCGCATACCAGCTCTAGGTGAGACATTCTTCTCTTTAGTCCAGACATACCATAAATCTTCTGCCAGAAGTTTAGAAATTTTATCCTCCTCCTCAAACAAGAGTGTGAACATGATAGAGTACATTGATGCTAATACATCATTGGAATGAAACTCATCTAAAATATTCCAAAATATTTTAAACATCTTGTGAATGCCACCAATACAACCTACTAACATCATAATGTTTTCAAATCCATACCTTGAAAATATTTCAAGTAATCTTGCCCTCTTTGAGAAATGACGGTCTCTAATGTCATCCAAATTTTTGAAGCTTTTTACCATGGCATGAAGTACCTCTCTCATATTCTGATCATCATAAAAATTAAAGCCAACTATTATCCTCATGATTTCACTAATGCAAGAGAGAGTTGCAAGTCTTACCACCTCATCATGATGTCTCAATAATCGGGGCTTCACCAACGAACCAAACACTGGAGATAACGATGTTTGCATATCATAGGTATTTGACTGATCAACCTTGCTCAAATAAATTTCTAACTCCTCTAAAGTTTTTAGAATGTCATCTGCTTGTTGGAATGGATTATCTAACTTCTTCTTTGTATTGTGCATTCTTTCTTCTAAATCTTTGACACCTGTTAAATCCATACTGATACCCAAACTACCCAACAGGATGGCAAGACATTAGCTCTAATGTGCCCAACAGGATGGTAGGAATTTGGCTCCGATCTACCCAATAGGATGGTAGGAATTTTGCTCTGATACCACTATGATGTCCCTTACTTAGGGGCTCCTCTTTTGCATAAAAAGCTTTGATACCACTGTAATATCCCCAACCAATTGGGAATATAGAAAAAATAAAGCTCTGAACAAAGCTACAAATTTTGCCAAAATAATTTCCAAATAAATAAATAAATCACAATAGAGTCTCTCAATGGCAAATCACATATCTTATCACTTGTTCTTCTAGATGATTACACAATTGAGTCTCTGTCATACAAATAAAATAATATGAAATATTCTGTCTTAAAACCCTAGGATTTGGCAAATCTAGAAATTGAGCTTGAATCTGGAAATTCTATCTCAGCCTGCTGTGTCGAACACACAGTCACCAGCATCGGTTGATATACTGCCGATGTCGGTCCCTGTCAGTCCTTCTCTACCGACATCAGTCTTAAGTCAGCTGATGTCGGTCACTGGGGATCTCTGCCTACCGATGTCGGCATCTGTGTGGATCTGTACCTACTGATGTCCGTTTTTGTGCAAATCTATACGGATCTGTACAGACTTCATACAACCACCAAATAAGCACAAAATATTTGTTTCAACCCCTGATCTAAAGATATCTAGCTCTAATATAGCAGATCTATATCTGTATAACTTATTGAATCAAAAACTAAATAAAGAAATACCTAAAATACTATGATAACTTCTGTGTGAAGCTATCTCTCAAATCTATGTACCTCTGTGATAACTTCTGTATGAAGCTATCTCTCAATTTGGAAATAGATCAGCTGATATTTCATAGCCTCTAAATCACACACAATGAAGAGTTGACATTCTCCACTGCAATGGAATCTTGAAACCCTTGGCTCAGTCTTCATAGAAGAATTCTTCAAAATCAATAATCAATAATCAATGCATAATCAATAGTGGCCTCCATGAGAAACCCTTATACCCTCAAAAAGATATGCTTGCCCTAATTAGGGTTTCTTAAATTAGAATTAGGGTTTCTAATTAAAAATAGGCTAAATAATTAATATTTGATTAAATAAATCAAATATTAATATCTCCCTCAATACATGTCAGATCTTTGAACCATTCGAAGCTAGTGAACCAGGGAGTGATTCCACACATGACCATACCAAAATAAAGGTGCTCCACTGCATGTCAAATATCCCTAAATAATAGGAGCTCAGGCCAAATGTGTCTGAAATAGCTTGAATGAAAGCCAACTATAGGAATTTTGCAAATTGAAGCCAAGCCAATCTCCATCATGACCCTCTATCCATCCTATCAGCCTACAAAGGTCACATAATAGGCTAATCATCAAGTCTATCAATGTCCATGAAAAAGGGGACATGACAAGAGTTTAGACTATGGTCAAGGTGTTTAACCAAAATTGGTAATAATCATTTATACTAGTGTTAATTAGTGGATGTGATGTTTTAAGTTTGAATAGTTTATTTATTATGACAGTGTTTGATTGTTTAAATTGTTAAGCTGATAGATATTTTGTCTATATTGTGTCAATTATGGTAAAAAAAAAAATTCATTTTGTAGAGTTAATAGTGATTAAGATATTGGTTTAAACAATACAGGTTATGGCACATTGATGTCAAGTCTCATGTGAAAGAAACAATTTGTAAATTAGTGTTACCATTCTTAAAATATCACATTGTCAAGAAATTGGTATTAGTTGGTTAAATTTGCATGCAAGGTCAACCTTAATAAGGTGGAATTTGATCAATATTACTTAAATAGGCTATTTGATTAGTTTTTAATTCATTTAAAGCATTTTAACTGAGAAAAATTATTTTTTTGAGTTAGATAAATATACCAAGGAGATAAGGAGCCAATTTGACCCACTATGAGGAGGTGGAGGCATGGATCTAGGTTGGGGAGGACTTTACCTTAGTAAGTAGCCTATATTATTACCTACTATTTTTCTTAAAATTCAACTACTTTATGTCTTATTTTGAAAAACTAGTGCTTTTATCCTTACTTGGGTGCTACTATCCAGAACCTAGTGTTAATGTTTGAGAAGTGCAACTAGTATCATGTATGTAGTGCTAGTGTCTAGTAGGACTAAGTTATAATGTTGGTCATTATTTATTAGTTTTAGATGTTTATTTTTATCTATTGGTTTTGATTTTGTATTGTTAATACCTGATTTGGTTGTACTTTTATAGGTTGATGCTTGCATGAAGGAGTTTAAGACTAGATGAATGATGGATACCCTAAGGGGTCCACCCCTGTTAGATGTTAATGTGGTCATGATTGATAAATCAATTTTGAGACATGTGGCATTCCTTGATTCTATGCCCTAGGATAAACACATGATGACTACATTATGTGATAGATAGAACGTAGATACCAATACTTTCTAGTTATCGATTGGGGAGATGACCATTACTCTAGAAAATGTGTATAATATTTTATGGCTACCTATTTATAGGTAGAAATCCATACTACAGGAGGAGACAAATGCTTGGTATATACAGTGAGATTTTAGGTATTTATCTATTATGGCAACAAGGAATCATAACATAGGGATCCACAATGATATACTATTGACATTGATTATTATTGCTAAGCTTCTATGACTTCAAAATCTCTTAGCCATTTTGTTAGCTTCATTTATGGCTATAGATAGTAATAATGTATCAATATCTTATAGTATGCATGAGATAGTGTAGGATATAGAGGAGCATGGGATCATGTATTTTAGGGTTAAATGATGATATCCCACATAAATAAGGACATATATCATTTCATGTAGGAGATGTGTGGTAGATGGATTAGATCATATACACTATTACACTTTTGGGCATATGAGCACATAATAGTGAGTAGGATGGTGTTGCCTTGATGAGATATTTGGGCTCATATACAGTTATTTACATGTAGATTTGAGTGAGAAGATGGTTTCATGACCATTAGGTTAGTATGTATGAGTGGTTCTAGTATTAGTAGATTACATGATAGTTTGGTCTGGTTTAGGATTGTGTCCCTAATATTAGTGGTATGTTTGAGGAGTTTTCAAGCTCTTATGAGCCCAAGTAGTAGACCAAGGCCATCTACTACTAAGTTATTTCCCATTATTTTAATTGATTGGGATCTTAAGATTGATATACCATATGTAGATGATATGGGAGTGATTGATGCCTACATATCATGGTGGAAAGATCTTAGATAGGCACCTCTATTTTTGAGAGGTGGGATTATTACATAGGATTTATTAGAGGTGGAGCCCCCTTACGTATGTCAATAGTGAGTTAATATAGTGTATTTGTATATTATATGTATTTGGTTATTCTTTTATTTGATTTAGAATTTGATATGTTTCATGGGTACGTGTAGGTTCAAGTGATGATGAGTAATAGGAGACTACCATTGAGTCAACACTTCACATATTGACATGTCATGATTATTGATGATTCCTTAAAGGATGGATTGGTAGAGAAGGCTAGAAATTATACTAGTGTTCATGACCATTTATTTTAATCAAGTTGTGATAGCTATTACACCATATAGACAAGTGGATACTAATAGAGACAAGGTATATGCAAATTTTTATAGGCATACCATGCCCACAATTGATGCTCTATGTGGGGCTAGTAGTTAGATAGTGGATGATTGCATACCTCTTCAATGAGATTATGTAGAATGTATGGTTGATATGGGGTATGTATTTCAAGAGATAAAGTAGATGTAGTCATCGATCCATGTCATGAAGAGAGAGTGGAGTTTCTAGTTCTAACATGGATATGTCTAAGAGTGAGAGTGAGGGAGCTGGTCGTAGTGGCCATATCTGCATTATTGAGTGACGGACTATAGTTTTATTGAAACTATATTTTAATCTCTATATATGTATGTGAACTTTTTATATTGGCACTTGTATATTGGTATCTATATTTAGTTATATTGTGTATGTTTATATGTGTTTAGTTATTTTGATTATTTCAAATGGGTGTATTGGTCTATGGTATTTGTTGAAGAAAAGTTAAGGAATTTTTTTCAATTTATGAATGTTTAGATATATGTGTATAAGATTAATATTTTTTATTTATTTGTATATGTATATTCGTATCATGTAATATTTCTACATTATGCCATATCTAAACTCGGATGGCATGGAGAACCAACAACCATATTTCTCATGATGTGTCAATGTAAAATGACACACTAAAAATAAAAATGGTATGTGATATAATGTTTGTGGCTATATGTGTATAGTGTGTATCAAAGAGATTGATTATTTGATGTGTTAAAACATATACCCTAAGATTTGTGATCTCTGGCAAATATCTTGATCGATGTTCAAACTAAGGGTATATTTTGATCCTTGAAATTATTTCCAAATATATTTATTTGTGTTCAAATTGATGTTGTGCCATTCTTTTTTTAGTTATTTACATATATTTTGATATTATTTTGTGCCCTTATCTTTGTATTTGTTTTGATATATCTTGATATATGTTTGAACTAATGTTGTGCTATGATATCTGTAGTTGTTTCCATATATCTTGATTGGCATATGAACTAGAGCGATGTTTTGATCTCTATGAAATGGATATCATCTCTATTGAATTTATGGTGCATGAGATCTCTCATAACTAGGTTGTCCTATAAACCAACATGTCTCATATGATGAGTAACCTATGTCTCCTTAAAAAGGAACATCCTATGATAACTCTATCATAGAGGATCATGATATACTATATTATGGAGACTAAGACCTCAGTTCCCCCTATGTAAATTATATAATTCCTTGATTAACATACTAGTCATTTATACTAAAAAATGCATAACAATGATCATTTGAATGTCCATTTATCTTATGAAAATTGTAATATGTCTTATGCAGTACCCTTTGCAAATGGTGTGCCATATGATGATAGTAGGAGTAAGTGTAATCATATGCCTATCTATTAATTTAAGCAATATTTCATGAAGCCTATCCCTATCTAAAAATTGTATAACCCCCTCTATGT
This sequence comes from Torreya grandis, assembly GCA_037957365.1. Classification (NCBI taxonomy): domain Eukaryota; kingdom Viridiplantae; phylum Streptophyta; class Pinopsida; order Cupressales; family Taxaceae; genus Torreya; species Torreya grandis. The sequence goes on along the minus strand of JARHVA010008021.1, from coordinate 106,431 downwards.
GTATCCTATGTTCTTTTCATTATAGGAGGTGCTCTGTGAAGTCGCTCTTTGGCCTTGTGTATTATCTTTATCAGTCATTTCTATTCCACTATTTTCTTAATTAAAAGTGGAGTAGGTTCTTATAACATGTTATATGACTATGGATTTGAGAGGACTACATCTAAATCTACCTTTTAATTTGTAACTACTAGTCGCAATTATTCCTTTAATGTTATAGGTATGTTACATAGATGTTGGAATGATTTTGATGTTTGATATAGTAATCTCTTTTTTAAGAGTAAAACCTAAGCCTCTAGAAAAGATGGTAATGTACACATAAATATGTCAGCTAATAAATCAACTGATGTAAACATAATTTGAATTTTAAAATGTATTTATGAGTTGGCTCTATCTCACCCTCAGTGTAATGAAGATGACCTCTCATGTGTGACTCAAGGTCCCTTATTTTATATATAGCACTTGAGAAAGATAATTTCTAACTCCTCATATGTATGTATTGACCCACTAGGGATTATATGATGGAACCAATTTAGTGGTTTCCCTATCTATAGACTTTGTAAATAATTTTAGTAGAGTTAACTTATTGGTAACATGTGTCATGGATTTATCATAAGCCTGAAGGTGTAAGTATGGATCTCCATGCCCATCAAATGTAGGTAATACTAGTATCTAAAATTTGTGTGGAAACATTGTAGTGGATGTTTTACATGTAGTAGGGTTTCCAATGGATAACATTAGCATCAACCCAAGATTAGTATGCTTTGTTCTCTAAATTGAGATGGTGTACTTATTGTTTCAAATTACCCATAGCATGCATCAAGGAAATTAACACTTGTGAAGGTATATTATCATCATCAAGGGGTCAATTTAACACATGATAATTTTTTATATATCTTAAACATTGGTATATTTCATTAGAAACCTTTTTAGGGAGAGTTGATTTTTTTCTTTAACCTTTGGAGTTGTGTTAAATAGGACCTAGTTAGATGGAAAAGAGATATCACCTTCATTTAGGTTAGTTTTATAAATAGGTTTCTATTATATTAATTGGGGTTGATGGGAGATTCATTGGTATATCTTATAGTATTAAGTTTTAAAGAAGTATCACATGTTAATTGAATATAAGGAACTTTATTTTTAATTAAATGTAAAAATATGAACATAATAATAAGTCTCTCTCTCTCTCTCTCTCTCTCTCTCTCTCTCTCTCATCTCTCTCTCTCTCTCTCCTCTCTCTCTCTCTCTCTCTCTCTCCTCTCTCTCCTCTCTCCTCTCTCTCTCTCTCTCCTCTCTCTCTCTCTCTCCTCTCTCTCTCTCTCTCTCTCTCTCTCTCTCTATGTGTGTGTGTGTGTGTGTCTATTTGTTTGAATAAGAGAAACAAGTGAAGTAGGAGGATAACTAGAAGGTGTATATTCTATGTCATTTTCATCATAATCACAATTATCATAATTATCCCAAAGTTCATCAAAATTAGATTTTAAATCACTTATATAAGTAAGAGTAGAAGAAGTATCATCCACATGCTTATTAAGAGAGAAAGTAGGAGAAGATTTTAACTTTTTACTATTATGCAATGTGTCATCATGTGTACACGTAATGAAATGCATTTATTGAATAATTATGTGTGGAATTAAATAATAATTTTCACTTTAAAATTGTGATTCAAGGGTAGAATAAGTAGCAAACATGTTTTCTATTTGCATATTATGACATGTAGGAGAAGAGTTACAGACATTTTCATTATCAATTTATTGTAAATAATAATTGTATTGAGCTTGGAATGTAAAACAAGGTTTTAAAATAATTTCATTTACCTTAGTTTGTGCATTACTAAAAGGTGTAATATCATTGGTATATGATTTTTTTAATTTGTATGAAAAGGGTAAAGAAGACACAGTGTTCTTATCTACTTTATTTAAATCATTCAAAGGTGGCTTTCGTGTATTGCACTTATATTTATTTAATTTGAATAATGAGGTAGAAAAAGTAGTTGAAAATCTAAGATCACATTGGAATAAAACACTACCAAAAAGAGGCTCTTTTTCCATTTTATTTTTAGTTTGATTTTGAGGTGTAAAATAAAAGTGAGAGGAAAGAGAAGATGATGTATCTAATATATCCTCATTTATATTTTCATTTCCATACTCATGATAATTCTCATATCCATCATTATAACAATAGTCATCATCATCATCACCATTATAAATGAAGTCATTATTATGCTTTAATGTACAATCTTGAAAAAATTTCCATTATTTTTATAATTATGAAATAAATTCAAAAATTAATTAGTTGGGTGAGGGGTAGAAGACTTCTTAGATGCCATTTTAAACTTGACAAAGAAGATCATGTAAACAATGAATATAAAATACACAAGAGGTATAATGTAATATAACATAAGTATATGTTCAATTAATAAATTTTGAATCAAGTGTGTAATAGAAACTAGGATTCTAAGTGAAACCCTGATTGCTAGTATTTGGATGTATAGTGAGCTAGTATGTGGATTTAGGGTTGTTTTGCAAAAATTTAAACTATGTTATATAAATAAAACCCTAATGTAGGTTTAATTAAATGACATAGGTTATGCCAAAAAAATTATAAAAATAGAGTTTTGTAACACTAAATTAGGGAACAAAAATTAGAAAATGGTAAAACCTAGGTAAAATTAGGGTTTTAAGCAATATTAAAGTTAAGATAAGTTCACCAAATGTTTTAACCTTTTAGAACTTAACTAGTGTAAATATTATGTTGTTAAAGGGTTGAGTATGATGATAATATGGGATGAAAACTATAAATGAATGATTTAATTGACCTTTCTCAAAATAACAAATGAGAAGATAAAGAGTACTTATTTGGAATTAAATAGGATTTTCTTCAGAATAGGGAATTGAAACAAGCTGGAGAAATAGGTAGATACCCTATATTTTTTATTGTTGTTGAAATATAGCCTTGAAAAGTAGTTCCAATATCAATATAGTAGCACCATTTGGTGCTAGTGTCTAATTATAGTGTTAGTGTCCCTCCTATAGGAACTATGTAAATCTTTAAGGGAAGGTAATGGAGGTTTTGGAGGTCTTATAGGTGGTTTTGTGTCATTTGGGGCCTCACATGTGTCACTATTTTAGCTAAATATATTCCAAAACCAGAATGAGTAATTTAACACTATTGGAATCACAATTAATAAGAGGTGGGTTGAATTAGTCTTCAAAAACCTTTCCTTCAATTACACTTAATCAATCATGAATCATTCAAACAAATATATAGATCTAGCAGGCATAGGAAACTATCCACATAAACATGAAACACAAAAACACATCACATATATGGGAAATCCTTAAGGGGAATAAAATACAATGATATTTTCTAATGGAATACATCCATATAATATAAAATAAATTTTTTTGAAGCACCAACTCCACATAAAACACTAACCCCAACTAGTCAAGCACCTACTTGACTAGGCTTTAGCAAGCACCCACTTACAAGGAGGCACCAACCCCATAGATGAGTTAACACAAAATAAGACACCTAATTGATTTGATAAACTTTAGAACACTATTTTTATTACATAACATATGTTTATCACTTTCTTTATCTCTACACACTCTTTAACCCTCTCAAACTATCTTTTAGGCCTCTTCACTCAACTAGGTCTCTTTAAGACTGATTAGTTTATATGACCTTGATATTCATAATTATAAATCCTATTATATATTAATTATAGTCCCTATACTCTATTTTAATGGTCTATAATACCTCTTTCCATTCAAGTATCTTCTATCTCATATTTTATTCACTTCCACTTCACTTTTTCAAATAATACTAAAACTGCATTATATATATACCATTCCTTGTTCATATACCACTTAGTCAGACACACACCCTTATCATCTTAGTTTATCAATATAATAGGTAAATTTACATATTTTTGACATGAATAAAATTATATTTTATTACCTTTTATTCTTCCATGACTCAATTAGGACTCATTTCTCTTTTAAATCTCATGGAGACCTAACTACATTGGTTTATTTATTAACGCCAAAAATTGATTCTCTTGGGATCAAATGGATTTATAAAACACTTGAAAACAATTAAAAAAATTATTAAATTAAATATTATTACCTCCTATATTATTTTTTAGATCTACATCCTTCGTTCATACCTTGAAACCTTCTTTAGGACAAATTACCCATCTAGGCCTATGTGCCTCAAAAACTTGTCTTGAAAAAATGAAGTTCAAAAATACTTAGCACACTAAAATATTATAAAATAAGTATATAAATATAGTATAAACTACCTCATTATCATTAAAAAATTGATTATACACTTTGACTTAGAAGATAAGGCTTCAAGAATAACTTTGTAATTCACTCACTCAAAACTGCCAAATTACCTTAAAACATAGTCATGGTGACTCAAACCTAAAACACATGTATATAAATTTTAAAATAATTAAAATTATACTATAAAATATATATATACCATCTTAAAATATTAAAATCATATGGTCTAGTGAAAACTGTTGGTCTTACAGACCAATTTGTTGACCTCACTACACACAAACCTCATTAAGTCAGACAAGCCATTTTGGCTTCATTATTTTCACCACTATACATAAATTGTAATATATATATAAATAATTAATAATAAATAAAAATATAAAAAAAATATTCATGTTATTTTTTATCATTCTATCATGAAAACATATTCCAATTCATCTTCTTACTGTTGCTTGGGTTTTCACTATTTGCACCAATAGGCCTATTAGCAACTAGCTAACTTGGATGAATAGTTTAGTATAATTGATGAATATAACATACCCATAAACCTTAATTTAAATTAATCATGAGTCTCGACCTTCTTCCTCCATCCATTTTTTTAGTATGTCCAATGTAAATTTTGACTTTTGCATTAACTTTTTCAAAAACAAACTTGTAACTCAACATTTTTTCTCTCGTCTCTCTAACCAATAACACATGGCGGTAATTGGGAGAGTAAAATACAATATAAAATATCTTAATTTATCATAAAAAAATATTATATGAACTTTTGGTCAACATATTCAACATCAGGCCCTTAATAGGGTTCTAAGAGGGTTTAAACTTGTTTTCACTCTTAACGATTGTTCATAAACCATATCCATTCATTACAAAAAGTAATGCATATAATTTTTATATATGACCATTATAAATATACCATTAACTTATTATGTTCCAATTAATTTTTTTATGAGATAATAAGCATAATAAAATCCTTCTCAGGTTGAGAACCCTTCATTCTAAGCACTCAAGCCACCTCCAAACAACTTTTCATGCCTTGTCCTTCAAAATAGAATCTCAAAATTCATGAACATACCTAAAAAAAATTTAATAAAATTTATAAATTCTCACCTACTCATTCTTTCCTTGAAAACTAATACTGATACCCCATTAGGCTATACTCTCTCTCTCTCTCTACACCATAGTCTTTATACTTTATTAGGACCTTAACTGATCTTCATGGCTCTTTATATGATCTTAACACCTTAATATCATGATCAACATATCATTATAATTCCATAAAAATTATCTCATTTTTAATTATTTACATACATCCTTCACGTCCCTTGAAAATAGATCATGATACCTCATTAAGCCAGGTAGGGTTTCAAAGATGTCTAGATGCAAACCTAGACTAAAGATCTTACCCCTATAGGCTCATCAAAAAACTATAATTAGTGTTATAATACATCAAATACATTATTAAACAACCTAATACAACCAATCATGCCTATTTTCACTCATCTCACTAAGCCACCATGCTCAAACCTTCTCACAAGGTCTCTTCACATCATGACTAGGCTTAGGCTACTTAATCACTTGATGCATTGACATGTTCCCTCCATGTCATGACCTCAAAAAAAGTTAAATAAATAATATATAATATATTAAACCTCATTCATATCACTACACCATTCTCTTTTTGATGACAACAATCTTCTACATCCTCTTACATACCTAAAACCACATGACCAAGCATCATATGACTTGACATCTCTCTTTCATGCACCTGAACACCTTTAACACCTTGACATGTGCCTTCATGAAACCATAATAAATTATTTTCCTTAAAATTATCTCTTTTCTTTAAATTATCTCTCATCTTAAAATTATCTCTTGCCTTCAAATGCATCTTGTCACATGGCTTCTTATGTAGACATTATTTGTCTCAAAATATCTTTCATGACCTATACCTTCCATGTTCACACCACTCATGACAATTCTCATCATTTAAACACTCTTATGTGACTTTAAATATCACATAATACCATATATCCTTAGTCACCTTTGACATCAAACTTGATAGTACAATATTGAAAATATACATCTTTGACATCAATGACAATAACATGTCAACAACATCCCCATTTTTCATTGATGGAAAACACACTACATAAATGAAATTAGTTCAAAATGATACTTTTCCCATCTACTAATTCTCCCTCTTTTGACATGAATGACAAAGGGTCTTCTACAAGCTACCATCTAATCATTAGACCTAAATTTCAATAAACAACATAGAAAAATTCTAACAAAAGCTTACTTTAAGCTCATAGCAGTTGTTATAGACAAATTATAAAACATTTTGACTATACCTCAATAAACCATGCTTCTTATCACTATAGTGACACTTCACAACATAGAGCTACAAAGCTCCCCCTAACACCATACTCTCCTCTTGCATCATAAGATGGAAGACACTCTAAAAAACACTCTAAATAGGCTACTTATTCCCATTTTAAATGTTATCCCTTTTTAATATTTATCCCATTTTTGGTAATAGGATCATATATTTTATGAATCATCATACAAACATGCTCCCCACTTGTCTTCATAACTTGTGCTCATCATATGAGTCATCAGGACTCATAGACGTTTCTCAACATCCTTCAAACATATCTCATATACCAATTAGATACAAAGGCCTTCATCACACTTTCATGTCTGTCAACAACATTCAAATTGTCTCTATGGTCATATTGGTCTTGTAGACCAATCCATATTCCATATGTCTCTAGACAAAGTCCTATGGTCAGACTTATATACCATGACTCCTTATGAATTTACCTCTAGAATCAATGTCAAAACTCCTTTCACCTTTTCATATATAAACAATATATAGATAAAACAACTTATATCTTGAAGCATAGATAACCTAAATTCCTCTCAAGATGAGTCCTTATTTGACTACAACCTCATTCTTTTATAGATATAAGAGTGTCTCCATGAGGCCTAATGGAGTCACCCCTTTCCATAGGGCTCTCAAAACTCCATGAACTCATGATAATCTTAGATATCCAAACCACTTTCCTCAGATATGTTTCAATCATGATACTAATATTCCCTCCTTAATCCACTTAGACTTGACTAAAACATTTAACTCATCAACCTTGTCATCCTTATTCTTCTCTTTGACTACCTTGTCAACATGTGCAAATAATAAGTGTTCTTGACATTCCTTCACTTTTGATACTTTCTCTATCTTAGCAAATAATCCATCTTGATCATTTTGGTCAATATTATTAGTCTTGAATTTCTTTAGCTTCCATACTAATGTTTGACTCTTTTCATGCATTTTAGGAGCTTCATGTACCTTGTTAAGTCTTGAAGGCCTCCTAAATCCATTAGGATAAAATTTTGTAATGTATCCCATATTATGAAAATTGTATAAAATAACATTTATAAACATACCTATTGATTGATCACTCCTTCTCCCATGGTCCCATGATAACTCATTCCTTTAGACCATTCTAAAATCATTTTTTCTATGACCAAAGTTATGACAAGCAAAACAATAACCATTGAAATAATTGAAATACCTCATTACATTACGTTGTCTGATTGGTCTCTCCATGTTGGTATTCTTGACTTATTGATGATCACTATGAGTCTCATATTTTGAGAGTTTCTACATATATCTTTGAGGTCTAACTCTTATTGTTCTCTTTTTGGTCTTCTTTGAACCCAAGACCTATCTTTTCATGTTGATACCTTTGACTACTCAAAATATCACCAATAAATTTAGTATTATTCTCAAATCGTTGATGTGTCTTGAACTTGATGATGCTTGATCCAATTCTTCCTTCAATGACTCTATTTCTATTTCAAACTTGATTCATTCTTCCTCCCTGGTCTTGAGACTTGTAGTGACAATTTCAATATGAGTTTCCAACTATTTGATGATATCTTCATGTTTATTGGTGTTAATTTTTAGTCTCTATTCAAAGAGATTGATTTGATCCTCATAACTCTTAACCAATGATATTAGTTTTTTTATTTTTCCTTCTTTGGAACTTCAAATCCTTTAGAGCACTCACCAATTCTACCTCAAGTTCAAGCTCAACCTCTTCTTCATCTGATTCTTCATCATTTATAATACCTTTCCATTTTGAGAAAACCTCATTGTTTGTTTCTATAGACATGAATGAGGTTTCATTGTTTTCATGTTAATTACTATCATCATCATTATTAGATATACTTATGTCACTTACATTAGATGAGTTATTATCTTCTTTGATATAGAAACTTCTCTTGTTCTTGAATTACACTTTCTTGCCTTTATACTTCCTAAAATATTTCTTTCTTTTATCAAGATTATAGACCTTATTATCATCACCATGATGTTCATCATGTTTATTCTCATCCTTTTTAGGACACTTAGATGCAAAGTGACTAGTCTTACCATAGTGGAAACATTTGAAAGGAAACTTAGCCTTGTACTTACTAGATCTAATCTTTAATTTCCTAGGAAACATTTCTATCAACTCATCATAATCAATATTTGAACATACCTCATCATTGACCTTCTTAGATTTGGAATTATTCTCAACTTTTAATGGTGCTTCCTTCTTGGGAGGTCTTCCTTCATTTGTTCTCATCTCATAGGTAATCAAGATGCCATGAAGCCCATCCATATGAAGTGTCTCTAGATCTTGCATTTATTATACTACAAATACCTTTGAATCAAATTTATAATTTATGGATCTCAATACTTTTAAAAAATATATATACTCTTTCACTTCTTCACTGAGATCTTTGATGAAATTGACAACTTCATCAACCCTTAAAAAATAGGATGCAATGTTTTCATCCTCTTTTATTCTCAGTCTTTCGAAATGCCTATAGTGAGTCTATAATTTTTCCAAATTTATTTTGGTGTATTCTTAATAAATGGTATACAAATTTTCCCAAATACCTTTGGTTTTATCATAATGCTTGACCTTTACAAACTCTACCTATGAAATACCACATAGAATGGAATTCATTGCCTTAGATTTATTTTCATTTACCTTCTTACCTACTATATGAGCTTGTGGTTTAAAAGGTGGAGTGAAACCATAAATAGTATATTTCTATATGTCATAACCCAAGGACATTATATATTTATTCATTATGATTCTCAAGAATTCATAGTTAGTCCCATTGAAAAGAGGAGCCTTATTGGTTGAGAAACCTCCTTATGCTTGTTGACTAGACATGTTTATAATTGAATAATCTCCTTCAATATGCTAGGATTGATTAAAAGGACTAGGATATAATATAAAAAATTGGAATAAAAATTAAGGATAGTGGGGGTGAACAAGTATTAAAAAATATTTCTTTTAATTACACTTAAGTAATCATGAATCATTCAAACAAACATATACAGGCATAGGTAACTACCCAACTATGCATGAAACATAAAAACACATCAAATATATGGGAAAAATTCAAGGGGAATAAAACCCATTGATATATAAAAATTCAATACATTCCCATAAGACAAAAATAGAATTTAGTGAATCACCAACTCCACATGGAACACTAACCCCAAATAGTCAAGCACCCACTTGACTAGGCTTTAACAAGCACCATTTACAAGAAGGCACCAACCCCCTAGATGAATCAATATAAATTAAACCACATAATTTATTTAATAACATTAAAACACTATGTTTCTCACACCAAAAATTATAATCACCTTCTTTATCTCTTCACACTCTTTAACCCTCTCAAACTATCTTCTAGGCCTCTTCGTTCAACTATGTCTCTTCAAGACTAATTAGGTTATATGACCTTGATATTAGTACTATAACCTCCTATTATATATTCATGAAACTCCATACAATCTCTTATTATTATATATAATAAATCCTTCCACTAAAGGATATTATATCTCATATTTTATTCACTTCCACTTCACTTTATCAAATAGGCCTAAAACTACCTTATATATATACCATTCCTTGTTTATATACCATTTATTTAGACACACACCCTTAACCTCTTAGTTCATACATAAAATGGTTACTATTACATATATTTTACATAAATAGAATTATATTTGAGTCCATTTTGGTCTGCCATGACTCAACTAGGCCTCATTTCTCTTTTAGTTCTCATAGAGACCTAATTGCATTAGGTCTATCTCTTAACACCAAAACTTGATCCTCTTGGGCCCAGATGGATTTATCCAAAAATTTAAAACAATTTAAACACTTATTCAAAGAACTCTTTTTACCTCATCCATTATTTTTTATATCTACATCCATCATTCATACCTTGAAACCTTCTTTAAGACAAGTTACCCTATTAGACCTGTGTGCCTCAAAAAACTATCTCACAAGAATAAAAATAAAATATAATTAAGAAACTAAAAATATGATAAAATAATTATATATACAGAGTCTAAATTTACTTAGGTTCATTACCAAATTCATTAAACACTTCCACTCAGAAGATAAGGCTTCAAGAGCACCTCTGTAACTCACTCACTCAGAACTATCATATTAACTTAAAACATAGTCACGGTGACTTATAGATCCAGCACTTATATAAAAAATTTAAAAGATTTAAAATTCATTAAATTATCCAAAAACATCTCCATACATATTAAAATATTAACATCATATGCTCTAGTGGTAACTATTGGTCTTACAAACCAATTTGTTAACCTCACTACACATAGACTTCACTGAGTTAAATAAGCCATTTTGTCTTCATCATTTTCACCACTATAAATAACTACCAAGATATATAAAAATAATTAATAATATATTCAAATCTCAAAAAATATCTCCATGTACTTGGTTTCATCATTATATCATGAAAACATATTCCAATTCATCTTCTCACTATTGTCTAGGTTTTTCACTATTTACACCATTAGGCATGTTAGCGATTGTATAAATTAGATAATTAATTTATCTCACTTGAGGAATATAACCTATAAATAAACCTTCATGGAAATGAAACATGATTCTTTACCATCTTCCTCCATCCATTTGATTAATATGTCCAATACAAATTTTGACTTATATAATAATTTCTTCAAAAATAAGCCTATAACTCAACATTTTATCTCTCCTCTATTTAACTAATAGCACTTGGAGGTACTTGGGAGAGTAAAATATAATATAATACATCTTAAATAATCATGATAATCCCTTTTGGGAAATTTTTATCAATATCATGTCCTTGTTAGGGTTTAAACCTATTTCCACTCTTAACGATCATTCATAGAGCGTAGCCCCTAAATCCAAAAACCAATACCTATAATTTTCATATATTAACCTTCCACATATACCATTAACTGATTTGTATCCCATTCAAATTTTTTATTAGATAATGAACACAAGAAAATCCTTCTCAAATTGAGAACTCTTCATTCTAAGCACTCAAGAGACCTCTAAATAATTTGTCATGCCTTGTCCTTCAAAATAGAATATAAAACTTCATGCACATTCCTAAAAAAAACTTTAATGACCTTTTTCAATGATATCCTACTCACACTTATCTTTGAAACTGATATTGATACCCCATTAGGCTACACACTCTTTCGATCTCTCTCTCTACAATATAGTCTTTATACCTTCTAGGCCTTAAACTGATCTTAATGCCTCTTTCCATGATTTCAAAACCTCACCATAATTATCGACATATCATTATCAAGCCATAAAAAAAAATTAATTCTTAAATACTAACATACATCTTTCACATGCCTTGACAATAGATCATGATACCTCATTAAGCTAGGCATGGTGTAAGAGAGGTCTAGATATAGATCGAGACTAAATGTACTACCCCTATAGGCTCATCATGAAACTCTAATTATTCTTCCAATTCCTCACATACATGCTCAAAAAAACTCCTAAAATTACTCATTCCTTTGTGCACTCATCTCATTAAGCTACCATGCTCAAAACTACTCACAAGGTCTCTTCTTGCCATGACTAGGCGTAGGCTACTTAATCATTTGATGCCTTGACCTATTACTTCTACATCATGACCTCAAAAAATCATCAAAAAAGTTGATATAAGACATTAAACCTTACTCATATCACTATACAATTCTCTTTTTAATGATAACAATCTTCTATAGCCTCATACAAACATAAAACCACATGACCAAGCATCATATGACTTGACATCTCTCTTCCATACACCTGAACACCTTTGACACCTTGACATGTGCTTTCATACAACCATAAGACATTATTTTCCTTAAATTTATCTCTTGCCTTCAAATTCTCTCTTCTCTTCAAATTATCTCTTGATTTTAAATACATCTTATCATATGGCTTCCTATGTAGACATTAGTTATCTTCAAACATATTCCATGACCTGTACCTTCCATGATCACACCACTATTGAGAATTATGATCAATGAAACACTATTATGTTCCTTGACATATCACATACCACAATCTATCCTTAGTCACCTTTGACATCAACCTTGATAGTATAATCTTGACATGATACATATTTAATATCAATGACCATTATGCCTTTGTATGGTGTACCCTTTTGACATTAATGACAACAACATGCCAACACACATATGAAATAACAACCAAATAAAATTTAGAAAAAAATGAAAAAACTAGGTTGTGGGATGTTATGATCACATAGAGCGGAACCCCTATTATCTTGGGTACTACTTAGATTAACCCAAATTCTAGGGGTCTCAAATCACATGCAGTTATCCCTTAGGTACTTTACATAATTAAATTTCATGGTATGATATAATTAATTTTATTTATGCCCTTATTATATCAAGTATGCAATGTCTAGATGTGATGGTTGAGTAGTGTGCATAGTATTGAGTTATACTTTGATTGATTTTATGTAATTATGTGAAAAATTAGTAAGTGCTAGATGTAAAATGCCTTTTGAAGCTCTTTATATAGAAATAAATTTGATTTGAATATAAGACCTTGTTCACTAGATAATAATTTGTAAAAGAGGGATAAAAAAATATAATAAGAGGCTCAAAAAAGGGTTAGGACTCAAACATGGGAAAAAATGTTTGTTGAATACTAGGGTCATAATTAGACACTAGCACCATGAAGCACTACTCTCCTTAAAATGATGATAGTGTTATAAGTCTTAAAATAGAACTAAAATAAGCAAGACAAAATAAGGGCCCTTGTGACTAAGATAAAATGATTTAAGACCACTAGGGGTGCTAAAAATAGGGAAAATAAGACAATAAATATCAAAAGACTCAAAATGACCATGTGAATAAGGATTATATTCATCACTAAGAACTTCATTTGAAAGAGAAATAAAAACCATAGTACTTGTGGTTGTTTGACCAAATTAGTGTCTTAATAGCCTCTTATAAAATAATTTACAAAGCCTTAGCAATTTAGATTCACCACCTTTTACATTTGATTGATCAACCTGAGCAAACCAAATTCATTCATAGTAGATACATTTTCTATAATGTCATTTTAGTTTGGGAAAACATGGATTGGGATCACCATTAAAAATATATATATTTGTATTAAAAGTTACCTTGAAAAATACTATGATCAAATTGAGTGGACATTCAATATGGCTATGTTATAAGACTTAAGGTTTAGTCCAACATTCTTGCAATTAGTTTAAATGATTTTTATTGATGCCTCTACCTCTCTTTCCATAAATAGATTCAAATATAATATTTTTTTAAATTTTCAAATCCATTATGTAATGTTTCTCACTAACACCTACTCTTTATTTTCTTGTGGCTAAAAGTTTGGGATATCTACTTTATAATGCTCAATCTAAAGGGCTTGTACATAGTATTTCCTTACCTTCTGACTAGCCTATGCAACTTACTAATGTAAATTTTTTGAATGATTATTTTCTCACCCTAATTTAGTATTAATATAATTTATCCCATGCCATGCATCGTATAGATATTTTCTTTCTTTATTCTGACTCTTTAATTCAATGTTGAAAAATCAATATTACATAAACCCTTACTCTTTCTGCCTCCTTGGGTGAGCCATTATGAGTGGAAATAGATTTAACTTAATGAAATTTTCAAGTTCCAAGGAATCCCCTTTGCATTATATTCCTCCCCATTAGGATATGTAAATATGTGGTGGATAGGGTTGATAAAAAACATTCACATTAAATCATTAAACCTTTATCAGTAGCTGTTAAGTTTCAAATCTTATCCAATGTGTTTGAAACCACTGATATTTATTATTATTGTTTTTGTTTTTTTGGCTAAAACACCAAACCAAACTCTTAAAAAATTACTTTGTGACTTCATCTAGGATAATCGCTCCATTTTTTATGGGATTCATAGGGTGGTCTGGGAATAATGTTGTCTTCCCTAAGAGGCAAGAGGTATGGGTTTGATTGACATTTCTCATCAAGGTTTATCTCTCTATGTCAAATGTTTTTTTTTTTTTTTTAATTGAAGAGAATGAACCCTAGAATATATTAATCCTTCATTGTATTTCTCAATTCACCCCTCATGTATGTTTAATGTGGAAATTTTTAGGTTTTGTTAACCTTATTACTCTTATAGTCCTCGTGAAAGTTATGGGGTCCTTTGTGATTAAAAATATTTGGAAATATTGGGAAAAAGTTAAACCTTGGTTGTTTTTTAATGGCTTAGGTTTTTGATACGGTCTTTCTATCAACTAATACTCCCTTTAGTGGTACCCATTTGTTATTTTTCATGGTGTACCTCTTATTATAGGTTATGTTAATACAATCTCTTATGTTTATTTAATAGGAATTCATACTTTGTTAGATATGTTTTTTAAGCATTCTCATAATTGGCTACCTTTGGGTGAGTTCAAAGATAAATAAAATATTTCCTTTATGGATGATAAATCTTATGATGAGATTATTGAAGTTTCCCCCACTGATTCAATTCACAAAATCATTTCATCCTCTTCCTAGCCTTGGTTTAAGGATTATAAATGGTGTGTCAACATCCCTTTGAAGAATTAAACTACTCACAAAGGATATGAATCAATTTTATGACATTTTCAAATGGTGGATAATCTCAATTACAAATGAAATATTTCCTAATGAGTAATAATCTAGGGGAAATGATATTAAACTATTTCATTTACTTATATTGAACTGAATATTTCTCATTTTACCTGGTGTTTACTTCATCCAAGGCTTCTTATTGGTATAAGATTAGTTTAAGTTTGTGTAGTACAGCCTCAATGCCCATTCTATAGCCACTTATAGACTCTAATGAACTTGTTATATTTTTTCCTTAGACTCAAGGTGCTTAGTCTTAGATCTATGATTTATTCAATCCATTTTTCCTAGAACCTTTTAGTTGGTTTCATATTTTATTGGGTGATAATCTTAAGATGCCCTCTTAATTCACCCAAGTCTATCATGCTTTTAGAGTAAAATTCCTCTTCTAGTTATGGAAAGAAAGGATTTCAATTTTATTCTCTAATGTTGCTTATAACATTCACTTTTATATATATAATAAGTTTATGGTTATTTACAACATGCTTATTTTTATTTAAGTTCAAACCAACAAATTTATAATGGAGTTTGATTACTTAAAACATTTAATTTACCATTAGGTGATGCCCCTTACAATGTTGCTCATGTGCCTCCTTCCTTGCCTTGGGACTCACCACCAAGAGGTGAATTTGGTCCATATTTGGGTGACCTTGGCCACATTCAATCTCATAGGTGCTCTTTCAAACTAGATATGGGTTCTTTATAGTGGCACCACTCTCCTCTCCTTGATCTAAATGGGGGTTGGGTCATTCCACCTCCATATTCTCTGAGGGCTCAGGGGTTGGTCTCTCCACCCTTTAAAATTTGGCATAAATGGATATTACATCCTAAAAATGCTTAACGTGGCTAGAAATTTCCTATAGATAAATGATTTCCATGGTTGGATTTCACTATTTCACCTTAGTGCATAGACCAATACATAAATGTTCAAGAGGAAGTGATCATCATAATTTTGATTCTAGGTGGAACCATGTTACTAGAGGGAATAATATCCCAGGTTTTGGTTTGTGTGATCCATATGATCCAAACCCCTTTTTACTAGGTTATTTGATGTTTTTTGCTTAATATTTTTTTATGTTATGTAGATATCCTAGGATTTGACTATTTGTTTATATGTTTTATTCCAAGGCTCATCCTAGTTGTTAGTGATACACCCTTAACCTTTGGTGTGTCTTGGATATGTGTGGCTAGCTTGTGGATTGCATACCTCTTTTATATTATTTTTACATTTTTCTATGTTCTTAGTTAGGTCATCCTATGAAATAAACATGGTTAAGTAGACTATATATAGGAGGTAGTTGTTAGTCATTGATCATCATGTTAAGTATTTTGCTCTTAGTGTATTATTTTAAAGGTTTCCCCTTGAAGTGGATTTACTAAATTATCTAGTATTCTACTTTTTAATCAATTATTATTGTGTGATCTCTCATATTTTCTTATTTTGTGCAATATAAAATCATTATATGAAAACATTTAAGTAATTTCATTACAAGTTATATCAGATATTTGATTTGGGAAAGCTTCATATGGCATTATTTTTTCAAATCAAGTGAGGCATGACTTCTATGAGGTGAAGGAGTGAAAAAACATAACTTGCAATTTGGGAAGAATTAATTTTTTTGTCAACATAGTATTGTTTTAAACACTTTTTTGAAAAAAAAATTAATTAATTAAAAAAAAGTTGGAAAAAAAATTTCTTTACATAATTTTAATCATTGGATTCATCTCGACAAGATGATCATAATGGTATATTATGTTGGTACACTTTTTGTGTCAAAATTGTTTACCCTATTATGCAAATTAAGTTGTTAGATTCATCTTGGTGAGGTGATTGTAATGGTACTATCTCCTGATACAATTTTTTTTGGGCAAAAAACCTTCTAGGGTTTATATATGGTTGGTCCTTCTACATGGGGATGAAAAGGGGGGAAAGAAACTCATAAGACTCCTACTAGAAACATGGAATCTAGAACTTCAAATCCATTTATTTCTCAACTTCAAGTTGACATAAAGGGCTTAGTCTAACATGATGACTTTGTTTCAATTTAAATTGATGTTTTAGAGATGCATGGAGAGATTAATGGGGTTCATAATCAATTAAATCAGATCACTACTTTATTGAATACTCTTTCATCTCAATTACAATCAAACAACGCTCCACTTCATCATTTGGGTCCTCATCTCAACACTAACAACTCCATTTATAGTGTGAAACCAATGTTGCCCAAAGTAGACATGCATAATTTTGATGGTAAGGATCCTCTCACTTGGATTACCCAAATTGATAATTTATTTGATCTACATCAAACTCCTTATTCTCAAAAGGTGATAGTGGTGTCTTTGTATCTAGAACTAAAGTAGTTCATTTGGTATCATTGGTTGTATGATAATAAAAAAATGGTGCTCCTATTACATGGTATATTTTCAGTGATGAGTTTTTATCTCATTATTAGAATAATTTATCTACGTACTACTTTAGCCAATTATCCAAACTATGGAAAATAAAAACTATGAATCTATCCTTACAGGTGGAAGACAAAAATGAATAAACTTTGACTGATCTATTTTTGGGTGGTCTCAAAGATAGCATCCAATTGGAGGTTCAAAAGTTTAACCTAGCATCTGTATCAAAATTTGTCCCACGAGCACACATGGTAGAGAAAAAAGAGATGGTCAAATGGAAAACCTTCACTACTGATCATGATCTCACCTTTCCAACACCATCATAACCTCACACCACCATATTAACACCTCAAAAAATTAAGAAGTGAGCCAAAGGGTTGTGTTATGGTTGTGATAGAAAATGAAGTAAAGACCATTATTATGCTAAAAATAAGCTACTTTACATCGAAGGTGCTAATGAGGATGACAATGAGGAGGAGGCATGTATTGAAGATGACTAAGGTCCTAAGGAAGAATTTGAAGAATCTCAACCTAATATTTCCTATTATGCCCTTTTAGGTATTATTACTCCCCAAACTCTTAAGGTGGTGGGTTTCCTAAAGAAATAGAAGGTCACTATTCTGATTGATTATGGAATCACACATAACTTCATCAACAATAAGTTGGCTTCTCGCTTGAACTATTTCATTTTTATCCTAATCCATAATTCTAGGTCATGATTATAGATGGTGGTACTATCATCTACTCAAGAAAATTACATAGTATTAATCTGGCCATAGGAGACTACTTATTATATTCTCTTATGTTTTCTATTCCCATTGGGGGAGTTAACATTATTTTGGAAGTATGGTAGCTCACCACTTTGGGCACTATTGAGATGAATTTCTAAGAATTATTCATGCATTTTAATTATGAAGGAAGGTCATTTGAGCTAAGGGGATTAAGGGATAAATATCCATAACTTGTTAGCTCCCATCAAATGACAAAAATTCTCTTAAAGGGTACTGAAGAATTTATAGCTCGCTTGTTTTCCATGGAAGTTCATCCAACTCAGCCATTTACATCTCTTATTCTATAACAAGTGATTGATTCCCATTTAGTTATTTTTGGTGACATGCCAAAAGGACTTCCACCTAGCCACATGCATGATCATGCTATCAAACTTATTCCTGGTAGTACACCACCCAACATTAGGCCATACAAGTATCCCTATGCCTAGAAAAGTGAAATTGAAAAGATGATATAAGAGATATTGGATGTAGGGATCATTCACCATATCGATAGTGAATATTTTTTACTAGTTTCATGGTGCAAAAGAAAGATGACACTTAGAGGATGTGTCTTGACTATAAGGAACTCAAAAAGTACATTGTCAAAGATAAGTTTCCTATTCCTATCATTGATGATTTGCTATATGAATTAAATGGTTCACTTTATTTTACCAAGTTAGATATACATTTTGGGTATCATAAAATATGGATCCATGATGAAGACATACCTAAAACTATGTTCAAGACTCATGAGGGCCATTATGAGTTTTTGGTTATGCCTTTTGGGCTAACAAATGCACCATCTACCTTTCAAATTTTGATGAATACTATTTTTAGGCCATTTTTGAGGAAATTTTTTCTATTATTTTTTAGTGATATCCTCATTTACAGTAAAAATTAGGAAGACCATTTGCACCATGTGAAATAGGTAATATCAATTTAAACAACATTAGTTATATGCCAAACCTTCCAAATGTACTTTTGGAGCTTGTGAGGTTGAGTATTTAGGTCATCTAGTTTCACATACAAGAGTAAAAGTGGATCCTAAAAAACTCTATGCAATGGTGGAATGGTTGATTCCTAAGACACTCAATCAATTAAGGGGATTTCTAGGGCTAACTGGTTACTATCATAGGTTTGTCAAAAATTATGGTAGCATTGCAACCCCACTCACATCTTTGTTGAAGAAAGACTCCTTTTAGTGGACTGATATAGTTACTAGGGAATTTGAACAATCAAAATTAGTGATGTGCATCACTTCAGTGTTGGCTACTCCTAATTTTTTTAAGACTTTTGTGGTTGAATGTGATGCATCTAGGTATAGTATGGGTGTTGTCCTCATGCAAGAAGTTAGACCACTTGCATTTGAAAGTCACCAACTAAAGGGTAAAAATCAGCACAAGCCCATTTATGAGATGTAAATTATGGCCATTTTGCATGTAATCAAATAATGGAGGCCTTATTTGATAGGTCATCACTTTCAAGTAAAGACTAATCATGACAGTCTCAAATGTTTTTTAGAACAAAATTAATCATCTGAACAAGAACATAAATGGGTAACTAAGATGTTAGTGTATGAATTTGAAATAGTTTACAAGAAAGGAATGGAAAAGGTAGTGGTAAATTCACTATCGAATAAGGATGAATTAGTTGAGGCATTGCTATATACTATGACCATTTTGTACATAGATTGTCTGGAGGAAGCATGATCAGAATGGGATAAGGATGGTGTTACCCATGATTTGATTCAGAATCTTTAGAAAGGTTTGGGTGGATTTTAAAATTTCACATGGAAGGGTGATGCATTATGGCATAAAGACATATTATACTATGTAATAATTATCTTCTTAAACAAAAAATCCTTCAGGAACTTCATGCAACTCTAATTTAGGGTCATTCAAGATTTTTGAAAACCTATCATAGAATCAAGTAGGATTTTTTTGGAAAGGACTCAAGGGGGATGTCCAGAAATATGTGGCTAAATGTATGATCTATCAACAAAATAAAGGAGAAACCATTAAAATCCCAAGTCTTTTGCAGCCTTTATCCATCCTTGGCCAACATTGGGAAGAGGTGTCTATGGATTTCATTACAAAGTTACTAGTATCTAATGGTCAAAATGGTATCATGGTTGTGTTAGATCATCTTAGTAATTATGTTCATTTTTATTCTTTATCATATCCATTTTTTTCTAGTATAGTAGTTTATAACTTTTTCAATATAGTTCATAAATTACATGGTGCCCCTAAGATTGTTATCAGTGATAGAGATCCCATCTTCACTAGTAATTTTTGGACTGAGTTATTTGCATGTTTTGGCACCTAGTTGGCTTATAGTTCATCCTATCATCCTTAATCATATGGAAAAATTGAGGTAGTCAAAAAATGTTTGGAAGGATATCTCCATTGTTTTGTTTTTGATAAACAAGATAAATAGGTTCATTGGTTGCACTTGTTGAATGGTGGTATAATACTCATGTTCATAGTTCTTCCAAAATGTCTCCTTTTCTAGCACTATATGGATACCACCCTCCATCCATCACTTCAACCTTGAAGGTCCATCATAATGTTTATGAAGTTGAATAACATATTCACCATCAATAGGAGGTCTTTGTCAATTTTCATGAAAATTTAGCCATGGCCCAAAATCACATAAAATAGTAGGCAAATCAACATAGAAGTGAGTGGTACTTTGAAATTGTTGATTAGGTCTTTTTTCACCTACATCCATATAATTAGATGTCCTTAAATCAACAAAAAAATGATAACAAGCTATCCCCTAAGTCTTATGGGCCTTATCAGATCTTGCAAAAAATTAGTAGTGTGGCCTACAAGTTAGAGTTTCCTTCCTCCACTCACATACATCCAGTATTTCATGTATCATGCTTGAATAAAGTAATTAGACACAAAGTTACTACCCAAACTAAGTTATCATAATTAGATGAGAAAGGAAGAGTTATTCTTGATCTTGAGGTGATCCTTCAGATGCACACTAAGAAATTTCTATCTCAAGTGATTAAGGAGTACTTGACTAAATGGAAGAATATGCCCTATAAATATGCTACATGGGAGGATGAATACTTTATGCATCAACATCCAAAGTTGACTCAACATTGAGGATAATGTTATTTTTAAGGGGAGGGCCATGTTACACCCTTAACCTTTGGTGTGTCTTGGGATATGTGTGGCTAAATTTTGGCTTACATGCCCCTTTTATATTCTTTTTACAGTTATCTATGTTCTTAGTTAGGTTGTCCAATAGAATAACCATGGCTAAGTATACTATATATAGGAGGTAGTGGTTAGTATTTGATCATTATGTTAAGTATTCTACTCTTAGTGCATTATTGTGGAGGTTACCCCTTTGAAGTGGCTTTACTATATTATCCAATATTATACTATGTTGTCAATTACTATTGTGTGATCTCTCATATTTGTTTATTCTATATGATATAAAATCATTATGTACAAACATCTAAGTAATTTCATTACATATAGTTCTCACTAATTGGCTTCACCTAATTTTTCATTGTGGTGTGTTATTTATTTCCATTTTTAATGAATACTAATGTACCTTTTAAATATTTATATTAATAATATAGTCTCTATTTCATAAAAATACCATACCTAGTTCATATGTACATGCTTTCCATGGTATACATGAGTGGGATGTAGGAAATATATGTTTTATATGGTACATGTACATAAAATTGTGTGACATTCATTAAACCCAATGGCTACCTTTATACATTGTGAGCATGCATTCACTATGGGCATATTTATACATTTATTAGGTTCTATATTTTTATATTGATCCATTGTTCATATCATACTATTGTACATAATTTAATCTTACTTATATTTTTTATAGTATTATTTCCTAAGGATGGTGTAAATTTTTATATTATATGATGATATTGATTTATTAGGTTGAATAACATCAATTTCTCTATTAGTGCTTGATGTTCATGATTATCACATGTTTTATGAGTGCATTGATTGTGATTTTTCACTTCATGCATGAGTTAAATTAGAAAATCATTTGGTCCATGTCATAGTCATTTTTTATGTGTTAAGTTAGAGTCTAATCAAAGTCAAGTCATGTCTTGAGTGTTTTTGTGTTTCATGATCATGATATTGTTTGTATATGTGTGTGTGGATACACATATGATTTTTTTAGCTTGGTTTCATGATTGTTATCATACATTATTTTAATGTATTTGATTTTATTATTTATATCATACATTTACTAGATTTATGATTATTGTATGTTTAATTGATATATCTTCTTGACATGACACGTGCACGCCAATTATCTTGAATTACATGTTTCATATGTGCTTGAATGATAAAATATCTATATGATGACATATATTATCATGTTTATATATATAATTTATATGATATTTTTTTTTTATACAACATGTGGTATACTTAAATATTTAAATGGAGATGAGTGATTCACATGATTCATCCCTCACTTAAAAAGTGGGGCATGTAGTGGGTTTGTCTTAGATATTTTGGACTTAAAATAGATAGTTGATACTTTGGGTCAAATTGTATGATTCATTAATGTGATGTATTTAGTATATTGGGGAATAAGGGAAGAATATGTGGAGAATTCTATGTGATTGTGAGGAATAGTTGACATACTCTATGACATTATGAGATAAACTATATGTTTCATATTTGACAGATTTATCATATTGAGTAGACTTATCGAATTGAGAAGATTTATCATATTGAGAAAATTTATTATATTAATTAAAAGGATTAGATTTAAATACATGATATTAAATTATGACAAATAGATAATGTTATTCTATATTAATTTGAGATACATATGGATGTTATTTGGGGCATGAATTTTATTCAAACAAACACACTTATATTTATATATTAAAGATAGATGGTACTATGTAATAAATTTGGGTTTAAAATTTTTCTCATGTGGTTAATTTAAAGTTTCAATTTACATATGACTCTTTTTTAAGGTTCCAAATTTACATACAAACTTATTTTTGGGTTATATTTTACATACAATCATGTTTTAAGATTTTAAAAAATAGGATTAAGAGTATTATGGTTTAAGATTATGTGTTTCGTTATTAGAAATTTAGAGTGTTCACATTATTAATAATTATTATTTTGTTAATATTTATTTTTTAAATGTATATATTAATATCTTAACAATATATTATGTATATATTTTGGAGGTTGTTTAAGTGAGAGTTTATAGGGATCTCAGGATCCCCATATATAGCCTATGTACTTTCTATATAACTTATATGTAATGTCTCATATGATTAAATTGAAGAGATTGAGAATAATATTATTAGGATTTTAAATTATTCTTTATTGTCTGATGTTCATCTCTCTCATTACTATGTAAACTATGATTGATCCTAAAATCTAGCATCAATTTTGTGCCCATAATGGATTTTTAAAATATGTCAAGGGGTAGCTAAACTTTTCAATTTCCCCTATAATGGTAGTCACCTAAGTGATAAATAATTTTTAATATATATATGCTTGTGACTTCTTATAGGAACATTGGACCATGATCTAAATCATGAGTTGATAAATTTTTAGATGCACAAACATCTTAAACAATTATCAAAATACCTTAAAAACTATCCTTTTAATGTAATTTAAACTCTAAATATATATATATATATATATATATATATATATATATATATATATATATATATATATATATATATATATATATATATATATATATATATATATATATATAGAGTTTAAATTACATTAAAAGGATAGTTTTTAAGGTATTTTGATAATTGTTTAAGATGTTTGTGCATCTAAAAATTTATCAACTCATGATTTAGATCATGGTCCAATGTTCCTATAAGAAGTCACAAGCATCTAACTCATTGTTAGTTTAGTGGGGTGGTGAATTTACCCTAATCAAAGGGACTAGATGAAGTAAATTTATTACTTCACATGCAAATACTAATCTATACATTACATTTTGAATCACGTGTAGTTATTTCAACCCATTAAATATGAATCTACAATTTATTAGTGATGATTGCATATTTTGTTAGTATATTTATTATTTACTCTATTGTTCCATGTGGACATTTAAATAATCTACCATAAAACATATATGTCATCTATCAACATGATTGTTAACATATTTTTTCCATTTTAGCTATGTGTCTTTCAATATTTTGTTATCTCCTTGCTTGGTGTGCATGTAGAAAGCCATGCTAGTGAAGAAGTTTTTATAGTTTTATATCTCCATTGTATGACTATAAACATACACATGTTCATATTGGAATCAATATTTACATACATATATATTTTATAGCATCATTCCTTAAAACCATACCTTAAAAGCTTCAAAATACACATAGTCAAATCTGATCCTTTGGTGCACACCCATCGGTACAATTATTTGTTTCCATAAATTCTTTGATATCTCTATGAATATTGATCTTAATAAAACCTCACATGTAGACTCGAGCTTGTAATTGTTCCTTCTGATGCCACCCTAAATTTACCAATGCTTGTTGCATATTTACTAGATATATTTTAATTTTCATACCTACCTGGACATCTAATATACTTATGTGTGAGTTCTATTCAATACATTTATTTTATGTATGTTGCCAACACCGATTCATTTGATTAAAGAATATTTAGTTTGTAATATATTATTAGGTGTTTTATATTTAGTGATATTAATTTTTATTAGAGTTTTTATTTTTATAGTGTCAATGTTCACTTGTATAGAGTCATTATTGGTCATATTTATCACTTGTCTAGTAATAGTTAAAAAAGTCTTTATATACATGTCAAAATTGTCAAAAACACTTAGAGTTAAAAGTCATTTTTATGTCAAAGTACATTGAGTCATAATATTTTGGTTTTCAATGTCAAAAATAAAAAATTTGAGTCATTTTTTCAAATGCTTTTTTAGTGGGTCATCATTTAAAAAAATTATAAAAATAAAAAAATTGCCTCACAGATGCATTATCATTTTTATGTAATGTCTAAATTATGGGCAAGGGGATTTCTCCTTGAAAAATTCTTTCATCTAAGCTTCATAAAAACATTTTTTTAGTAATTAGATACTTATTAAAGGTCAGAGGCAATGGAATAAGGAGGTTTTCAAAGCCTCTCATTAGTCACCAATGATGGGGCCCATATACTTTTGTGAAATATTTTATTTTAGTTTTGTGTTTGATTTTAGTTGTTTATCAATAAGAACATATGGTGTATTCATGTTCACATTTATAAAAAGTGACCTAAAAATTCTTTTGTATCTTCTTCAAATGTGTGATAGTGAAGAGAGATAATAATAGTAGTGCACATCATGATGTGGTTGGTGGTAAGCCACTTGCAAAACCATATTTTTTTGGTTGTTGGTAAACCACTTGAAAAACATCTTTTTGTGGTTATTGTTACACCACTTTAAAACCATCCCATTTTTGTCATTGGTAAGCCATTTTTAAAACCATCATTAAGGTTTGTGGTTATCCTAATAAAATCACCAAATCATGAGTATAAGTACAGATACAAGATTGGTGTTTTCCCCATGTTCACATTAAGAGGGTGTATGCTATGGTTTAATAATGTTCACAAGTAGGTGAATGTTGGATTTTTAGAGTGCCCACATTACTAATAGTTATTTGTTTTTTAATATTCATTTATTAAATATATATATTGTTAGTTTAACAATATATTACATATATAGTTTAGAGGATTCTTTTAAGTGAGATTTTATAGGGATCTTAGGATCCTCATATATAGCCTATACACTTCCTATATAAGTGTTATTTAATGTCTCATATGATTCAATTGAAAAGAGTGAGAATAATATTATTATATGTTTAAATTATTCTTTGTTTTTTGATGTTCAACTCTCTTATTGCTATCTAAACTCTGATTGATCCTAAAATTCTCAACTTTTAGAACTTTGCCATATACAATGGTTGAGTTATTAACACTATTCATAATATTTTCATATCCTTGGGGCATAGTTACACCATGGCATTATAATAAAAATTCAACAAGTGGTAGCTTGGTTTGTGCACCCTAAAGTGTATTCATTCCCTAACTTTCGAATTCCAAATAATTTAATGACCTGGATAATTATAAATTTTCTATCATGAGTGGGAATTGATTTATACATGTTCACTTATAGGTTTTTCATGGATCTAGTTGAACATTTTTGGAATACCTATCAACATGGATTACAATTAATCATAGGTACCAAATTTATTTATTTTATCCTTTTAATATAGTTTTTTAAATACTATAATTAATATAGGGAATTTTAAGACAACTAAATTTGGCATTAGACATAGGGAAACATTAATTTTTACATATCTTGAAATAAACAGACTTATGTGTAAAAATTTGATTATTGTGCATGGTTTCCCCTATTTGTTTAATCATATATAATATTTGCTAGCCTAATTTACTATCACACATATTCAAAATATAAAATATTAAAAAATACATAAATTCAATAGTTATAAATGTCTTTCCAAGCAAAAACATTTGTTTGATCACCATTGTTTATGCAAGACCACTCTATAATGCTGATTAGACTATTTTTGTTACATCATGTCCTATTATTAATAAAAAACATATATTTTAAATAGATAATTAGACTATTGGTTAGTGTGGAATAACTAGATGTACACTATTATGATTATTTTATTTTGACCACTTTATTTTCCATTCTAAATCTCTATTTCCATCACATTTATTCAACAAAAAATGTATGGTTAGTGGTTAAATTTTATGCATTATAGAAATAATATTATATTGGTATTTATATAATTTATTATTAGTTAAGTTTATAGCTATATTGATATAGATGGAATAAATACATTCTCATTGTCTGAGGTGGAAGCATGAAAATTTTTACCCTTGACTAATAATATTGAGGGAGAGTATAATAGGGGAGAGGGTGGAAGATCATGAGAGTTAGGAAGATAAATATCCTTTCAAGAACCATCACACATATAAAGTTTCCTACTTTTGATTACTTGGATTTAATTTCTCTATTTCATTGGTATCATAAATGCATTAATTTATTATGAATGATGTTTGATTTCTCATGAGAATGATATATAGTAAACAATTTCACAATGAGTGTTTGTGTTTAACCATCTTGGTTTAAATAATATAAGTTTATTCATGTTTTAAGTTCTATAACTAAATGAATTTTTTTACTTGTGCCATGTTGATTACTTTTATCTCTATATAGTTTGATAGTTTAATAATCCATGTCTTTGACTGCATTTATGATGAATGTACTCAAAATATTTTTTAGTGGCATAATCATGTCTTGTTCTACCTTCACAATTATTAATATTACATAAGTCTTATAATAATTATAGAGGTCCTAACATTTTTAAATTTTCAACCAACTTTGTTGGTGAGCCACATAGATGTTAATGTGATTATTATGACTATGTTTTGGTGGTAATCATGGCTTAATAATAATAATCTTGGATCTAAATCTAGTTAAAAATAACTTGGTGAAATGAAATAAACTAAAAATAAAATATGATCATGATTTAATTTAGTATTTGAGTCAATAAGGTGTTTTAGTGGGTGTATGGATTTTATAACATAACTTTGAGTGGAACCCTATATATATTCTTTGAAGCTATAGTTTAGGCCTATTTTTGGGGCATCATTGGAGTTATGCATGAAAAAATGGTGGTAGATAATGGAGGATAACTAGGAATTAGTTAAAAAGGTTTTCAAAGGATAAAGGGAAGTTAAATGGAAAATGATACAACATAGCAAAGAGACAAATGAAGGAGGAAAAATAAAGCTTGGGTGCATGGCATTTCAAAGGAAAATCCATGAGAAACCATTTG
The DNA here is from genome assembly GCA_037957365.1 of Torreya grandis. NCBI lineage: Eukaryota > Viridiplantae > Streptophyta > Pinopsida > Cupressales > Taxaceae > Torreya > Torreya grandis. Next base: position 78,079 of record JARHVA010008021.1, on the reverse strand, counting down.
CAAGCAAGAAAATAGATCTATAAATATAATATGAACCACTTCTATTTTTATACAAGTTGCATTATTTTGGGTAAATCAATATTATCAAATTGAGAATGATTTTGAAATACCATAACCTATTTGTATCATATTTTGTTCATATTTGGGTTTATTAAATGTTTTTTATTATGTCATGAGATGTAATTATCTCCATAGTTTTGACCTATCCACCACATAATGGTTTCAATATTATAAAAGGATTTTATTTACAATGGATATTATTTATTATAGTTTTATTTTGGGATAAAATAGAGTTTTCTTCTATAAGCCATAAAAACTATAATAATAGATACATAATATGAGGATTCACCACTTGTTTAAGTAATGGTTTATGGATAGGCATTATGCTTGTAGCGTAATGTAGAGGAAATACTCTAAACTATTTTAGAATGAACTAATATGGTTTAAAACCCTATGTTGCTATAGTATAAATCATACGGGATTTTTTATTTCCTTGTTTGAGTTATTTCAATCTACTTGTCTCAAAATAGATAATATACAAATTATGATAGTTTTTGATACAACTAGTAACAAATAATGGTTTTCCATGATGGTCTTATCAAAATAATTTTTTGTTGTTATAAAATAGTCATAATATGTATATACACATTTAGACATGATAATATGAATCATATAAATATGAAAATTTACCTTGATAATGGTATTCACATTTTAATGATTTATTAATCCATCAGATGACTCTAGTTCGTGATGGTAGTTGTATCACTCAGATTTAGCCTAAAATTATTGTATTCAAACCAAATAATTGGTTAAAAATTGAGTTTTTAACTTGTAAATGGATTTTATATTTAGACGCTTACCATTATTGTTTTTTAATTATGTTTGTTGAATGCGATAAGACTATATTGACCATCATTCATGTATAAAATGCTTTGTATCAAAGGGTGATTAACATGGATGCTTTAGAATATGTAGTTATTATAGCTTCTTTATTTGAAATTTTGAGCCTGCATGGTTGTAGTCTACTTTGTTAATAAAAATAATTGTTTCAAAATAATATAACTATTTCCATGATCTAACTTATGATTATTGGGCTTATATTATCCTAGATTCTTTTCATTTTGAATTGGGATTGGAAAATTATTATCCTCTCATAAACCTATGGGTGTTGGCACCTTTCCAAATTGGGATTTGAAAATTGTTAGCCTCTCATAAACCTATGGGTTTTTTCACCTTTCCACCCATATGATTATAATAGGGTAATGCATTTAAGTTAGAAATCATCCTTTTTTAGTTTCCCTAGTTTGTATAAAAAACATGATTTCTTATTGAATATAGATTTTGGATATAATTCTTAAATTATTATTATTATTATTATTATTATTATTATAATAATAATAATAAATAAGAACATTTGAATTACTATTTGATAAGCATACTTGTAAAGGGATTTAAGACCTATGGTAACATGTGGGTTTTGATGTGTTTTGGATTTGACCTGATCATAGTTTGTCTATGAATGACTATTCTATGTTATATCTAGTTATGATTAGATAAAAATAAATATGATTCTATTATAGACAATATAGTATTATGATATGGTTTTTTATTTATATTATGATGCATAAATGGAATATAAAATGCATTTCTAAGTCATGACATAAAAGTTAGGGTGAGCTTATGAATTTTGAAATTTTATATGTTAAGGACTCCATTATGATATTTTGATTTGTACTATCCTTATGAGGACTATTTGTGAGACTTATTTGTCATTTAATATTAGTTTCTTTGTATTAAATAACACTCTTCCTTATTATTAAGTGGTAATGAGTAATAATTAGGAATCCTATCTATAGTCACTCATAATCGGCTTACAAAATGGGGATTGCTAATTATGTTTTATAGTAAAAAGTATTGTTGACATGAAGTATGACCTAGATTTGAAAATATGATAATATTATAAAATTATTTAGCTAAGTAATATTATAACTGTATGCATTATCTATACACAATATTTATTATTTTTTGTGTTTCATTGAGGTCATAATAGATAGAGACATACTTAGGGTTTGTATGATTGACTACATGTAATTATGATTTTACTTTCACATGTGCTATTAAATGGATCTATAATCTTGCATCATCATTATCTTTCTCTTCATGAATGGAATTTTCACTCCCAATGGGAAGGTGTATGGAAGGTCATCGGTATATGTTTGGAGGAAAAACATGCAAATGATGCTCTCCCTCTCTACAATTGAATTTGAACCAACTCTAATGCATACTCATAACTAATACATTGATTCATGAGTAGTTTCACTAAATATCTATTTTACGATTGTAAATTTTATATTATTGTATTAAATAGGCATACATAGTAGTGGATTTTGGGATACATGTACACTCATTATTTATCATGTTGTAATATGTTATGGTTGAATATGATATTTGTAGATGATTTATCATACTTTGGTATTCATTTATTGTCATGTTGTACCTTCAATTATGAAATTCCAATATATATTATTATATTTTATGCACCATTGAGACCCATTTATGGGCTAATAAAATTAATTTTGATTTGCTTCAATTAGTGAATTTATTGTGTAAAATTAAATTGATGTATTTTGTTGATTTTAGCATAGTATTAATATAGAAATGTATCTAAAATGGTGTAAAAACTATAATATTATGATGTATATACATTCAAGGATAAAAACTAGATAATTGATCTTAATTAATTTTCAAAAATAAATGTGTGAAATTCTAAGTTCAAACCTAGTAGAGTTTTAGCATGAGGTATTAGAGCAAGGTTTAAACACTCAGACCTAATGAATCCACTAGTGATTATTTATCTTCTTAATTTTAGTAGGATAAAAATGTTAATGCAATAATAAATGTTGAATGAAATAATATTAATCAAGACCAATAACCAACCAAAAATTTCTAGCAATAGAATAAGCTACTAAACTTGATTAGATCCTCACAATCCTAAATGAGATTTGAGACATAATAGTAGACAAAGAATAAGAAGTACATGGGCATGATGAGTAAAAGTAATAATTAGAACAATAGGATTAATAGGAACTCCAAGATGATCAGTAATATGGTAAATATCAATAAAATATTGAAGATAATTATGTTTTAAGGGATCAAATTATGCCATAAATTGCTCATGACATGAAGAAGGTGAACCCACCAAATTTTGATAGAATAGTATTAGGGGATTGAGATGAATTTTGAATCTCAAATGTGGAGAAATAATTGAAAATTTAAAACTATTTTGAGGTTATGAAAGCCATAAGGGGAACATACCAATTGGTTGCTAAAGTGTTAACTTCATGGGCTAATAAGAAGATGAAGATGAGTATTGAATCTACCACCACCATTTAGGTTCATTTTTTTCCTCTATTCAGGGTAAGGTGGTTACTAAAACTTTTTTTTGATCAAATTTTGATAGATTTTTAGAATTTTTAAAAATAAGAGCTAACACTGATTGAGTATTGGGAGTAACTCACAAAAATTATCAAATATGTTCCCCAATATTATAAGGATGAATGTCTATGGATCAAAAGATTTATAATGGGTATGAGGCATGAAATTAGATGTGAAGTATAAGTACATAGACCTATTTCCATGGATCAATTCTTTGAAAATTTTATCAAATAGGAGCAAGAACTCAAATATCTCATGGAGGTAGGAGATAAATATCATAAAAAGTTTAGAGGCCTAGTAACTACATTAAAAAAAAGAACTTGAAGTGTAGTGGGGATTTCAAAAATAGTTTCAATAATAGAAATCCTAGGTGTAGACACTTAAAACTAGCCACTGATAACCTTCAACTAGGTTTTTGACAAATTTCCACCAAAGTGCACAATTTGGCCTATAAACACTAAAGCACATTAAAATCTTTAAAACTGACATATTCAAATTTTGATTTTTGCCATGATATCATTAAATGGTGTAATACATTTTATTGGATAGCTAACTTTGATCTGATCATTTCAAGTCAAAATGTTAGTTTTTCACTTGGGTGCTCTGGATTGATCTTTTCTATCAAATTTATTGTATGATACATGTGCCTTTGTTATTTTGTGTTGAAAACATCCTAAATGGGATAACATATCCAATGCATCTAAAATTTCATCCTAATTCCAATCCACTCAAATTTCATACCAATAACAAGATATTCTATTCATTTTGAGTAATGTTTGAACAAAGAACCAAGGTTTGAATCAAAGTGCTTAATCATTATTAATATAATTAAACCAAATCATGAGCCTAACTAAGAATTACATGGATATTGTTGAATAATTTATTTTTAGAAATGAATATTGAATACTTACATCATCAGGTGGTATCATTTTTTGAGAAGGCATCCCTAGGCCATAAATGCATAAAATATCAAGGTTAACCTCTCTCATGCCTCATTAAGACCCTCCAAGTCTATTAAATACCTCTCTATCCAAAATATTGATGATCCTATTTATGAATTTTAATTACTTAATTGAATTAATCCTTAACCACACATCTCAATCTTGAGATGGATGGTTTAGGTTGATTATAATCAATCTCAAAAATTTATAAATAGGGAGGCCATAAACATCATTTCTAATCTATTTTGGTGCAAAGTTATTATTCTCAAATATCTTCAAGAATATATTTTATGCCAAATTTATAATGCCCAAATGCATTCAAAATTATTGCATCTTAGTGTTATAATGCTGAAATATTGAGCCAAAGCCAAACATGGTGCCAAGAAGAGATGGAGGTAACCACACTCCACTGATGCAGACTTCATGAGCAAAAACTGAGAAAGACACTACAAAAAGCATTTTGAATCATCCAAATAAGTTGAATGAATGTCTTTATTTCATGTTTTATTTTTGTTTTCCATTTTTGTTTTGTTAACTAAGCTCCTCCTTTGAGATAGGCTTAGGGTGTTAGTTCAGTGTGTTTTTTATTTATTTGGTTTATTCACTAACATAATACTAATATCCCCCTATTTCAATCATATGTTCACAAATTGCATGCCTAGTGGGGTGCATCCCATAAATTTGGTCACAAAGCTCTTTCAAGCAACTCACTAATCTTTTCCATGTAAGATCTTGTAATTGGAGGGCCAAAAGGAGTGAAATTTTAAGTTGAAATTCCATTTTTTTGATAATATCATTTTTATTCTCAGAAGCCTCAGTTTTACTCTCTATTACGATATCACTATTGCACTAGAGTGATTTTGTGTAAATGAAATCAATATTTGTTAATTGTGATTTTGTAGGTCTTAGCAATGATATCATCTTGAGCAATGAGATTGTTCTTTTGGGCAATGATATCATTCTTTTGGCAAGCGATGTCATTATTTTGGCTGGTGATCTCATTTCAAATAGTGATTTCATCACAAAATAATGATATCATCATTCCATGTAGTGATTTTGTCTTTTGAATAGTGATTTTGTCATATGAATAGTGGTTTTGTGTTTTTTGTGTTTTCTATCTAGTAAATAGCTATTTTATTTCATAATAGTGATATCATTATAGGGGTAGCAATATTGTTAATTTGGGTAGTGATTTCATAGGTAAATAATGATATTATGTTTTCTATCTGATCTAACCCATAATAGTGATATTATTATTTTGTAGAGAAATAGTGGGACTAACTATGTAGCAGTGATTTCAAAATAGAGAGTTTGTTTTGAGAAGTTGATTCACTCATTTAAAAATTAGCTTCAAATATAAAGGACACTCTAACTTTTTCATTGCAAGGACAAATTAGATTTTTTTTTAAACATGTTGTTTAGACCTTTTTAAAGCTTAAAATTGATTAGGAACCGTATTTTTGGTGCTTAATGGAAAATTTCAATGCTTAGGTGAATGTTTTGAAAAATTATGCTTTCAAAGTTACAACTTAAGACCAAGGGGTAAAAATAACACCACCTAATCTTTTATTTGGGGATTAAAATTGAATTTACTTGTCAAATTTGCATTCAATAATTGTTTAAACTTAGAATTTAATTAGAAAAAGAGGGACATTACGTGTATGCTCTTCCATTCATACCCATTAGGGAAATTTTGAAATCAAAAGTGTCATCCTTATTACAAGCATGCCTAGTCTAAGGCATATAAATAATGTCTTCTAAAGAACTCCCCAAAAACTCACAATAGTTTGGGTGATCTTGAAAATGACCCTAAAGTCTTTCTATTAGTCATTTATTTTTATGCAAACTTGGCTTGTGAGGGTGACTTCATTACCTCCCATAAGTTATTTAGGGAAGATTTTACTTGAGGTTTTATCTCTCAGCACTATCTTTAACCACTCCCACTAGGATCAAAGGTTTTAGTGGTTGAAACATCTTCTAGTGTTAAAGTTGCACACAGGACGTATCTACACTTTAGATATCGCACTACACTTAGTAAGTGATAGATGCAATGGTTGCAAAAAGGGAAAGACCTTTTTGCAACAAGTGTCACAGACATACAATTACATGATTTTATTTTGCATCATGATGTGAAAGTCATTGTGTAATTGATCCCCCTAGAAACATTCCAAAACTTGTAGATCTTAGACAAATCCCCACTTGACGTAAAAGTCTTGTTGGTGCAAGGTGTGCCTCAAGGTCCATGTTGTAGTACTATCATTTGAGAGAAGGGGGGTGTAAAAACACTATTATATAATGTGCATTTTAATTTTTGAATGAACACTTAAAAGCCTCTCAAATGATGTATATTGATAGATTCCAACAATACCTTGTAACCCTTTTAGTTTAGGACCTAAAAGCAATTAATTAGCTGGTTTTGTCCTAAATTAAAGTCTTTTTTGGAGTCAAAACTTGGTGTGAACAAACAATACAAAAAAACACATGGCCCTCATTTTCTTTTTAATAAAGAGGTGTTATGATATCTACGTGAATCATCAATTTGCCTTATTCAAAGTTCATTAAAACTTGAAGTCATATCATCCACTTTGGTGTAGTTATGTTTCCCAATTGAGTCTAGACTTTTACCAAACATTGTTTAAAGTCCATTTATAATCTAAATTCAAATTTACATGTTTCATAAGTTCATAGGGTTCATGTATTAAGTGGGTTCACCATTTGCACTAAACTTGAGGGAACTTAGGTTCAATTTATAATTTGGATTAAAGGCCATTTAAGACTCATAATAATTATCACCACTTAGTAGACTTAATTCATTGTGTGCTAAACACTTGCACTTTGATTCTATACACCAAAAAATTTTGTTTTACCATCTTATTTTCATTAATATCATTTGAACACATATTTTTTTTCCTTATAGATATTGTCAAAACTCTGAAGGTATGTATGTTATTTGAATTTAAAAAGGTCATGTTACACTACCGAATTTGTGAGAAACCTTATTTAGCTTAGAGAGTCTTTTAAATAAACATTTTGTCATGTCTTTTAAGTAGTCTAGCATTGTTACGCTACCCAAAACATTTCAAAAAAATTTTCATAGACCCTCTTGCATAGAGTTCAAGTTTGTACACATTTTTCAAGCCAATCCAAGTATACCTTTGTGAATGTTTATCTAGCATAGTTACACCATTCACATGTATCTAACTTATTTGTCAAAAGAATCAAGATTTATACCATTATTTGTGTGAAAACAAACTATCTCTAAAGAGACTTTTGTTTCATACCTTATACCTATTTGATCAAGTTCATGTCTAAGAGTCAAATGCCTAGTTTTTATTAGAAGTGTTTCAAATCTGTTAGATTGAAATTTCATCTATTTTCAAAGTCTAGATTTTGACATTGTCTTCCTCAGAGCCATAGCACATGCCTTGGTTGAGCCTAGATTTTGATGCCACATTTGGCCAAAAGACCTAGCAATGGTTTATTTCCTAGATTAGACTAATTTGAAACACTTCAACCTTAGAGTTTTGCATTTTGATTTTTGGTCCATTTACTTGATTTTTTTGTATAAGAACTGTAACATTAGCTTATTTTATCACAAATCATTGCATAAACATTTCCATCCATTTGATGAAACTAGAGCAAGTTTTAATATCATATTTTAGACATTATCTTTTTAGACTTTTTAGAAATCTCTTCCATTTATATCACATAACATTCACTATGGATCCAAACATGTATTCCTACACTCATAGTGGACTCATGTACAATCCATGGATTAGTAATGTGGTTGTGTAATAATAAATGATGCAATACCCCTATACAGATAATATTGATTATGAGATAGATCCTTATCCTTCTTATAGTACAAAAATAATGGCACAAATCCAAGATATATTGGCTAATTATTTGGTTAATATGCCACCATATTCATAATAGGACCTAGAATAAACCACACACTACCTAGCTACAATAGCCACAACTGAATAAACACTTCCTTCAAAATCATACTCTATTATTATGCCTTCTAAATATGATCCTTTTTTGTTTTAGCATCATTTTTTGGAGAACAAATATGATATTTTGGTAGGGGATAATTTTCTAGTGAAATTCCCTCATGAAAGTTTACCAAGCCTAGTAAGAATGCCTCACAACATATTGTATAGTCAATAAGCCTCTTGTATTAATCCTTTAACTCTAGTCCAAATGATATATCAGGACACTAATATGCCTAAAAAAAGAAAGAACCTCATGGAAAATCATTTTAACCAAATGCAGACAACATATGAAACCTACTTGAATCTAGCATGTAATTTCAATCAGATGACTATGGTGAGTAAACCTCTTATTGACTTGGTTCCTTAAATAGGATTTTTGATAGAGTTAATTGGTTAAGATAATAAAAGTTTAAACCCATTCATGTAAGACAATGTGGTATATAACTTTTTTTATATGCCAATTATCAAAGAAGTGTCTTCAGCTTCTATGTATAATAATGAGTAAAACATAGTGGAGAATGTGCAAGAAATGTCCAATCCAAATCAAAGTGGTAATAATACACAAATAACTAGTAAAAAAACATATGCCTTTATTTAATACCATGAGTGGATATATAAACCTAAGAATGGGAGCTTCTTAAGCCAAACCTCAACCAGCTACTTTGTCAAGTGCATAACTAATAAGATTAGGTAGTCAACTAGCTACCAATGTCGTGCCTCAACAATAAAATGTGATGAATCATATTCCTTCTTAATAGTTAATGAGTAACATTCCACAATAATAGGCACAAATGAATATACCAATGCAACATAGGATGAATATATTTCCACCTCAACAAGGGGAAACAAATGTTCTACCTCATTAGGTAGTAGCAAATGTACCTTTTTATTTGCATACCAACATGCCAATTCAAAACCAAATGATGTCTAATAAAAAACATATTCATGTTGGTCAATGATAGGTAATAAATATCCAATATGTGTCCAATTTCCAACTAGGATTCACACAATGAGGGGGTTTTAATGTCTCTCAAGTACCTGCTAGGTAACAATTGCCTTTTGTGTAGAGCATACCACAAGTTCAGAGATAGGGTCTTGGCTCACAAGTTCTCACTCAACAGCAAGGTTTTCGTAGTAAAAAACATGTCCCTTATCAACCATAATAGGCACAATATCATTATATCCCTCCATCCCAACTTTAAAATCCTCTAAGTTAAGCCTTCATTACCAACCTAAACTAGAATATCACATAACCAAATGTGTAATTTCAATAAGTACATCCTAATCTATGTATGTGTATTCCTAGTTCATTTCTCAACAAATATAATATATACCAAATACATCATACCTTGGTTAAAATTATTTAATTATGAGCACCAAATCATCTACCTAGGCCAATATTCCCATGAGTTTCCTATATCAAGAGTTACAAAAAATGAAAGATGCAATTGCCGCTATCCAAGCAAGGAAATAGATTAAAATTTTTAAGTCATATGATGTGTGTTACTATCCTTTCAATATGGAGTACTTATAAATTACATTTCCTCTAGGATATGAGCCACCAAAGTTTGATAAATATAAGGGGAAAAGTGACCCCAAGTCCCTTTTAATCAAGTTTTTTATCACATGCTAGCTAGTGGCATATAATGATATATACCTTTTGTTTTTGTTTCCAAGGAGATTGGTTGGATAATCCTTGGCTTGGTCTTGAAGTTTCCTAAGAACTCAGTAACTAATTTTTATGATCTTTTAGATCAGTTTGTTCATCACTTTTCTTATAATCTTGAGCATGAGATTTTATTGGTTGATTTTACGTAAGCAAAGTAAAAATCTAGTGAGAATTTTGTAAGTTATCTATAGAAATGGATATTTCTTGCAAGTTGATTCACTCATATTTTACCAAATAAATAATTAGCCATTGTATTCACTAGAAACTTGCATAGTGAGATAGCCTATCATCTAGAACTATAATGTGTATATACCTTTAAAGAAATCATTTAAAAAGGTTTGTTGATCAAATAAGTTCTCATTGATAAAAGAGTCATCAAGATTAATTCAAATAATCATAACCAAGGTACTAATCAGGGAAGTATCTAAATCCAACATCTAATCTAAGTATAAGCATCACAACCAGCATAGGCCAATAACCAAGATAAACCAAAAAGATTTAACTGTAATATAAATGTTATGGGAAATGGAGTAACCGAGTCACATTATGTCCAAATAGTGCAAACATAATCTACTCAACCTACACCACCTTTTTAGCTTACTCTTACTCAACAACATATTCAACCAATGCCATAAGTTTAATAATCAAGACCTGCACAATAAATGCCACAACAATTTCCATTACAAAACCCTCCTCCAAGGAGAAATGTGCCTATGCATCATGTTTTTATTGACCTTGGAGAGCTTATTGAGTGTATATTTCATAAAATTAGCACCACTAATTTAATTAGTTAGCCTATACTAGAGCATTATCCTCAAGGCATCCCTTATCCTGAGGTACCCTGAAAAGGAAATTTGTGAGTATCATCGGGTTAATGGGCATAATATATGAAGATGTGTACAAATCAAACATCTAATTGAAAATTTATAGAGAATGGGGAGATCACATTGGATGGTGGTGCTTCCACCTCCAATCAAACTCTTGACATCTATCATAACCCTTTTCCATAGCATAACCAAAAATAATAATAGCCATGGCTAATACAACAACAAAATTAATAGTATCAAAATCAAAGGCCAAACCAATAGAACTAGCAAAACCAATAGAACCAACAATGTTAGAATAATAAACAAAACCAAGGTTAGAATGGTAACAACCAAAAAATCTACCATGTAATTACACCTGACTAAAATAGGGTTATAGGTAATAATATAGGAGGTAGCATTAATACTATCTCCATTAATCGTAGACCGATCACCAATCAATCTAGATCATTGCTAAATAATACCACTCACCCACATTATATGGATAATCTTCCTTTAACTTTGGACCACATACTGGTGAACCAATGAATAGGGATTTCTACTTTTAAACCTTATACTGATAATTCATCCTTACCCCATGACCATATACAAGTGCACTAGCCATTGAGACTTGTCCTATCTAGTCCTGTGCCATCACCACCATTTGTTAACAATCATGGTCATGTATTCAATCTTGATTGTGCAATCACAACTCAGAGGTCAAATATTACCATCTCAATCACACAACCATCTACCACCTCACCCGTTATCCAACCATTCATTTAAACTCAAAACAAACCATTTAACATTATCCAAGATGAGAGGTTTGATATTATGGAATAATTATAGAAAACACCATCCCCAATCTCTATTTTATATTTCTTGTGAATGTTGAAAATCCACAATAACATTTTGAATGAGTTCTTTACCCAACCCACTATTGTGAGTGACATATCCCCTAATAAATTTCAAGATTTGGTTGTACACCTAGCTCCTACCCAGTAAGTCACATTTAACCAAAGTTATATGTCTTCCCTTGACCCATTCCATAATAATCCATTATACATATAAGTTTATATAATGTAGCATAAAGTGAAATGTGTCCTTATAGACAATGGATTGGGACTCAACATAGTTTCTTTAAATATCATCAAGCTTCTTGGGTACACAATGGTAGATCTCCAACCAAAAATGATAACTATCAAAGCCTATGATAATCAAGAGAGAGAATAATAAGGCACCATTAGCTTGCTAGTTATCATTGGGCCTATGACCCATGATACACTTTTCCATGTGCTTGATCTTGAGTTTTCATATAATATGCTTCTAGGTAGGCCTTAGTCACATGAGATTCATGTAGTCTTGCCAATGTTGCACCAATGTATCAAATTCTCCCACTTAGGGATGGAAGTGAACATTTCAAGAGATTTGCACCCGTATGAGTATTGCAAACATCTTGAGGCCAAGTTTTAAAGCTACAATTACCAATATAGCATGAATCCAAGTTCTAAGTAGGATAAAATAAATGTCATACTTAATGATTCTCTAGAGGACCATTACATAAATATTAATACCCTAGATTCTCTTTCCCACATGCCACCTTTTGAAGCTTCCAATCATCACACCATTTCACTAATGACCCAAGAGAATATTTAACACATGATACCTTTCATATTGTCAATCTTCCTCAAAATGCAAAGACCTTTCAAAGACCTAAAGTTACCCCACACATGCATTGGAAATGAAAAGGTGAAGATAAACTTCATAATCTAGGACCTGTCATGTTCATACTAGCATCTGTCTAAGAACAATACCCTCTTGAAGGAGATTATTCATGGTTATATAATGACAAGTTGGTTGATTATTTTAAGAGTACAAAGTATCCTATTCCTAATAATATCATGGAAAATCAAGACTATGAAGAAAGAGGCTTTTGACCAAATCAACAAGGAGCTATTGAGCTAATTTCCATGAGCAAATACAAAAGAACCTCTGGACTTAGATATAAATTGCCTGGGAGTGACCCCACATATATTATTTGAGTTCCATCATCGATGACTAGTGATGATGATGATGATAGCGAAGCAATGTCTGATCATAGCCTTGTCTTTGATCACCTTGCTAAGACTAACATGTTTGATAATAATGCCATATTTACCCTTAGCCCAATCATTAGTAATAATCCATTGCCATTATACTATTCCCAACTGATAAATTAGGACCAACAAGAATCTAGTTTGCTAATTCATGAGTCTTAGAATGATGAGGCATTCTATGATTTTCTAGGCCTTAGAGACAACATTCCATTGGGAGATCATAAATTAGGGTTATCAATCACATTAAATCCTAAAGCCTATTTTGGAGAGTAGGTGAACATCCTTAGCTAAAAATAAATAAATAAAACATTGAGGTCCCAAAGTGAAAACATCTTTGAGGTACTTTTGATTACGAACAAAGTAAAGATAAAGGCCAATATAGTGGTGAAAACCTATTTTAGGAACCATTAGATGGGGGTGTTCATTTTTCTTCTAATTTAGACCAAAAGACCACTAACGATAAACATGCCTATGGATATGAGTTCAGTTTTGAGCAACAAGTGTTTGATTGAATTCTTCAAGAATTTTTGACTTTTTTTCACATTACTAGATCTCCTATTCGAGGACTCAAATTCATCATGCTTAGGATAATTTGAAGATCAATTCCTAATAGAGGACCCTGATATAGTCTAATATTTCAAGTCTTTACCTATTATTCTAGAAGATGGCTCAACCCTTCTAGTCAAATATACAACAAAAGTAAACATCGAGATTCCATCAGACCTAAAATGGATAAAAATAGGTGCATCCCTCACTAAGGATGAATGTGAAGTCTTTACATCTCTATTGAGAGAATTTGTATATATCATTGCATGGGCTTATTCTAACATATTGGGTTTGGACCCTACCTTGGTTTTACATCACCTTGTGGTAAATCCTAATGCTAAACTAGTTGAGAAAAATTTATGTAAGATGCATCCTTGTATTATTGTATTAGTAAAGAAAGAGTTGTAAAACCTCTTAGAAGCAGGATGTAGTCGATCCATTGACTACTCAAAATGGATATTTAATGTTATACCTATTATCAAAAAGCTTGAAAGAATCATAATCTATACTAATTTTTAAGACATAAACAAATCTTTCCCTAAAGATGACTTTTCATTTCCTAATATTGACATGATTTTTGAATCCATAATAGGTTAGGAGATGCTTTCACTCATGGATGGCTTTTTAGGATACAACCAAATTAGAATACCACTAGAAGACCAACACAAGACAACATTCATCACTCCATGGGGCACATTCTATTATCAAGTAATGCCATTTGGTCTTAATAATGTTGGAGCTATATATAAAAGATCCATGACCATCATCGTCCATGATAAGATGAATAATATTGTTGAAGACTACGTCTATGGCATACTAGGCAAATCAAAAATGAGGGCCAACCATCCAATAGTGCTACGTAGAATATTTGAAAGACTGTATGAGTATAAAGTTTGATTGAATTTGAAGAAATGTGTATTTGGAGTAACATCAAGAAAATTACTTGGCTTTATCATGTCTCATAGAGGCATTGAATTTGATCTAGATAAAGTCCAAGCTATAATAAAGATGCCACCACCAACCACTTTGAAGCAACTCTATAGTTTTTATGGTAAGATCTAGTCAATCTAATGCTTCATATCTAAGTTAACAGACAAGTGTCATCCATTTGCACATCTTCTGAAGAAGGGAGTTATATTCCATTAGGATAATCATTTCCAAACAACTTTTTAATAGATAAAATATTACCTAGAAAATCCACTTATTTTGTTACCCGTTATGCCAGGAAAATCATTTTTATTATACCTATCAGTTATAGATAGTTCCTTGGGGCACTTCTAGCTCAACATGATGACAATGAAAAAGAGCATGTGGTATACTATTTAAGATATACATTGGTCATATATGAACACAAATATATGCCTATTGAAAAAGCCTATCTAGCCATGGTATTCATAGCTCAAAAATTGTAATACTACATGTTAAACAATAAAACCATGGTCATTTCAAAAGTAGATTTGCTCAAGTATCTACTATCTAAAACAACTTTACAAAGTAGAATGGCCAAGTGGATCATGCTTCTTAGTCAGTTTGACATAGACTATGTCAATCAGAAGTTAATCAAAGGATAGATCCTTATAAATTATCTTATTGAAGCACCCCTTATAGACATAGAGCCACTCAAATTCTAATATCCTGATGAATCCATAATGACCATCATTGACATACCTTTTAAAGAGAAACATTAGAAGCTATATTTTGATGGATCATTTATTACACATGGATTAGGGGTAGGCCTCTTATTCTTTACTCCATAGGGATATCTAGTTCCTAAGTCTTTCAAAATTAATTTTCCTTGTACAAACAACATGGTCAAGTATGAAGGACTTTTACTAGGACTTTGACAGGTAGTACAATGGAACATATCTCATTTCTAAGTTTATGGTGATTCTTAGTTCATCATCAATTAGGTCATAAACCATTTTTAGACCAAATATGATATGTTGGTTCCTTACAATGCCATGGTTGACACTCTAAAATAATAAATTATAGATATCTAATTTGAGCATATACCAAGGTCTAGTAATATAACTATAGATGCCATGGCTATTATTAGCTCTCTAATTTAACAAATAGACAAAGCTAGAGAATATCAGTTCCTTGTCAAGAATTTGGTTGTACCAACTCATGAACCTTAAACTATTATAATGATTTTTGATATTATTGGTCCTAATTATATCTAGTATTTAGACCTTTACAACTATCTCCATGACCAAGTTATGCCACCTGACCTATCCCAAAAACAAACCAAAGCCTTTTTCCATCACTCCACTTAGTATACCTTACTTGGATCAATCCTTTACCACTATAGTTTTGATGGAAATCTACTTTGTTGTTTAACTTTAGAAAAATATACACTAGTATTATGAGAAGTTCACGAAGGTGTATATGGAGCCCACTCCAGTGGTGCAATCTTGTCCAAAAAGCTCTTATGCCCTAGTTAATATTGTCCCATGATGGACAGATATGTAGATGCATATGTATATAATTTCAACAAATGTCAATGGCATGCTAATTTGATTCATGCTCTAGTAAAGACTCTAAAACCAATGTTGACACCATGGCCATTTTCTACATGGAGCTTGGACCTCATCATAAAAATCAATCCTACATCTTTAGATGACCATAAACATATCCTTACTACTATTTAATATTTCACTAAGTGGGTTAAATCTATATTCGTCACTTACGTGACTGGAAATCATATTTTCAAATTCATCTATAACCATCTCATCTATCACTACAATATCCCCTCCAACATTATATCTGATAATGGAGGATCATTAAAGAACAAGGATGTCAACAAGCTATGTGTAAAATACAACATCATGCAACATTTTTATATGGAATATTACCCTAAAGGTAATGTCTAGGTTGAAGTATTAAAAAAAACCATTTTCAACATTATTAAAAAGATTGACAATGATGCCAATCATAATTAGCACCTTCAGACATTCTGTGCCCTTTGGGCATATCGTATCAATCATCATACACCCATATGAGCCACTCCATATTCCCTTGTTTATGGTATATAATCCATCCTTCCCATTTAGTTTGAGCTACCATCTCTATGCATATCTTTCAAACATGTCTTAGATGATCATGACTATCGAGTAGCTCACCTGCAAGATCTAGACCTACTTAATGAAAAATGCACAACTACGCTCAATAATATTTAGGCATATTAGAACTGACTTTAAGGCCACTACAATCATCACATAAAGTATAGAACATTTGAACTTGGTGATCCTATTCTTAAATAAAATCAAAAGAATACCATGGCTAAGAAAAATAATAAAGGTACATTCAAACCAAACTACATAGGGACTTTCATTATTATTGTATATTATGGATCAAGAGTATATAAGATCACCACACTAGATAGAGATGAACTTCCTGATGTGATGAATATTATTCATCTCAAGGGGTACTATGCATGAGCCCTATGGTGTATTGTCTATAAGGACCATTTCAATTGTGCCACTTTATCACTTTTCTTCTTGTTACATATATCATTATTATCATTCCTCTTAACCTATTACTTATCCATTTTACCATTCCATTATATCAACCAAGCATGTTTTGAATCCTATCTACCTATCCCTATGACCTTGGTTCCATTTTATTTGCTTCCATCACCACTTTCATCATGAGAATTTAGATTTGGTTTCATTAGTTGTTTCATATATTCTAGATAGAGGCAGTATTTTGGAGTAGTATGATAGACATTTAGAAGTTTCATCCTTCATCTCTTATTTAATTCTCTCTCCTTGTCTTGATCCTAATTATAACCACCTATGGGAAAATTAGTCATAGAGACTTGTGTTGTTGTATCTTAGTTATAACCATCTATGGAAAAACTAGGGGAAATACTTGTTTAGTGTGCCTTGACCATACCAATTAGTGATTCTATATGTCATACTATGCCTTTCTACCAAATGAACCTATTTTTTTTATATTGACTACTACACTATTCATATTCCTCCACTGTAAGGCAAAATTACAATGACTTAAGGTCATATTCTAGTACTATGTAGGTAGTACTCGATACCTATTAAGGTCAACCCAGTCACCCTTTTCCAGCCACACTCTCACAATTTTATGAACAACCTAAGCCACACTCTCATGGTTTTGTGAGTAACCTAAGCCATGAACCCACTATTTTGTTATCTTAAGCCATTCTATGGTCTCATCATTCTTTATCGAGTTGAGATAATCTAAAAATTCCAAACACATTTGTAAAACCATTAAAAAAAACCAAAAACATTGACTGCTTCTTTACCTTAAGGATTTTGGGAACCTTTACTAAGTTATAAGCAAATCACTTATCACTTAGTTTCCCCATCCTTTTTCTCCTTTTATCCCATGCACTTGTTATTTTTCAAGACCATTCCTATTCTTCTATTATATTTATTATGTTGTTTTCATCAGTTATAATTTTCTTCCCATTTTTTGGGAAAACTACATTTGTCCTGATGTTTTTGTTAGATATTACATCCATAGAATTATGTAGGTAGAATCCACTTTCCTAGTGCATATAGAGATAACTCAGCCACCCCTTCTTTTTCTTTTATTCCCCCATTCTATTAATTTTTTAAGTTGTCACCTATTTCCTAGGGGAAATGTTCATATGGCTTAAAGTTAAATTATTTGTTTCTTTGTTTGTTTCTTTATTATTTTGTTTGTATGCCTATTTGTTTGCTTTTAGTAATTTTTCCTTGATTAAATCTATGTGTGTTCATTGGGTGATTATTTTCTTGCACTTATACTTGAATACATTCATATTCATATGTCTACATTGGCATTTTGATTTATATCATTAGTGAATTATTTTCTGTTGAGTATTGTATTATGAGAGTTAGTCCTTATACATATTTCATCCAAGTACTCATGATGTTATACCATGATGCCTATTGACACGTGATACAACAAACCTTAGGTTTAGTAAGTCTATTTAGTAATGGTGGTATCAACATCTCTTTGGCATCAGCATCCTAATTTAATCCCAATCATATCCAAAACACATAAATTAACTATGAAATAATTTCAACCTTTGTTAGTTCGGATGAACATCTCCCAACTATCAAGTTATTTTAATTCATCATTACCCTTTATGTTAAGTTACCATCATCAATCAACCAATCAATCATGTTTACCATAATCAGGGGCCAATGATTATAAATGCCTATGGGCAAATCATTTCACACCATCCCACCATTATTTCTCAGTGATTATAACCACCTTTGGATAAATCATTATGTTGTCACCACTTTAATTTTTATACCCATATAGGGGCATGTTGTTATCTTGTTTGTCTATCCTAACTAGGGCAGCTCCATCTTATTAATGCTTATAATCACCTTTGGGCAAATCATTGTGTTATATACCACATTACCACTATTGGGGTACCATGCTTATAATCACATTTGGGCAAACCATTATAAATTTTCCCAATTTCATTCTCAATGATTTTGACTACTTTTTAAAACTCATTATGTTTTCACGCCATTATTTTCCTTTCTTTGGTCCCTTCATTTTATTTCATTTGAAGGGACCATTTTTCAACCTACTTGTGCCAACCATTCCCTTGAGGGGGAATTATATATTTAGTTCATCAATTATCATTGAATTTGAAATCATACAGGACCTTTTCATTATTTGAGAAGATGTTATTATGCTCATAGCTTACAACACCTTCCCAAATAGGGGAAAATTGTAAACACCTAAAACTGGCCATTGATAACCTTCAACCAAGATTTTGACCAATTTCCACCAAAGTACACAATTTGGCCTAAAAACATTAAAGCACATTAAAATATTTGAAACTGACATATTCAAGTGTCAATTTTTTCTAGGGTATCATTACATAGGGTAATGCATTTTATGGGCAACTTAACTTTGATCAGATCATTTTGAGTTAAAATGCTAATTTTTCTTTTGGGTGCTTTGGATTGCTCTTTTTTAATCAAAATTATTATACGAGACACATTCCTTTGTTATTTTGTGTTGACATCCTAAATGAGATAATGGATCTAATGCATCTGACATTGCATCCTAATTCTAATGTAGTTAAATTTTAGACCAATAACAAGACATTCTGACCAATTTGAGTAATTTGTGCACAAAGAGATAAGGTTTGAATCAAATTGCTTAATTATGCTTAAGAGCTAATTAAACCAAATAATGATCCTAATTAATAATTCCATGGAACTTGTTGAATAATTTCTTTTTGGAAATGAATATTAAATATTTACATCAATAGGTGACATCATTTCTTGGGAAGGCATCCGTAGCCCATAAATGCATAAAATATCAAGGTTAACCCCTTCCATGCCTTGTTAAGACCCTCCATTCCTACTCAATTCCTATCTATCCCAAATATTGATGAGCTTATTTATGAATTTTAATTACTTAATTGAGTTAATCCTTAACCACACATCTCAATCTTGAGATGGATGGTTCAAGTTGATTTTGATCAATCTCAAAAATATATAAATAGGGAGGTTATAGACATCATTTCTAAGATATTTTTGTGTAAATTTATTATACTCAAATATATTCAAGAATCTCTTTTATTCCAAAGTTATAATTCCCAAATGCATTCAAAATCATTGCATCTTAGTGTTATAATGACCAAATATTGAAACAAGACAATGTCAAACATGGTGTGAAGGAGAGATGGAGGTAGCCACACTCTATTGATGTGGAATTCATGAGCACAAACCAAGAAAGCCACTACAACAAGCACTTTTGAGCATCCAAGGAAGGTGAAGGAAGGTCTTTCTTTCATGTTTTAGTTATGTTTTCCATTTTTATTTTGTTAAGCTCCTATTTTGAAATAGGCTTAGGGTGTTAGTTTAGTGTGTTTTTGATTGATTTCGTTTATTCACTAACACAATAAAAATATCCCCATATTATAATCCTATGTTCAAAATAGGTATAAAAATACTTCTAAAATAAGGAAATTTAAAAATGCCCTTAAGGAGGTATATAAAGGAGGTAACTCATTTGAAAAAGGTATTATTTGGGGGATGTTTTACTTGTGGATAATATAATAATGAAAAACTTACCCTCAGTGTAAAAATGGTAAGAAATTCAAGATTCATTCATCTTAATATTATCCACAATAGATGTTCCAACAAAATATTCATGAAGTAGTTGATAACCAATAGGTTGAATTTCAAATCTCAGCCATAGATGTGTTAGGTACTTTATTTGAACATTTTATTTATATTTCGATAGATACAAGAGCTATAAAATGTTTCATTTATCCTCAACTCCCTAAAAATTTCCTAGGAAGTCTGTTCATATATAAAATACATGGATTTTGCGATATGAAAAACAATATTGGGTCAAGGTTGATAAGTGATTAGTTGAATCAGATGTGGAATTACTTGATTTTAGCATTGTAATATCCTTATTTTTAGCTTAGCTAGGATAATATGATGTGATCTTATGAATAAATTGGATTTATAATCACAAGGAAAAGATATATTTATTTACAAATAAATTAGAGTGATTAGACAATCTTGGAAATCAAACTCAAATTCAAGGTGAGAGAAATGAACTAAAATTAAGACAAATCTAAGTTATTCAAGTAAAAGGTCTCAATGGAAGAATTGTGATATTTTTATGGTAAAAACAAATGAGGTATGAGATCCTAAATAACCTACCATAGATTACTATCCCTTTTTTAATGAATTTTAGGATGTGTTTCCAAAATATGTACTTGGAATACATCTAGAAAGTGAATTTAACTTCACAACCAACATCATTTTAGAGTATGAGCCTCAATCTAAAGCACCCTATATAATGATGAAATCTTAATTTTTTAAGTCAAATATAAATTTAAATAAATGTTTACCAAATGATTCATCCATCCCAATATATTTAGTTAGGGATAACTTATGTTGTTTTTCAAGAAGGATGGGACTCTTCATTTCTGCATTGCCTATAAAATTTTGAACAAAACAAAAATTAGAAATAGGTATTTTTTACCCCTTATTTATGATATTCTTAATAAAATGCATGGGGAAATTCTATTTTATAAGATTCATCTTAGATAAGGATATAATCATTTATGTATTAAAAAGGGACATGTTTTTAAAATAACTTTCAAAATGAGGTATGGACATTATGAGTTTAAAATTTTACCTTTTGGGCTAATAGATGCACCTACAACATTCAAAAATCTCATGATTAGTGTGTTTATACATTACCTAGATTATTTTATTCTCATATTCGTATATTATATTTTAATATATTACAATAATTACTAATATCACTTGTGACACTTACAAAATCTATTGCAATATCTACACAAGCATTAGCTCTTCAAAAATTTGTCAAAGCATACTTTATTTTAGAAAAGGGTTAAATATTTAGGGAACACAATATCAGATGAGGGTATATATTTAGACTCAACAAATATAAAATATATCATGGAATGGTTTTCACCTAAAAATGTTCATGAGGTATGTAAGTTTATAGGCCTAGTAGGGTATTACAAGAAATTTGTAACCAAATTCTCAAAAATGGCTAACTCTATGACCTAATTAAAATGAAAAAAAATGGTTATTATGGATTAAAAAGTGTGATAAATCCTTCCAAATCTTGAGAAATAATATTACATCATCATAACCTATGTGTACTACATCTAAATGGCCATTTTATTATGGTAGCAAATGCTTCAAGGGATGGTATGGGAGGAGTATTAATACAAGAAGGCTTAATAATATCTTATAAATTACAAAAATAAAACCATGTGAATAAAATTATGCCTCACATGATTTGGAATTTCTAACATAGAACATGAATTTCAAGTTTAATGGCATTACTTATTTGCAAACCCTTTTGATCTTAATACTGAGAATCTAAGACTCAAGTATATCTTCACACAACCAAATTTGAAATCTTGACAAAGGTAATGCCTCAAGTTTTTTTTCAAACTATGAATTTGATATAATATACATAAAATTTAAGGAGAACATGGTTGTGTATTCTCTTAGTGTTAGAATATATTAGGAAATAAATATTGTGAGTAGGTTAAGAAATATTTATCATAAAGTCCACAAGATCACATGTATGAAGGATTCCTCTTTAAGAAAAATGGGCTCTTAAGATTCAAAGGAATAGTGTGCATGCCTAACCAAGAAAATTTGAGAATTTAAGTACTCAAGGAGTTTCACAATTCTCTATATTCAAGTCATCCAAGAGTTACCAAACAAATGACATAATTAAGGCCATTGTATTTTTGGAAAGGAATCAAGAAAGATACATTGGATTTTGTATCAAGATGTTTATAATTCCAATGGGTAAATTTTGAATATGTTCATCCTATAATATTATTATTCCTTCATGACTTTGTGGAATGGAAGTGTCAATAAATTAAACATGGATTTTTTCCAAGGACTAACCATGTCTAGAAACATGCATGTTATTATTTTGGTGGTGGTTGAAGAACTAACCAAGGTGGCATAATTTATAATGGGAAATTTGATAGACAATTCACTAGTTTTGGAAAAAAGGTTTGTGTAGGAAATTTTCAAGGTACATAAAATTATAGATAAAATAATTTATGATAGATACCCTTGTATGACCTATATATTTTGGAAAAATATTAATGCGGTCTTGGGAACACAACTTAACTTTATTACAACCTATCTTATCGAAAAAAATGGGCAAACAAAAAGAGTAAATTAAGTTTTATAATATATTTTGAGGATGTATTGCATAGACCAACAGTAAAATCGGTAGAAGTATATTCCATTAGTTGAGTTTGTATAAAATAATTATTTTCATTCAGTACTAAAAATGGCACCATTTGATGCCTTATATGGCAGAAAAATATATAACTCTTATTAGATAGGACATATTAGAATACAACTTTTTTTGGGCCTAAAATGCTTGATGAAATGAAATATTGGGTAAAATTGATTATAAAAAGGTTGGCTAAAACCAATGATAGCTAGAAAATATATGTTGAATTAAAGAGGAAGGTAGTTATTTATTGGAGATTGTTTTTTTATGTATTTAAACAACAAAAACATCAAGAATTTTTTTCAAATATACCAAGTCAGAACTCAATTATGTAGGACCTTTCAAGGATCTAAAAGTGATTAATATATATGAATAAAAACTTATTTTTACACTAGTTCTTACTTGAATTCAAAAAAAATTGTGTGTCTTATTTAAATAAATATGTGGTCGATCCTTCACATTTGCTTGATTGGAATTATTTATATGTTTTGGATGTATGAGTGGTAATGATAGAGCTTATGAGAGTATTTAAGACACAAAATATTAGACTATGTAAAAAAGAAGTGGCTCTATGTAAGGTCTGGTGGGACCAATATTCTAAATATAGTGCCACTTTGGAGGATTATGAAAAACTTGCATAAGTTGTATCCTCATTTATTTGATTGATAGATTATGTTAAACTTATAAAAAAAAATAGATATGTTATTTTTATAATAATGTCATTGGGATGATGAAATATTTAGTGTGGGTGTTGCATCCAATCATATCCTTAACAAATAACATATAATTTAAATAGATATTTAGATAATTGGGTAGTGTGGAATAATCATGTCTACTTTTAAGATTATTTTATTTCGATTGATATATTTTCCATTCTAAATATCTATTTATAGTACATATATTCAACATAAGGTTTATTTTTAGTGGTTAAATTTTATGAATTCTATCATGGATATGACAATGGTATTTATATCATTTATTATTCGTTAATATTATATCTATATTGATATAAATGGACTAACTAAATTATCCTTGTTTGAGGTGGATGGAGCACAGTTTTTAACCTCGTAGAATATTATTGAGGATAGTGTCATATGGGAGGTGATGGTAAATCATGATATATAGGAGTACACAAATCCTTATAAGAACCCACACACACAGACACACACATGTACACATAGAGTTTCATTATTTTTATTACTTGAATTTCATTTTAGTTTTTTATTGGTATCATTGATGCATTCATTTTCTATGAATGTTTTTTTAATTTATCATGGGAATTATATAAAGTAAATAGTGTCACAATGAATGTTTTTTAGCATCTAGGTTTAACTAACATTCGGTTATTTATATTTTAGAGTCTATAACTAAATGACTTATTCCTTGTGCCTGTGTTGTTTGATTTTATCTCTATGGACTCTTTGGAGTTTTAAAAATCCCTATATTTTATTATGTGAATGATAAATTTCCCCAAAATCCATTTTAGTGGAATAATCATGTTTTGTTCTTCTTGCACCATTATTATAAATCCATGAGTGTATTTATATTACATAAGGATTATAATCCTTATAGAGGTTGTAATGTGTTTAAAGTTATAACAAACATTTTTTTGGGATACCTATATGTTAATGTGATTATTATAACCACTTTTTGGTGGTAACCATGGTTTGATCATACTAATCTTAGGTCTCAAATAGGTTAAGAAGGACTTGGTTTAATGCATTAAAGTGAAAATAAAATATGATTGGAGTTTCATTTAGCATGGAATTAAATGATATGTTTTCAAGGGTGTATGGATTATTTAATGTAACTTTGATTGGAACCCTGGATTTGATCATTGAAGATGTAGTTTAGGCCCCATTTTGGGCCATTACTAGAGTTCTTCTTTAGAAAATGATGGTAGATGTTGGAGAAAAGCTATGAGTCAATTATGCAAGATTTAAAGGATAAATGGAAGTAAAATGGAAAATCTATGATAAAACACAATGAATTAGAGAACAAAGGAGTAAAAATAAATCTTGGGTGTATGAAATTTTGAATGAAAACCCTATGAGGAAGCATTTATGGGAAAGTAACTAGATTTTTAAATATAATTGAATCACTTCCTTTTTTAAGTGCATTGCATTATCTTGGGTAAATTGATATCATCAAATTAAGAGTTAATTTTAAATCCCATAGACTATGGGTAACATATTTTATTGATATTTTATTTATTAAATATTTTTTATTATGCTGTAAGATGTAATTATCTCTATAGTTATGACCTATCCACCATAAAATGGTTTAAACACTATAAAATAATTTGATTTACAATGGATAATATTGATTATTGTTTTATTTTGGTATGAAATATGGTTTACCTATATAATACCTAATATCTATAATAATATAGCCATAATATGAGTATTCACCACTTATTTAATTAATGACTTATGGATAGGCACTATGACTATAACATAATGTATATGAAAAAAACTAAACAACCTTAACATGAAATAATATGGTTTATAACATATGAAACTATGGTATGAAGTTTATGGGATTTTTTCTTTCCTTGTTTGAGATATTTCAATCTATTTGTCTCAAAATATATATATATATATATATATATATATATATATATATATATATAATGATAGTTTTTGCTACAACTAATAAGAAATAATGTATTTCCATGACGGTCTTAGAATAAGAACTTTTTGTTTTTTTTTAAATAATCATAATAATTATATACATGTTTATACTTGAAGATATGAATAATATAAATCTATAAATTAAACTTTACAATGGCCTTCACGTTTTAATGAGTTGTTAAGCCATGAGATGACCCTAGTTTGTGATGGTCGATGTAGCACCTAGATGTAGCCTAACATATTATATTCAAACTAAATGATTGGTTGAACATTGTTGTTTTAGCTTCAAAATGGATTTTGTTTTTAGGGGATTACCATTAATAGGTTATAATCATGATTTTCATAATGTGAGAACACTAGGTTTACTATCGTGCATGTATAAAATGCTTTGTAACAAAGGGTAATTAACATGGATGCTTGGGAATATGTTGTGATTATAGATTGTTTGTTTGAAATTATAATTCTACATGGATGTAGCTTACTCTATTGAGTAAAATAACTATTTCAAAACAATATAAATGTTTGCTTGATCTAACTTATGTTTATTGGGCTTGGAATTATCTTAGAGTTGATTAATTTGGAATTGGCATTGGAATATCATTGGCCCTATATAAAATTATGGGTGTGGGTAAATTTCCACTTACATTATTATAGTAGAATAATGAATTTATATTAAAAATAATATTTTTTAGTTTTCCTAGTTTTTATAAAACTTATTATTTCTTAATGAATATGGCCTTTGGATAGAATTCATAAATGAGTATTTTTTCAATATATAAATAGTAAAATTCAAATTGTTATTAGATAAGCGTACTTATAAATGGATTTAAGGCCTATTGGATAGGATGAAAACATATGGGGAAATGGTCTAATATAGACATTAAATAAACCCAACAATGGTATTTAAGGTGTGGTTTTTCATTTGTTTTAGATTTGACTTAACCATAGTTTATGTATGAATGGCTATTTTATGTTATATCTAGATATGGTTAGTTAAAAAGAGATATGGTTATACTAATTATAGTTTTATTGTGATATGGTTTGAAATTATATATTATGATACATAAATGGAACATAAAATTTAGGCTGAGCTTATGAATTATGATATTTTACTGTGTCAAGGACTCCATTATGAGATTCTAATTTTTAATATCCTTATTTGGAGTGTTTATAAAACTTATTTGTGATTTATGATCAGTTAAATTAAATTAAATAATATTCCTCTTTGTTACTAATGGGTGATGAGTAATAATAAGTAAATCTATCTACAATCACTCATCATTAGTTAACAAGATAGGGATTGATAACTATGTTTTAAAAATGAGAATAATTTTGACATGAACTATGACTTAGATTTTGAAATATGATAAGACTATATAATTATTTGGATAGATTAATGTTATACATGTATAAATTACCTACTCATAGTAATTTATATTTTATATTTTTGCTTAAGGTCACAACAGGTAGTGACATACCTAAAGTCTATGTTATCACATAGAATTGCACCTGTCTTGATTTTGTAGCTTATTATGCGAGTGCATAATGTTATAATGGAAAAACCTCTACAGCCATGGGACCTTGGAAATTTGAGGTTAATCTCTCGAGAATTTTATCTTCCTTTCACTAAATATGATGCAAACTGATAAAATACCAATTTCATGGTAATCTCACACTTTAGTGATTTTTTAATCCTAAACTAGGGTTCTGATAGGAAAAGGGTTAAAGAATTGAATATATGGTGATTGCACCAAATATTGTATAGTAGATATAAATTCTTTCTTGACAAACAGAATAGAATAAAAATTATGTTGAATTTTTTAGCATAGACTCATAAAAATAAAAATTAGAGGTAATATTTTAACTATTTTTTAGAAAAGGGAAAAAAGATCTTTACATTAAACAATATTTTCAAGAGGGTAAAATATCACAAATCAATTTTATTGTGACTAAAATAAAAGATAAAGCTTCCACAAATAATTAAATAACTTGCACAACATAGAGATTTCAAAGACAAGAAATGCAAATATTCAACTTTATTTCTCTCCAAAGATTATAGCTTGTAGTAAATACATTTAAAATGCATAAAATATAAATAATAGCAAAAATATATGTTGATCCATGGGGTCTACTCACTTTTATACAAAATATATCATAGACGACATGTAGTTTTTGAAACTCAAATGCTCAATAAAGAAGATCATACATATCTTAAACCCCTCATGCAAGAGAGGCAAGCTCTTCTATTTCTAGCATTTTTGAACTTTTTGAATGGCTGGAATATGTCATGAATGAGATGGGTGTGATCCTGGTCATAGTATGGCATGGTATGGTGTGTTTGGAAATGAAGATCCTCATGCAACACTTCCTTATCTATTAGTGGTTGAAAATATCTTCCTCATGTAAAAGAGGCACCTAAAATAGAATTGTTATTTTAAAATAAAATGTAACATTGAAAAATAATTTCAAGTTTTCATTTCATGCAAATCCTAGCATGAAAAAACTTAAGTGATAATTTTACAACTTTCTAAGACTTTATCAATTTTGTAAAAAGAACCATAAAATTTACACTTCATGACTTTTCACCCATTTTAACAACTCACATTTCTCAAAAAAGAATGAAAAATTTGAAATTTTCACTTTATGAAAAAATATAAATTGTAAAAAACCATGTCTTTCTCTTTCTCAAAATATTTATAAAAAATATAGATGTACTTTTAAAATTATAGCTTACAATATTTTGAAATGAAGTTACAAATTAATATTTGAAAACATCCAAAGTTATATTCTAACATCCATCCTTTTTCTCCTCATAAAATTGTGCATATGCTTGTGGAGTTATATCCAAATAACTCTCAAACTCAAGAATGGAAAACACTATATTGATGAATTCAGGATCTAGATCTAGAATCTTCTTCCCTTTCTCTTTAAATACTTGTCTTCTATCAGGGTCATAATGTTGGGCCATTCTAAGGATAAACTTGGGGATTTGAATAGAAAGAATTAAGGCTACATCTTGTAGTAAACTAGAGTCATAGATACACTAGATCCAGTCACTTTTGAAATATGCACCTATCCTAGCCCGAAATTCTCCTATGTTAATGTAACCCAAATATGTATCTATTATTTCTACCATATTAGACTCCAAAAAAAAAGTCACTTTCAGTCCCTTAGATTTGAACTTCATTTCCTTATGAGCAATATAAACTAAATTTACTACTTGTGAGAAACCAACTATGAAATTTGGTGGGATCTGTAGGTGTCTGGAGCACTTGTATTCTTCAATGAAACTTAGAGGTTTTTGAAGCATGTTCAGTGTCCATGGTGCCTGAGGGTTATGAAATATATAATGGAGGTGGGAGGTGTTTGAGACACATCCAATCTCCAAGGTACATTGGAAGTTGGTGGGGATCAAAGGTGCTTGAGGCATGTTAGATCTCTAGTAAAAGTGGAAGGTGCTCAGAGCACTTCCAATCTCCATGACGGCTTAGAGGCTTGAGAGATTCTTATGTGTTTGAGGTAGGTCCAGTGTCCATAGGGATATTTGGGGAATATTTGGAAGTAATATTCATTATATTTAAATTAAATGTATATACTTCATAATATTCACTTGAGGAACCCTGATTTTGAATGCAAAATCTTGGATGGAAAAAATGAGGGTTTTTCTTAGATAATGATGTATGTAAGATTTGAAAAATCCTTGAGATGATTTTTTTCAAGAATTTAAACCCTATATTGCACTACACTACCCTATACTTCTTAGACACATTATTTTAGCTAAAATGACACTCTAATTAACTTGAATGGAAACCTTGAACCAAAATTTTTCAATAAAACCCTAAATTTACAAAGAAAACCCTATGAGAAACTAAAAATAACATAAAATTTTTCAAAGAAAGAAACTTAAAGTGAAATTACATAATGAAAATACCATTTTATAGGTATAGGTGATGTGGCTTGAAGTATAGGTTTATATTTACATGTGGCTCAAGGTTTAACAGTGAGGGCGTGAATAGATGGATCTCTAAAATGTAATTATCAACTTTTAAAAATGATAAAACTTTTTAAAAAGACTTATATTTTATATGAAAAACCTATAATTAATGTAATATTAGGTGATTGGTGGTAGAGGTTAGACCTATTTGAATTAGGTCTACTCTCCATGGGAAGATTAGACTTGGTAGGAGGCAAAACTTGACATGCACTTTGTACATTGAAAATGTGCAAAGTGCACTCTAGGTTATACATTTTATAAGATAGGGTTTGGTGAATTGGTAGAGGTTAGACCTACTTGAAGTAGGTCCACTCTTCATTGATGATGGGATTGGATTTGGTGGAAGGTGGAAGGTGGAAGGTGGAATCCACAAGTCACTTTGTACATTTGGAATGTGTAAAGTGTACTCAAGGGTCTAGGTCTCAGAGTTCATAAATTGGTAAGTGTTTTGTAGAACATAAATATTGTGGTGCACTTTGCACTTTTGTAAATGTTCAATGTACACCTAAAGTTTTAGGTTCCATGGAAGGGGGTATTAAAGGTTTGGTAGCATCTAGATCCCATTGTGCACTTTGCACATTGTGAAAATGTGTAAAGTATATGTCAAGTTCTACATTGCACTAGATGGGTGCATGGAGGGATTTAGAGCTTAGAATGCATTTTACATGTTTTAGAATGTGAAAAGTGCATGCTGAATTTTTTATTCCATGGTTTTGGGTTTTGGTGCTTCGTAGGATCTAGAACACATGAAGTAATTTTAAAAAATGAAAATGGTATCTAGAGTTATATATTCCACAAGGTAGAGAGAAATATGGGTTTTTGAAGGGTTTATGGTTTTACCTAAAAACAAAGGGGGTCTCCCTTCGGGTGTTAAATATAATGAAGTTTTTGGGATTAAAATATCAACTTTTTTGGTGACCTCTACAAGATGATTTTCTGCTAATCATTTCCATCCAGTAGCCTTCTAAGACATTAGGCATGGAGTCAATGTTTTCCCTAACAAAAATCTAACCTAAGAACAAAATAGGATTTGCCTATACATGAACAAAATAGGAAAAATAGACAAACAAAATAGGGGAAAATAACATAACCTAAGGAAACAAATCCTAATGATTTTGACCTATGTATAACAACTTATTAAAAACATAACTAACCCTATTATTTATAAAATTTAAGTCTTTTCAAAACAAGTTCCTTACCTCAAGAGAAATATTTGAGGTATATCCCATTAACTAGGATTGGCAATTCTACTCCATCAAGCTTAGAGAGCTAGAATGCATTGGCTTCTTTGCACTAAGTGATGATATATGGACCACTCCATATTGCATAAAATTTGGTATGGCTACCTAGTTTTGATTTATCTTAATCATAA
This sequence comes from Torreya grandis, assembly GCA_037957365.1. Lineage (NCBI taxonomy): Eukaryota > Viridiplantae > Streptophyta > Pinopsida > Cupressales > Taxaceae > Torreya > Torreya grandis. The sequence goes on along the minus strand of JARHVA010008021.1, from coordinate 46,836 downwards.
TTGAGGACCATGTCTCCTTCATTGAAGCTTCTCACAGTTGCCTTTTTATCAAAATTCATCTTGATTTGTTCCTAGTTTACTTCTAAGACTTTCATTTATTGATTTTTGATTACTTCAAGCTCTATGAGTTAAGCTAGTCTCACCATCATTTTATCATTATCGATCAAGTCCAATTATTGATTAAGATCTAAAGATGAAAGATAAATTGATAGTGTTACTCATTCTTCTCTTCCATATACCAGCATGAAAGGTGAATTATTGATGGCTCTTTTTGGTATAATTTTATTAGACCATAGTGTTGATTTTATTTTTGTATGCCACATCCTCTTTTTATCTTAAATCATTCATTTTATAATTCTAATCAATTTCTTGTTCATTGACTAAGATAGGTCATTACCCTAGCGGTAATATTTCAAATAAGTGCTCAAGTACACATTATGTTTCATATCCCATTCACTAACTTGGGTGCCCATAAACACCTTAGAATTATTTGATATTATGGTGTGAGGAACAACAAACCTTGAAACTATGATGTCCATAAATTCCAAAATATATGTCTCAGTGGCATATTTTAGATCAACCACTTCAATCAATCATTTAAAATAATCCATTGCCATGATAACCCATTTATGAGCTATTTTTGATGATGGATTGATCATGCTAATGAAATCCAACCCCCATTAGGAAAATGGCTGATCTACTTGATTTGGTCTGAGAAGAAGTGCAGCTAGTCTTTGTTTACCAGTGAAGTAAGCATACTTTTCACAATTTTTTACCCATTGATGGGCATACATAAATAACTTAGGATAATATTAGCCTCCTCTCATTATCTTAATGTCCATATTCCTTATATAAAAATTTCCTCCTGATGTTTCATTATGAAATTGCTTGAGTACTTTAGGAACTTGCTCATGCTAAATACATCTTAACAAGACTCTATTCATATCCTTCCAAAATAAAATTCCATCAATAAGAACATAGTGAATTTATTGGAGTTGAAAATACCTTTTCTTTGACTAATGAAAGTTATAGGGGTATTCACTAGTCTATAAGAAATGAGTCATGTCTTGAATCTAGTTGTTGAAAGAAGGTAGATTGTCTAGTTAATGTATAGTTTAAGCATACACTATGTTGGATATTGGTTCAATAGTCTTGATGTCTATAGTTAGTTGTTCACATAATATTTTTCCTCTTACCATCTTTGTGATCATGATATCCATGTCATACTCCATAACCTTGGTGATCCATTCTCCTCTTTTTTTGTTAATCTCCCTACTCAACAAAAATTCTTTAATACTTTGATGACTCACCATCAGATGTATCTTGTTGTTGGAGAGCATATATCTAAATTTATTGACTATTTTGATTACCATATAAACCTATTTCTTCATAAATATATAATTCTCTTCACAATCTTTCAAAGATTGGTTGAAGAAATATATTGGTTACTATAAATCTTCTTGATTGTTCTAAGTTAGAATTGTTGAGATACTTCCTTCCCCTCCAAATTCATAGAGGATAAAATCATTCTCATATTTTGGGTTAACCAGGATAGGGGATTGGTAAATAGCCTATTTTATGGCCTTGAAGATGTATTTTACCTCTTTATTCCATCAAAAGATATTTCCATGGTTTAACATTAGAGTAAAGGGTTTTACCCAAAAGGAAAAATTTGGTACAAATCTTCTCACAAAGTTGATCTTCCCAACAAAGCTTTGTAGGACCTTTTTATGACTTAGTAGTGATAATGAAAATATGGATATAACTCATTTAGGTTCTATTTCAAGACCTTCTTTTGACACTATGTGTCCCAATAGCTTCCCCTTATGTACTAAAAACATGCACTTCTTTGGGTTAAGGGAAACCCCAAATTCTCTACACCTTTCAAAAAAAATTCTTAGGTGGTCTAGATGTGCATCAACATGATTTGAGTAAACTATAATATCATATAGATATAGTAAAATTATATCGTTTAACAACCCTTGAATGCCATATCCATAGCTCTCTGAAAATTCATTCCTATATTTGTCAGACCAAATGGCATTTTACTATATGCATATGTGCACCATTTGGTGGTGAAGATAGTGTTAAATTGATCTAATTCTTATACCAAGATTTATTTATAACCTAAATAACCATCTAGAAGAGAAAATATTTTAGATCTTAATAATATCTATATAATTTGTTCCATAGGGGGAAGAGGATAGTGATATTTCAATGATGCTTTATTTAGGTCTCTAAAGTCCATATACAACCAAATTTCACCATTTTTATTTATGATAAGGACCAGATTTGATACTCAATATGAGCTTTTGATCATAAATATCATATTAGCCTATATTAACTTAGAGATCTTATTTTTCATCAATGGTTCAATCTTGGGATTGATTGGTCTCTGCTTCTACCTAACAAGTTTCATATTTAGATCTAGTTCAATAGTGTGTTTCATTAAACTTGGATCAAATCCTCTTAAGTCATGATAACTCCAAGTGAAGTTAACATCAAACTCTTGAAATAATTGAACAAACTCATACTTCTCTAAAATATTTCATACCTTCCCTATCTTGAGAGACTTACCTTTTGAGATGATGATGGGTTCACAATATTGTTCATTTATTTTAATGTTCTTATTTTCACATTTCAACTGGTCATCTAAATTGAAGATGTTTTCTAGTGTAATGAGACCCATAGGCATCTTGTTCATTGTTAGCTGAATAATCTAATCACCATATTGGTATTGTAGCCTTGGTTGATTCCTTTTTGAAAACTTAGCCTCTTCTCTTAGAAAATTTACAATATTTTTGTCACTATCAAAGACTTGACAATTAGTTGCATTATTAGGGACAAAAGTCATTATGATCAATCTCACATGTTGGTTGTTCTTCTTTTTATTTTAATGTACGTTATATTGAGACCCCACTAAGGCCATGTAGTCAACATATTTATTGTGTGCCCTTAGTACCACATAAATATTCAAAGTGGTGAAATATTCTAATAGGTCCCACACCTTGTGTTTTTAAGACCTTAGAAAATTGTTTTTTGTTACACTTTTTTATATAAATTGGTGAATGATGAGGTCAGTGTCACTAAATATGTACAAAATATTAATTCTTCTATCTTTGGCTAACTAAGGTCCTCAAATCAAGGCTTCATATTCAGATACATTTTTATTACAACTAAATTTAATTCTACATGACTAGAAGTAGCTCTCTTTCTATGGGAAGATTAATACAATTCCTACACCTACAACATTTCTACTTCTTGAGCCATCAAAAAATAACTGCCACATCCCTTGAAGATCTTCAGTTGGTTTGACTAAATTTGGGATAATTTCATCTTTCTCATGAATGAAATATGTCCCTAACCCTATTTCCCATAAGGATAAAATTATAGGGTTGATCCCTATTCATCCAAATGAGTATCAGGAATTTCTTTTATAGGTTTTGCATTATCTTGATCAGTTTCTTCCTCTTCTTGATCTTGAGATGTATAATTAATTTCTATGGGAGGAATAGTATTATATGGATCTATATGATCTTTTGTAATTGGTTCAACTCTTATTGTTACTCTAGTTCCATATCTCATTCTAAGTAACATGTGAGACCAATCTATAGATAGATATCCTCCAATCTTTGTAGTGAAATCACTTGAAAGATAGATGGAAAAGTAGGGGAGAAGATCTATGACTAAAATATCTTGAGTAATTGATAGGCTTAGGAAAGCATGAATACTAAGGTTTAGTACCTATATGGTTCCTACAATTTGAACAATAGTCCCATCTAGTTGCACTACTTCCTTATTAATAGGTGTGTATTTTATTCCCAAAGCATTAGTTATTTTCTTGGGCATTACTAAACTAGTAGTCCTAGAATATACCATGAAATTTTGTACTAGATGCTTCACTATTATAATTGAAATATAGAATGGGGGAATATTACCATTTTTGCCCATTTTATTATCAGTTTAAGGCTGAAATAAATTTATTACAGGTGTAGGCCCCTTAGCTAGAACATTTACTGATACCTAGAAATTCTTCAGAGCCTCTTATAATAAGTCCCTTTATGTTGGTATAGATAATTCTTCCCACATAGTGACATTTAGATTAGAAATCTTCATTTGGTCAACTATGATAAAAGGTATATTACCAACCTTTTATAGTTCTTTTGTAGGGACCGCATCCTCTTTTACAAGATTTGGAGTGGGCATTTTTACTTTGAATTGATTTGTAGGTACAAAGGGTGGATTTTTTACTTTATTATTCTTTGTTGGTTCTACTTTAGATTTTAAAATTGAATATTGGACTACCCTAGGGGGATATTCATCTTCTATTACTCTTTTATTGGAGCATATATTAGCTATTACAAGACCTCCACCATTTCGAAATGCTTCATCTTATCTTATCCCACCAAAATCATCCTCCTACCATTTTATAAGAGTTGTTAAACTTTGAGCAAGATTTTGTGTATCTTTTTGTTAGATATTATATTCTTCTTCTTTTCCTTGCATTTTTTCTATATCTTGCACCATTAAGGCTTGGCTGATTACACCATTGGGGTAAGTGTTCTAATTATGGGCTGATTTTAAGGATAACACCACTCATACTCTTGACACAAATTATTTTGAATAAGTACAATGGATTTGGAAGCTCTTGACCCTAATAAAGCATGGGAGTTTGGAGGTATTGGCTATGGATTATGTCCTTCTTTACGGTTGTTACCTTGATATGGTTGTATATTCCCTTGGTATGTAGGGTTATATGGTTGATAAGGCTTGTAGTTTTGGGCTTGCTACCTTTTCATTAACACTAACTCATTTCCAAATATATTAAGTAATGACTTGACATCATATAGATCATCTAAAGGTGTAGGAGTCCAAGTAGGTGCCTTGATCATAGTGGTAATTATAGCAAGTATAGGTGGGGTAATAGGGGCTATTTATGGAAATAGAGCCATTGGTGGCCTTGGTGTAATTTTATTAGCTTGGATTACACAATTTTTTCCCCTTATTACAATATCATAAGTTGCAGGATTTGTGGTGCCACCCACTGAATGAATCATTACAGCTATATCACTATTGAGGGATTTTAGGTAATACAAGAAAGTATTATTTGTAGTGTATTTAGATAAGATTTGGATTATATTCTAGGTCTTCTAAAATGTTAACTAAAGTCAGTCATTTTCTCATGAAGATATCATTGAATATTAGTTAATTTTCTAACAAAGGAAAGGTGATCACTCTTATCCTCAAAATGGGTGCACATTATAGTGCCTATCTCATCCCAAACTCAGATTGAGGTGGGAGCAAGGCCTCTATACAATTGTAAATCTTTCCCCTTGAAAGAGGATATTAGAAGTTTGATTGAAACATTGTCTTAGACCACATTATGGATTAAATAGAGGTTATTAATATATTATATGTGCTCTGAAGCAGTGGTAGAGGTTTCACTAGTAAAATATGGTAGGATTTTTAAGGTCAAGACTAGTATATCATCATACTAGGCCAAAATGAGTGGATAGCTTGTATTAAAAGCTATGAAATTATGATTTCTAGCCATTATGGGAGGTATAACACCGATATTAGTTACCAAGGGTGATGGGAATAAAACTATAGGGTATACCTTAAGCTGAAGGGTGACTACTTATGATTTTTTTTCTAGATGGAAATGATAATTATAAATATTCATCCCTCTTACATTTATTAGATGATCTTGTTTGTTTGATTTACATACATCGCCTTTAAATTATGAGTTTGTAAGTTAGTGGAGTGGCTAATTTATTTGATATTTACATGAAGTCATATAATTATTTCTAAGAATAGCACAAATCTCTATGTAATTTTAGCTCCCACTGGGTGTGCCAAAAACTATTATCACATAGGATTACACATGTCTTGATTATGTAGCTTGTTGTGAAATTACCTAGTGATACAATGGAAAACCTCCAAAGCCATGGGACCTTGGAAATTTGAGGTTAATCTCTAGATAAGTCCATCTTATTTTCACTAAATCTGATGCAAATTGATAAAATACCAATTTTATGGAAATCTTGCTCTTTAGTGCTTTTTGATCCTAAACTAGGGTTCTAACAGGAAAAGGGTTGAAGAATTGTAATTTTAAAAAAATTAAAAAATATGGTAATTGTACCAAATATTATATAGTGGATCTAAATGCTTTCTTGACAAACACAATAGATCAAAAATTACATTGAATTTGTTTTAGCACAAACTCATACAAATATAAATTAGAGGAAGTATTTTAGCTATTTTTCAAAAAAGGGAAAAAATATATTTACTCCAAACAAAATTTTAAAGAGGGTAAAATACCAAAGATGAATTTTATTATAACTGAAATAAAATATAAAGCTTCCACAAATAATCAAATAACTTGCACAACATAGAGATTCCAAAGACAAGAAAGGCAAATCTTAAACTTTATTTCTCTCCAAAGGTTATAGCTTGTAGTAAATACATTCAAAATGTATAAAACTTAACTAACAACAAAAATATAGATATGGCCATGGGGTCTACCCACTTTTATACAAAATATGTCATAAAAGACATATAGTTGTTGAAACTCAAATGCTCAGTAAAGAAGATCATGCAAATCTGAAAACCCACATGTAAAAGAGGTGAGTTATTCTATTTGTGGTGTTTTTGAACTTGCAAAATTATTGGAACATGTCATGAGAAAGTTGGGTTTGATCTTTGATGTAGCATGGCATGGTATGAAATGGCTAGAAATGAAGATCTTCATGCAACACTTTCTTATCTGGTAGTAGCTGAAAATAGCTTCCTCATACAAAAATGGAACCTAAATTAGAACTAGTCTTTTAAAATAAAATATAACATTGAAAAATAATTCCAAGTTTTCTTTTCATGTAAACCATAATGTGTAAAACCTTAAGTGAGACTTTTACAACTTTCTAAGTCTTTATCACTTTTTCAAAAAGAACTATGCAATTTACACTTCATGATTTTGCACCCTTTTTAACAACTCACATTTATCAAAAAATAAAGTGCAACTTGAATCTTTCACTTTATGAAAAATATAAAGTGTAAAAAACATGTCTTTATCTTTCTTAAAAGATTTATAAAAAGTATAGCTATACTTTTGCAATTATAGCTTACAATGTTTTGAAATAAAGTTACAAAATAACATTTGAAAACATCCAAATTTATCTTCCAACATCCATCCTTTTATTTTGATAAAATTGTGTGTATATCTAAAGAGTTATATCCAAATAACTCTAAAACTTAGGAATGGCAAACACTATGTTGATGAAGTTAGGATCTATATCTAGAACCTTCTTTCCTTTTCTCACGAAAGACTTATCCTCTATTAGGATCATAATGTTGGGTAATTGTAAGGATAAACTCAAGGATTTGAATAGAAAGAGGGAAGGATGCATCTTATGGTAAACCAAATTCATAGATAATTTGGATCTACTCACTTTTTAAATTTTCACCTATCCTAGCCCAAAAATATCCTAGGTCAATATGACCCAAATTTATATATGTTATTTCTTCCATATTGGAATCCAAACAAGAAGTCACTACTGGGCCATTAGATTTAAACTTCATTTATTTTGGAGTTATGGAAATTGAAGTTACTTCTTGGGAGAAACTAACTATGAAATTTGGCAGCATCTACAGGGGTCTGGAGCACTTGTATTCTTTAGTAGAACTTAGAGGTGCTTGAAGCACGTCTAATATCTATGGTGTTTGAGGGATGTAAAATATCTAGTAGAGGTGGGAGGTGTTTGAGACATGTCCACTCTCTATGGTGTACTAGAAATTGATGGGGTTCAAATGTTCTTGAGTCACATTAGATCTAAAACAAAAGTGGAAAGTTCTTGGAGCACGTCCACTCTCTGTGAAGGCTTAGAGGCTTGTAGGATTCTTAAGAGCCTGAGGTAGGTCTACTATCCATGGGGACATTAGGGGAATTTTTGGAAGGAATATTCATTATTTTTAAATTTAATTTAATTTTTGGGGGAATTTTTTGTAAGGAATATTCACTTGAGGAATCCCTAATTTTGATTGTAAAATCTTAGAGGGAAAAAATAAGGGATTTTCTCAAATAATGATGTATGTAAGATTTATAAAATCCTTGAGATGAATTTTTTTGAGAATGGAAACCCAATATTTCCCTAGACTTCCTAGACACATGATTTCAACCAAAACAACCCTCTAATTAACTTGAATGAAAACCCTAAACTAGACTTTTTCAATGAAACCCTAAATTTACAAAGAAACCCCTATGAGAAACTAGAAATAACTCAAAAGCTTTCAAACAAGGAAAATTAAATAAAAATGACATAAGGAAAGTACCATTTTCTATATGCAAGTGATTTGGCTTGAAGTTTTTCAATTTTGACTTAAATTATAGGTTCGTATTTGTAAGTAGCTTGAGGTTTAGTGATAAGGGTGTGAATAGATGGAGCTCTAAAATGAAATTAGTAACTTTAAACAATGATAAAACTTTGCAAAAAGACTTAGATTTTATAGGAAAAACTTGCAATTAATGTGATCTCAAGTGGTTGGTGGTAGACATTGGACCTTCTTGAGGTAGGTCCACTCTCTATGGTAAGATTGGATTTGGTGGGAGGTTGAACTCAATGTGCACTTTTCACGTTAAAAGTGTGCAATGTGCACTTTGGGTTCTGCAATCTATAGGAAGGGGTTTGATTAATTGGTGGAAGTTGTTGGGGATCAACCAACAAAGTTGATTACTATATGAAAGCAATTAAATATGGAATTAAACCTGAATGATAAGTAACTAGAATCATAAATAGCAAAGAACAAGAGATACAAGAAACCACCCTAAAAACTTATATTAAACTCTTTACAGAAGGAATACAATTGAAGAAACTTCTTTTCTTCCACACCTCTCTCAGATGTACAGATCTCTTTCTAGATCTCTTTCCCTCAAGAGCTCTCTCTCTCAATTACAATCAATTCCAACAACCTGGATTGATATACATATACAATTCTTGTACTATACTTGTCTAATTCAATAAGCTATGAAGATCTATCCCATTATATAATAATTAGGAAACATGAGCATACAATTACAGCCATTAGATGCACCTCCTAATCAAGGGCTCTAAACATTCTTACTAAAGATAGAGATGCAGACTTAAGACTAACACTTAATCCTACCATGCAAACATTCTGTTCTATCCACGAAAATAGCATTATGGATGCATAGGTGACCGACATCAGTCCCTACCTGTCTACACCTGACCGACATTAGCTGAACATAATCAACGCCGTCATCTCCCAGTCGACTCTTGACCGACGTCGGTCACTCCTGACTGATGCCAGTGACTGTGTAATTCCTATAACCTCTACACTCACTCATTTGGTGAAGCTTTTAGCTGCACACCTTAACAATCTCCCACTTGGAGATAAACAGCTGCACTAGTACCTGTACAGCAACATCTTCTAGTTCCTCCATCTTCAAACTCAATCATGAAGACCTATAAAAGTTGAATGAAGATTCAACTTCTCCTTTGTTACTAGCTTGGTTAACATATCAGCAGGGTTCTTATCTGTATGGATCTTTTCCAGCTTCAACTCACCATCCTCCAATACCTGTCTAATGAAGTGGTACCTAAGCTGTATATGCTTTGTTCTTGAATGAAAGGCTGAATTCTTAGCTAAATGAATTGCACTCTGACTATCATTGTATAATCTACAACTCTCTTGCTTCTTTCCTAGCTCTTCCATGAACTGTGTCATCCATATCATCTATTTGCTAGCCTCTGTGACTATAATATATTCTGCTTCTATAGTTGACAAGGCAACAACCTTCTGAAACTTTGATATCCAACTAACCGCCATTCCACCAACAATGAAAACATATCCTGTGGTACTTCTTCTGCCATCCAAATCACCTGCCATATCTGAATCTACATAACCATGTAGAGAAGTATCTAAACCTCCATAGCACAAATGCCTAATGCTGGTCCCTCTCAGATATCTAAGGATCCACTGAATTGCTTTTCAGTGTTCCTTCCCTGGATTGGCCATATACTTACTTACAACTTCCACTGCTTGGGCAATATCAAGCCTAGTACAAACCATTGCATACATTAAACTCCCTACTGCAGAAGTATATGGAACTTTCTTCATGTAATCTACCTCATCATGTGAATTAGGACATTGTTCTTTACTCAACTTGAAATGTCTAGCCATAGGTGTGCTTACCGATTTTGCATCCTGCATATTGAACCGTTTCAACACCTTGTTCACATAATCCTCTTGAGACAAAATCAACCTGTGATTTTTCCTATCTCTCTTAATACTAATGCCAAGGATTTTCTTTGCTACTCCCAAATCCTTCATGGTAAATGTGTGAGCTAATTTCACCTTAAGCTCAGAGATATCCTGCATGTGTGATCCTGCAACCAGCATATCATCTACATACAATAACAGAATAATATATCAACCATTATCTAATATCTTAAAATACACACAGTGGTCAGATTGACACCTACTATAGCCATGCTCAGTCATAAACCTGTCAAATCTCAAATACCATTGTCTAGGAGCTTGCTTGAGGCCATACAAGCTTTTCTTCAATTTGCAGACTAGCTTTTCCTTACCTTTGACCTCAAACCCTTTCAGCTGTTCCATATATATTTCTTCATCCAAATCTCCATGAAGAAACATTGTCTTAACATCAAGCTTCTCAAGATGCAAATCCTCAATAGCAACTAAAGACAATACAGTCCGTATAGAAGTCATTTTAATAACAGGAGAAAAAATCTCACCAAAATCAATACCTAGTTTTTGTGTAAATCCTTTCACTACCAATCTGGCCTTATATCTCATCTGTCCATTCTCACCTTCTTTCAATCTATAGATCCATCTGTTCTTCAGTGTCTTCTTTCCTACTGGCAACTCAACCAAATCCCACGTTTGGTTCTCTTTCAAGGAATCAATCTCCTCATTCATGCGTAGCTCCCACTGATTCTTGGATTCCACCTGTATTGCTTCACCAAAACTCTCTAGTTCTCCACCATCAGTAAGCAATAAATAGAATAATGAAGGGGAATATCGAATTGGAGGTTTACTTACCCTTTCTGACCTCCTGATGGGAATTTGAGACTCATTCACAACACACTGTCCACCCAAATTCTCTGATAGTGACTGACCTCAGTCACTTCCATGCCTGTAACTGGCCGATGTTGGTTCTGCATGACCAATGTTGGTTCTTTCTTGACTGACATCAGTCACTGTATGACCGACATCAGTTCCTATATTGCTGACATCGGTTCTTGCATGACCGATGTTGGTCTCTGTGTTTTCCTGTCTATGATAATTCTTTCCTGTGAGCTCATTTTGGACCGTCACCTCGTCTAATTCTCCATTGCTCTACCCAGATTGATTTAGCTTCTTGAGCTGATCACTATACATCACTTTTTCATTAAAAACAACATCATGGCTTTTAATTATTTTGTTAGTTCCTAGATTCCAAAACCTGAATCCAAAATCATCAGAGCCATAGCCAATAAATGTGAACCTCATAGACTTAGCATCCAGCTTCTTTCTATTTTCCTTATCAATGTGCACAAAAGCTTCACAACCAAAAATTTTGAGAAATGAGAGATCTACCTTTTTACCTATCCATACCTCTTATGGAATTCCACCATCCAAAGCTGTAGAGAGTCCTCTATTAATTAGGTACACTGCAGTATCCACAGCTTCTACCCAAAACTCTAAGGGCAATCCAGCATGCAGTCTCATACACCTTACATGCTCCATTACTATTCTATTCATCCTTTCAGTAACTCCATTTTGTTGAGGTGTCCTTGGAACTATCCTTTGCCTACGTATTCCATGCATATAACAATACCAGTTGAACTTGTGGCTACAGAACTCACCACCATTGTCAGATCTCAAGCACTTCAATCTCCTGTCTATTTCATTCTCAACCATAGCTTTCCAAATATTAAAAGTGTTAAAAACATCAAATTTCTTCTTTATACAATAGACCCATACCTTCCTTGTAGCATCATCTATGAAAGAAACATAGTACCGTGATCCTCTAATATAAGCAACTTGAGATGGTCCCCACACGTCTATGTGAACAAGCTCCAATTTGTGCTTCTTCTTTGTTGACCCAATCTTGAGAAAACTCACCCTCTTCTATTTTCAAAAAATATAGTGCTCACAAAATTCTAGATCTATGCTTTTCAAATATGAAAGCTTACCTTTTGACTTAAGAATGGACATTCCCTTCTCACTCATGTGGCCAAGCCTAGAGTGCCACAACTTTGCATCCACATCTAAAGTAGCTAATACAGAAGGAGAATTATCAATAATACAATTACATAAATAGAGAGTACCTACTCTCTTACCTCTGGCCAATACAAGTGCACCCTTGGTCACCTTCCAAGATTCAACTGTGAGAGTTACTGTACAACCCTCATCCCCTAACTTTCCTATAGAAATCAAATTCCTCTTCAAGCTGGGAACATGCATGACATCTCTCAACACCCATGTGTTTCCATTCTGCATTTTCATCTACACTTTTCCTTTGTCAATAATTTTACAAGGCTCATCATCCCCTAAATAAACTATTCCAAAATCTCCATGGATATAGTCACTGAAATATTCTCTATTAGGGGTAGCATGAAAAGAGGCACCAGAATCTAAAACCCAAGATTCTATATTATTATGCAAAGAGAATATAAGAGCATCTTGTGTAATACCTGCAACTTTTGCTTCTTCTTTACCTTCATGCTGATTGTCTTCTTTAAGATTTGACCAACAATCTTTGCTTATGTGCCCTATCTTTCCACAATTTCAGCATTGTGGATTCCTACCATTTCTGGATTTGGATTTACCTCTCATCTTTGACTTAGACCTTGATCTCCCTTTCTTACCCTTCTCTTTTTGCCTTCCCCTGCTCTCAAAACTTAAAGTGTTCCCTGATGTTTCCTCTGTGCTTTTCCTTCAAATTTCTTCATTCAAGATTACACTAACAACATCCTCTACTTTTAAAATATTTGAAGCAAATGCAATATTACTAACTACCATTACCAAGCTATGCCAGCTTTCAGGCAAAGAACATAATATTAAAAGAGCCTTAATTTCATCATCAAACACTAATTTGAATAAATTTAATTGATTTAAAATTCCATGGAAATCATTTAAATGATTAGATACAGATCCACCTTCCTACATTTGCAAATTAAATAACTGCTTCATAAGATATACCTTATTTGAAGCTGAGGGTTTTTCATATAAATTTGCTAAAGTAGTCATTAACTCTACTGTTGACTTTACCTGTAATAAATTAGATATCATAGTAGATGTCATACTCAATATTATAGATCCAAGAGCCTTTCTATCAAGAACTTCCCATTCTTCATCATCCATGTCTTTAGGCTTCTTTGAAACCCCACCTAACGGTAAGTATAGGTCTTTCTGATATAGATAATATTCTATCTGCATTCTCCAATGTTGATAATTCTTGCCATTAAACTTCTCCATTCTCAGTTTACTTTCTTTTGCCATTGCTTTCTCCCACTCAAACAAAAATCCATGTGAGTAACCTATAATCAACACACACTAACAAGATCTGAAACACCTGTTAGTCAACCTGAGCTCTAATACCACTTGTTGGGGATCAACCAACAAAGTTGATTACTATATGAAAGCAATTAAATATGAAATTAAACTATAATGATAAGTAACTAGAATCAGAAATAGAAAAGAACAAGAGATACAAGAAACCACCCTGAAAACTTGTATTAAACTCTTTACAGAAGGAATACAATTGAAGAAACTTCTTTTCTTCCACACCTCTCTCAGATGTATAGATTTCTTTCTAGATCTCTTTCCCTCAATAGCTCTCTCTCTCAATTACAATCAATTCCAACAACCTGGATTGATACACATATACAATTCTTGTACTGTACTTGTCCAATTCAATAAGCTATGAAGATCTATCCCATTATATAATAATTAGGAAAAATGAGCATACAATTACAGCCATTAGATGTACCTCCTAATCAAGGGCTCTAAATAGTCTTACTAAAGATAGAGATGCGGACTTAAGACTAACACTTAATCCTACCATGCAAACATTATGTTCTATCCATGGAAATAGCATTTTGGATGCACAGGTGACTGACATCAGTCCCTACCTATCTGCACCTGACTAACGTCGGCTGAACATAACCGATGTTGGCATCTTCCAGTCGACTCTTGACCGACGTTGGTCGCTTCTGACCGACGTTGGTCGCTCCTGACCGACGTCGGTGACTGTGTAATTCCTGCAACCTCTACACTCGCTCATTTTGTGAAGCTTTTAGCTCCACACCTTAACAGAATTTGGACCCAATTGAATTAGGTATAATCTATACTAATGGAGGCATTGGATTTTGTAGAAGGTAGAACCCATAGGACATTTTACAAATTTGGAACGTACAAAGTACACTCAAGGTTTCAGGTCTTATAGTTCATAAATTGGTAAGTGTTTGGTATAATGTAGAGACTTTGGTACACTTTGCACATTTTTAAATGTACAAATGTAACTAAGGTTTTTTGTTTCATGAATTATGGGTATTAAAGGTTTTGTAGGATCTAGATCCCATCATGTACTTTGCACATTTTGAAAATGTGCAAAGTGCACATTGAGTTTTGGATTTTGTCTGATGGGTGCATCATGGGTTTTTGATCCAACCATGCATTTTTCACATTCAATAATGTACAAAGTTCATGGTGAGTTTCAAATTCTATGGTTTTTGGTTTTGTTGCTTCATGGGATCTAGAACCCAAGAAGTAATTTGCACAAGTGCAAATGGTATCTAGAGTTCTATATTTTGCAAGGTAAAGGGAAATATGGGTTTTTTGAAGGGTTCAAGATTTTTCCTAAAAAATAAAAGGGGTTTACCTTGGGGTGTTATATGTAATGATACTTTTGGGACAAAAATCTCAATAATCTATATGACAGATGCATGTAATAGTGATTATACATTGAAATTTATTATCAGATGGTTCTATATGCTCATTCCATCATTGTCTACCCTTTGTGAAGGGAAGGGCCACTCTTAGTGGGGAGGTGTGTAGGATAAATTTTGTATGTGTTAGGAGTAAATTCACCTAGATGATACTCTCCCTATCCATAGTTTACTTTGAGCTAAGTTTGAAGTATACTCATGACTACTACATTGATTTCATGATTTTTTAATTGAATCTATATTTTTTTTTGTACATTTGATATTATCATAATAAATATACTTATATAATAGTCACTATTTGGATATATTTGCACTCATTATTTATCTTATTGTAACTCAATGATGACTGAATATGATATTTATAGAATATTTTACTCAATCTAATATTCATTTATTTTCATTTTATACCTTCAATTATGAATTTAAGTAATGTTGTGTATTTTTATAATTTGTTCACAATTGAGACCCAATTATGGGCTAATACAATTCATGTTTATATGATTAGATCATTGTACTTATTATGTAAAATATAACAATTGTGTTCAGTTGATTTAAATATAATATTAGCAAATAAATGTATATGAAATGGTTTAAAAACTATAATATTATGATTTTGGTACATTTAATGAATAAATATCAAATAGTTTATCTTAATTAGTTTTATAAAAAAATTATGTTAATTATAAGTTTGAACCTAGTCGGCTTTTAATAGTTTCCAATTTATTGATCACTAACTTTCCCTGTCTATACAATGATAGTAACATTCAGACACTTTTAGTTTGGTTCAATATTATACCTATGTCGTTAGTTCATAAGGATACTTAACAAATAGTTTTTAAATTAGGGTGTACCACTTAGGTCAGCCTAGACATGATCCATATGTCAATTTTAGGGGAAATATCGAATATTCATCTATAAATTAAAATCATGACTAATTTCATACTCATTTATAAATTACATGTAATTCACTTTCTAATTGATAAAAATATTTATAAATCCATTTTCACTCCCTTGATATATTAACATAAAATCTTACACACATTAAACCCCTGAAAATGTGTGGCCTTATAGCTATGTCTGAACCTAAACACAATGTCAATGTTTCATGTTTTCAAGTGTTGAAGGAAAAACATTGAATATCATTATATCATGCTTAAAATATGGGTTATGATCCCTCTTCAGAGTATTAAAATTTAGGAAACACTTAGTCACATAGCGAGGAGTGGTTAGGGTTGTCTAACCCATTTTTACAAACCAACATTATGTCAAAAATGAAGCTACGATTTCAAGGAAAAGATAATAAAAATCAAGATCTAAACTCAAGATAAAGGTAATTTAAACATTAAAAAGTCATCTATATATAGAGGAACAATGATGTGAACTCACACAAATCATTACAATCATCCTTGGTAATGATGATAAAGATTGGGTAGTTCCAGTTGACACAGAGGCTTTTTATTCATCAACAACACCTACATAGGTTTTAAGGTTATTTTCCCTAATTTGAGTATCCATATAGTGAATAGACATCATTTTTAGAGACAATTATATAAGTAGAGATAAAAATAAATAAATAAAAATTTAGCTAAGTGTATCTTATCTCCTTTAACTTGTCAATTATAATAATAGTAAGTGTAATATAAATCCCTCTATTCACATTTAGATTTGTATATTAAATGTATTATTTTATATAATTTATATTTTAATAGTTTCATCTTATTTATATTTCATTAATCACAAAATAAATAAAAAACTTACAATGAAATATTTATGCATTTAATCTCATGGTAAGGAATGATACTATTGAATGGCATGCATACAATTGGATTTATCAAAGTATACAATATCCATATACATGGGTTCATAACTTGTCATAATAATAGGATACAAATCCTTTCTACTAAATGTATATCAACAATATATTGAAATATTTCATTAAAATAAAAATCAGTGGGAGATGGGATTATAGGTGATGATTTTTTATGTTATTTAGGTTATTGAATGATATTTAATTAGAATATAATTTTTGTTTAGAACCCACCTAATTCTATGTTGAGATGTAACATTATCCACCTTGGGATGTTATAATTTATTTTGAGTTTTTTTAAACTCTTTAAATTGAACTTTATGACCTCATAAATTATAATATATGTGATCATGAGTATTACAAAGTGTTAAGTTCATTGAATTTATCCAATGAACCCCTAATATATAATTTTAATTAAAAAAAGTTAGCATGACATTAAATGGTGTAAGATGTGTTTGGGGACCAATAGATATAATATTATCAATGTATTCCATTATTACATGTTCTAGAAAATAATTCTTAGTCAAATGTTCAATGTCATATCCAAGTAACCTAAGGAATGGCACACTACACATATTAAATTATGTTTTATCATGAATCATAATACCATGTTGTTTCAGTTCCTCTATATATATACTATAGACCAAAGGTTCTGCATTTGAATATAAGTATTTATAAGATAACTTGGAATAGTAATTAGATTGTTATTCTTCATAGGAAAATCATACTTAAGTACCTATTTCTTAAGTAATTTTGTCTTGGGTAGTTCTTTATTAGTATATACAACATCATGTGGAGTAGGTTTCTCAACATTATATAATGTATTTGTGTCACTAGGATGTGTAATAAGCTAATTGTCATCTTTCTCAATTAGATCAATTTTTTTATTGTAAAGAATGACATATATTAGGTGAATGTCCATGTGTTATATGATAGGAAAAATAGTATTTATATTTATATGTGTGTGGCACATGATATGTATCACAATATCTAATTTGAGGAATTAAATTCAATTTAAAATCAAACATCATTAATAATTTTACACCTCAAATATTTTCTAGTTTAGGATGTTGTCATGATCCACTAATGGAAGACGTATGACTTATGGTAGGTGTTACTTTTGTTGTATCCAATAGTGGATGTGTGTTATTTGTAGACACTTTTATTTTAGGTGGATATGTATAAAAAATATTTAGATTTATATTATTAAGCATTTGAATTTTTGAAATCTAATTTTCTAATGTGACAACTTTTTAACAAAGGTATTTTAAATATTCACACGTATGATAAAGAAATTTATCTTTGAGTGGAAAGATAAGGCCTCTAAAAATTTAAAAAATTATCTAAGTTTATTGGTTGATATATAAATCGACACATACTAGAATAAAATTAAAAAAATAAGACACAAACATGTTAGGATTTATCTTAATGAAGATAATAGACACATTCAAATGGAGTGCTTTCACCCTTATTATTGATGTATCAATATAAAAATAAATATTCCAACACAAGATATGTGTGTAGAGGGTTACTAGGAATTTTGTGAAACCAAATCAAGGAATGGGGTAAGTGCACAAAGATTGGTGAAAAAATGTGGCCTACTCATGGACATGATCTTCCTAAAATTTTAGAAATCTAAACTTTTGTAGATAATTTTAGATGTCTACACTACAAATTTGAAGATGGTGTAAGAACATGAAATGCATACTTTTGAGTCCAGTTTCCAAAACACTTTTCTTTTTTAAATAATTAAGTATAACTAGGTCAAATATCTAAAATTTGAGGAGGAACTCCTTTTTTAAAAATAAAATATAGTAGATAGATGGCTATGTAACACACCATGTTTTTAATAGAGTTTAATATTATTTGAAACACTTTAGTGAAAATTTAGATAAGATATTCTAGTTTGCGACCTATATTTTTTTATATTTTTTCAATGAATACATTTTTTAATGAATTTTTCAAGTAAATAGGTCCTAAAAACTAACAAAAAAATGGATAGCCACCCATGCGGTGCACCTAAATACCTAAAAAAAAATCAAAAAATAGGTTTTTTTAATGTGTGTAGAATTAGGCTTAGTTTCTGACCATATAACTTGTTTTTCACTTGGAACAACAAAAAGATAAATTACATTAACATGTATAGGCATGTATGTTTGTAGCATGTAGTGGCTTAAAAAAGGTATAGTTAACAATCAACATAGTTTGAAACCTTATATTAGTTCAAAAAATATAAAAATAATATTTTTAGAAAGAGGAGAGCATGCTCATCGCAATGGTATTAAGTTTCTAAATTTTACCATTGAAAATTGTAGTGTATTTGGTAATCAAAGTTGAGTTTTTTTGTTTTTATCATAACTCTTAGACTCAACTATATATTGATAGGTCCAAGCCTTTAGCTCAGGAATACAAGCCATTCCTGAGCCAAAACGCATGGTATTTGAGTTCAAATTCAAATAGCATGATCGTGTTAATGTATAACATGATCCAATTAATAGATAACATGATTACATTATTATAAAATCAATAATGTGATTGCATTATTGTTGTTTTTCACATTAAAACATGTGAACATGTACATATATAAAATCATGGTTAATACATAACATGATCACATTATTATAAAAGTAATAGCATGATATGTTCCTACTATTTTGCACATAAAAACATGTAAACATGCACATGAATCCAATCTTCGCCAAAAACCTATATTTACTAATATAAATGTTAAGTATAAGTAAATAAATGTAACAATATAAATTTATTTCCTTATACCTTAAATTTATTTTAGTAAATATAATAAATTAGGGTCACTTTGCATCTGATAGAGTTGGTCTCATAGTTTTAGACCTTACGATGTGTAAAATAGTTTTTCAAACTTCAATCTGGTCAGTACTTTGGTATTTTTAGGGTCTAAGCATTAAACCTAGGGATTTTAATACATAAATTTTGTAATTGATATCTATTTTTGGTAAACATATAGTCATTGTTTAGGTTTTTTTGCATTTTGGATTGATTCCTAGAATTTTTGGGAGTCTTAGGTTTATCAAAATTGAATTTTTAAAACTAATCACTTTGAACTTGATCCAAAGTGGTGTGATTGGGGTAGTTTAAGTCACATTTATAACCTAACCACATCAAAAAACCACTTTGTGTTAATTTCACTTATTCATCATCCATCCCTCATTCTTGACCACTTATTAATCATACCTCATTACCCATAATCACTCTCTCATCATTCTTCATTGTCCCTAATCATGCCCTTATTGACCTTCACTATCTCTAGCCATCTCTAATCACTTAGTTATCTTAAATAATCATTCCTCGATTGACCCTCATTATCCATCATCATCCCTAATCACTACATCCCTATCAATCATCATCCCTAATCACTCTTTCCTCATATCTCATCATCCCTAATCACTTCCTCATCCATATTCACTCCATCCTCATCCTTCCTCATCCCTAATCACTCCCTCATTGACCTTTATTATCCCTAATCACTCAATCTTATCATCCATAATCACTCTTTCATTGAATATTACCATCGTTCATCATCCAAAATCACTCCCCCCTCATCTTTCACAATCCTTAATCACTCATTCCTCATCCCTCATCATCACTAATCACTCTGTCATTGACCCTCACCATCTGTCACCACTCCATCATTGACCCTCACCATCCCTCATCATCCATAACTGTTCCCTCACCATTTGTTGAAATTATATATTCTAAAGATATATTTGATTCTAATCATATGTTATTTAATCCATTATAATATAAATTAACTCTTTTATAGGGCTTATTTTATGGTACCCATTTATGATAATAAATTTTATTACTAAATGAATTTGATGATCTTCCAAATTCATAGTCAAGTAACATAAGTACTAACATAAAATAGAGTCTAAATTTTAACTCATAAAATTTTATTTCTTTATTTGGTTCCACCTTTGGTATCTTGGTTCAGAGTATAAAAATAAAACACAAATCTCTTGTATAATTTTATAACTCTGAGAAGATTTGAATAATATGCAAAGTTATTTACTATTTCCCATTTTTGTATGACTTGAATCTTTGTTAGGTTCACACATGTACTCATTGTGTGTGTAATGTATCCCAAATATTTTATCTCTTGCATTAAAAATGAACATTTATTCATGTTATCATAAAAATATGTTTCTATAAAATTTGAAACACTAGTTTAGCATGGTGATATGTTCATCTCATGTTTTCTAAATATTAAGATGTCATCAAGGTAGATTAAAAAATTACATAGGTAAAGTGCCTAAGTATATATTTCAACATCTCAATGAATTAATTTTCTACATGAGTTAACATAAAATTCATAACCAACTAGTCAATCAATCCTTCCTTAATTATTAAGACTATATTCCAAATGTCTGGAGGTTCAACATGACAATGATGATACCCAAACTTAAGATGAAATTTGGAAAAGACCTATACACCATGGATATGGAATAAAAATGCCTTAATATTGATATGAGGATAATATTTCTTCACTTTAGTCTTGTTAATATTTTTTTAATTGATTCAAATCTTTGGCATAAGCATAATTGGGCTTTTGTAAGGCAATTATTTGGGCATGATGTGTCTATTATCCATCATTTCATGGATCTACCACTTGATCTATTAAATCTATATAAATGATATGTTTTAATATTTTTGAGGTAGAGGTAGCTAATTGATCAAATCAATATTAGTATTTAGTGTATAGTATATATGAACTTATTTAGGTGACTGAAAGATATCCTTGTATTCATGTAGTTTATGGTTCAATTATTTTTTCTTTGTTATTGTTTTATAAACCACACTATGATATTTTGACATAAGGATGTTATTAAATTTATTTCTTACCATAAAGAGTATACTTCTTACTATAACTGATAAGATCAATGCACTTCTTGGCACTAATGACTGAAAGTTTATGAACTAACTATGATAAATGGTATTTTAGATCATGGTAATCTATCACAACATTTCAATGATTTAATTCATAGACTACATGTCAATGGTAAGTATATGGTTGGCCAAATTCAAATCATCACACACCTCTAATGGTGAGATGTCACAAAGGATTTCATATTTAAAAATTTTTATTTTGTACACCAAGTGACACTACTAGGTGATCCATTTCTCAAGGCCTAGACTAGACCATACACTAGTGTATGGTTATGGATGATGTATAAATTTCAAGTTAAAATTTTGAAAATATGCTTTAGGAGAAATTAAATTATTCTAATTTCCATTGTAAAAGATGAAGTGTATTAGATCACCATTGATCTACATTTATTAATGAAATAATAATTTTAATTCATATAATTTCTTGTTGGGGGAAGTACAGATATTTTTAGTATTAACCATATCATTGGGTTCATAATCTATTATCTAAAATATGCTTTAGGAGAAATTAAATTATTATAATTTCCATTGTAAATGATGAAGTGTATTGGATCACCATTGATCTAAATTTTTTAGTGAAATAATATTTTTAATTCATATAATTTCTTGTTGGCAAAAGTAGAGATATTTTTAGTACCAACCTTATCATAGGGTTAATAATATATTATCTAATTACCTTTTTATATTTCTATATAACTTGTACCCACTTCTTGAGATGTGCAATTAGAGAGCTCATAGTGTGACACTCTTCATTGGATTGAATATTGAAGTTATGAATTAAGCACCACTTTTAAATCTTGGACTACTTGTTCTAATCATTTGAAAATTACTTTCCACTCTCTGGTATGATGACTCAATCAATAGACATATAAATAGAATTATTTTAATGTAATTATTTAGATCATAAAATGTCCTCATATGGAAAGTAATTGAATAGTTTTAGGAAATTAGATAGCTTGGTGATCCTCATATTTACTACCTATTTTTGGTGCTATGGTGGTTTTACTTGCTTCTCTTTTCCGGTGGAATTTCAATTGTGAATTACATCATTTCTAATAGGCTGATATTTTTTCATAGGAGTTAAATATTTATGTTTCAAATTTTCCTCCACGTCATTTTTATCACTATGTCTTATATTTCATGCTAGCACTCAACTCTCCACTTGTATCTCCTAGAATTTTTAAACCCCAACAAAATACCACTATCAAGGTATTGGATGGAGTGATTAAGGATGAGGAGGGATGAGGAATAATTTAGTAGAGATGATGAGGGAATAAATAGGGATGGTGAGGGATGGTGAGGGTTAATGAGGAAGGGATTAAGTAGGATGATGGAGCAATTAGGGATGATTATGGATGATTACGAATGGTCAAGGTTAATAAGGGAGTGATTATGGGAACTAAGGGAAGATGAATGAGTGATTAGATATGATGAGGTATATAAATTAGTGATTAGGGATTCTGAGGTGGTGATTATTAATGATAAGTAATGGTGAGGATCAATAAGGGAGTGATTATAGATTATGACGGATTAGGAAGGAGTGATTAGGTATGATGAATAAATGATTAGGGATGATGAGAGAGTGATTATAGATGGTGAGAGATAATGAGTGAGTGATTATGATGATGAAGGAGTGATTAAATATGATGAAGTATGGTGAGGATCAATTAGGGAGTGATAAGTGACAAGGAGGGATGAGGAGTGAGTGATTAGGGATGATGAGGAATAGTGAGGGTCAATAAGGGAGTAATCAAGGATGATGAGGGAGTGACTAAAGATTACTATAGATAGTGAGCAATAATTATTAATGATAATGATCAATGATGAGAGAGTGATTAGGGTTGATTAGGCATTAGTAGGAAGTGATTAGGGATGAGGGAAGGATGATGAACAAGTTAAATTGACACAAAGTGGTTGTTTGATATTTGTAGGTCATCAATGTGAACTATGCTACCCAAATCACACCACTTTGCATTGAATTCAAAGTGAGTGGTTTGAAAAATTCAATACTGACAAACCTAGGACTATTATAAATGTTAAAAATTAATTTATAATGCATAAAAACCTAAAAAAATGACTATATTTTTACTAAAAATGGACATCAGTTAAAAAAATTATGCCCTAAAATCCATAGGTTCAACACTTCGACCCTAAAAATACCTAATTAATAACTAAATAATATTTTGAAAAACTATTTTCTACATCATAAGGCATGCAGTTGTGAGACCAACTATATTAGTTATAGAGTGACCCTAGTTTCTTATATTCACTAAAAAAAATTTAAAGCATAGGTAAAAGTTTACATTTATCTCCTTATACTTCACATTTAGAGTAGTAGATATAATCTTCCAACCAAGATTGGCTTCATGTGCATGTGCCCATAATTTTATGAGAAAAATAGTTAGAACTTGATCATTTTACTACTTTTATAATAATGTGATCATGTTATCTATTAACCAAGATTCACTCCATGTATATGTTCACATGCTTTAATGTGAAAAACAATAGGAATGTGATAACGTTATTATTTTTACAATAACATGATCATATTACATATTAACATGATCACATTATGTATTAATGTGATCACATTATGTATTAACATGATCACCTTATGTATTAAAATGATCACATTATATATTTACGTGATCATCTTATGTATTAAAATGATCGCATTATGGCTCAGTAATTATTAATATATAATTTAAATAATGTGATTGTGTTATGGAAAATGTCCATGGAATTGTCCCCCAACTCCATGCAATTACCCCATGAACCATTATGTTTGTAGGGATTGTTTCAATAATATTTATATCATTAGCATTATATTTTTCAAGAGAATAAAAAAATTATTTAAGATGCAAATAAGGATCACCATACTCATGAAAAAATAGAAATTTATAAATTGTAAAATCATAGGATAAAGTTGATTTAAAGATATTATGAATTATGCATTGACCATATACAACATTGGAATCGACACAAGGAGTATATAAAATAAATTAAAGAGAAAAAAATTATATGTTTCTTTATATTTCACCTATTTCATTCATCATAGTCAGAATTTATTAATAATGCACACTATGACTTTTAATAAGTTCATTAAAGGGTTGAATATTATCATTTACACCTAGACATACTATTTAAAGTGAGTTTTGAAGACACATAATGGTCATAAATCATAGAAGATAAAGGAATACAATCACAAGTAATAATGGAATATATATATGATAGGCATATTCATTAGCTACTTCATTCACAATATTAACAATTTCAATAATAAACAACAAATTTTATATAAGATGTGATTTATAAATTTTTAAAATATTTTGATAAATTTTTCCTCTATCACTATAACAAGAGTTTTTATTTGTCACATTTTTCATATTTAATGCAATAAAAACATATACTTAAAATCCATTTTAACAATATAAACCATCAAGATAGATAAGAAAACCAAAAAAACTATGAGAAAACAAAGGGAAAGAAATCATAAGGATGGAATAATGGAATGAAGCCCTAAAATAAAAACTAAAATGAATGGTACAAAGAAAAATCTAAAAGGTATGAGGGTAACAAACCCTAATTTGGATGTAGGAGTAGTAAGTTCACTAAAAAATTAATTATTTTCATATTTTATTTAAATTATTACATAAAAAAATTAAAAGGGTTTGTAAGGGAAAATCACTAAAAATATATTCCAAATAAACACTTATATGTATATCAAAGACATAAAAGTAACAAATGAAACAAATATAATACTAAGAAAGATTTTAAAATGAAGGGAACGATAAAAAAATTATAATCTTATGCACCTAATTATTGTATTGAAATCCTAAGACCATAATAATAAGCTAGAAGTGGTTTTATTTCCATTTTGAAAGTTTAGTTGTCCCATGTCATAATTAAATATTAAACAATATACCAAATATTCCTAAGATGTATTTATAAAATATATTAATATGCACCTCTATAATAACCAAATATGTTCTTGGGTGTCAAATATGTACTTCATTCACTTTATACCTATCTAAATATTGGACATGTTTACCAAGTGATATGTGTAGTCACTTCCCCATAATTGGTGGGAAAAGTGTTATATTTTGTTTTCACTTTGTCTTATTGAACTAATTAGTGGAAAATATTTAAATAACCCCCTCATTTAATGAGAATGTTGACTCAATCTTTGATATCCATTTCAAATCAATATAATTGTCTATTTCCCCATCCAAAAATATATAAATTAAACTCATATCCCTCCTCAAAAATATTCAAGAGCCTAAGGAGAATGTTACGACCTCACCTTTTTATGATTTGATATACTATTTAAAACGTTATTGTTGTTGATGTATAACTAACTATTGTGTATTCAACCTAAGTTAGATAATGTGGTTGGATTTGATGTAGTCATATTTGGATTGTATGTTGATGACTTATGATATTTTGATTTTGCACTTGATGATTTTATGAATTACTACTAAAGTTAATATTTTAATTATAGTTTTGTAATTGTTTATCCATTATTCAATCAAATAATGTTGATGTAGTTTTATGGTTATATGTACCATAATATGATCTAGGTTGATGTTGGTAGTGGTACTTTGGGTTACTATGAGTGACTTTTGGATAGTTGGATGAGTTTCTATAGGTACCCTTGTTTTTTTGTTATGTTCCCCACCTTTGGATGATTTTGTTTCATCCATTTGTTATGTTGTTACCTTGGCATTTTTACCGTGTCACATTTAAATTTTGTGTACTATTTGATACTGATGTGTATGATTTCCACATGTTTGGCATGAAGTCAATTTTATTTCCATTATTATTATTTTATTACTATGTAATGAACTCCTCCTTTCACCTCTTTGAATAACTAACCACTCATTTCCTCTTGGACTTTGTTTTTTTTCTTGGACATAGACAGCCTAAATACCTACCTAGACCTATGCATGACACACCCCCCCCATGGATTATTACCTAAACAACTTGTTAAATGGTGGTGACATGATTTATTGTGTTAACATGGTTATGAGGGTTTAAAGGCATTAATATTTGAATTGTGTTTAATTTATTAATTCATTTATTATTATTAATTTATTTTATTATGTTATGAATTGATTATTTTATTGGTTGTCTTGTTTAATTGGTTTGACCATTCAAGAGAGTCATTTAATAACCATTGTATTAATTAGAGATTTTGGTGGGATTATTTTGGGAAGTGTTTGGAATCAGTGCAGCAGATTTCTCTCTCCTCAAATTGAATGTGATCATTGAATAGGTATGGTAAGTTGGATGGAAAGATTGGATGGGAGTAATAAGATGGATAAAAATGGAAAGAAATAGTGGGAGGTGCTTGACTAGTTTTTAACGTAGGCTTATTTTGGGATTTTTCATCATGGTTTGGATAATATAGGGTTTAATCATTTTGTTTCTATCTCTACTAATTTTTTGTGTTATTTTTTCATCTACAATTTTTGGGTAAGCTTTTAGACTGCATCTAGTTACTATTTTCTATTAAGGAAAATATTGGAAAGAAATGGAGGTTGCATATATAGTCAAAAGTCTTAGGACTTCTAGATGTATATCCAACACTCGATATGAATCAATATTCTCATTTTTCACGTAAAATTATAAAGTAAATCCTATATATATTTTATGGTTTTGAATAAGTTGCATGCTCATTTGGATCTTAGATTTTAAGCATTTTATTATTATGATTGCATGCTTTCATTATTTGTATTAAATGATTAGCTGCATTTAAAATCCTTATGGGTTTCAAATATGATTCAACCAATTGGGTTTGTTGATTCTATTATATGGAAGAATGGTTGATGGATTTATTGTTTTTACTGTGTGTATGGTGTATTTTTTTTTGGATGTTTACCCCTACATTTTATTTCATCAGTTTATCAACTAAAGATTTCATGGCTTTATTTGTATGTGTTTTGAATATGTAATAATGGGTCTTTTTAGACTAACCCTACAATCTAAATTGTGTGTGTGTGTGTGTGTGTTTGTGTGTGTGTGTGTGTGTGTGTGTGTGTGTGTGTGTGTGTGTGTGTGTGTGTGTGTGTGTGTGTGTGTGTGTGTGTGTGTGTGTGTGTGTGTGTGTGTGTGTGTGTGTGTGTTGTGTTAGTTTGGGTTATTTGAACTGGTTTATTATTTTGATCTTGGCACCCTATTTAAATTTATTGTGTTTCGTTTTGTTTGGTTCTATATTAGAAAGTCATTGTCATATTTTATGTGAAAAGCCTAAGTTTATCGATGATCTCTTGTAACATATTACTAACTGGTTTAATTTCTTAATGGGTCGTGATGTTTTCCTTTGTGGCCACATTCTTAAATATTTTTAATTGGTAAAACTCTAGGAACTATAGGGTGTTTCTTTCATGTTTCATTGACTGTGTTTTTCATATATATATAAGTTACAAATTCTCTTGAGGTTGGGTTTTATGTTATTTAGATGACTTCTATAAATAAGTTATTAAATTGGGTTCAGTTATAAAATGATTAAGGCACCCTATATGCATTTACATGATGATTTTGGCTTTGGTTTAGAGTTGGAATAAACTAGGTTTTTTATTATTTCATTGACTACATTTTTACATATATAGCTATGGGTTATTGGAACACAGTCTTCGAGTAGGTTTTAACTCAATAGTTTGATTATTTGAGTCTATTATTTTGTTTGAATGTAGATATTTGAATTTATTTGGATGGACCTTTGTGTATTATTTAAATGGAATGTTTTAGATGGATGTGTTATAGGAAAATGTTTTGTGTCTTATTTTGTAGATTTTCCTACATGTTATTTGATGGCCTACCTCTATTGGATTTTAACATGAATATTGTGTGTTTATATTTTGTTGGAAAATTGAGGGTTTCAGGTGAAGTTTATTAAGCTTTAATTTATTTATATGAATATAAGGGTTTTATTTTGGAATCTACAAGTCTTTTATTATATTGCAAAGATGATTTTTATATCAAATATGGAATAAATAATTAAGTATTGTGAATATCTATTGGAATGTTGGAATGTTATTTGGGATGTTGTATGATTGAGTTATATGTTGTGATTTTTATTTTGAATACATCCTTATTGGGTCACCATTCCTAGACCAAACCTTAATAACTAAAAATTTAGTTACTATGCTTGTACACCTAGGTTATAAATTTATAGCTAGGATAAATTTAGCTAACTGCATACTTGGAGGGGATCCAAGTTAGTTTTTATGGAATATATAAAAATGGATTTAGTTGTTTAATCCATTACTATATCCATTAGTAGCCTATAATTAGTTATCCCCACTTTCAATTTATATTGATGATGGGTTGGTTATTTATATCTTGCCTCAGAATGGTGTTGATTATCTTTCATTTGCATTATGTTGTTATGTTATGATGTATAATAATTAAGAATATAAATTGCTTAGAACTCCATTCACTTCCATAATTTCTACTGTCACCATCTAGTTGATGGTTGGGGTGGTAACGGCCACCAATATTTCGGCTCATAGGGCTGGTTGGGAGGGTTTGTCTAATTTAGTTACTTGCTACTCCATTCTTGGATGATCTTGTGAACAACATGAAGTAAGTGGTAATGAGTTATATAATGTTATTTATATAGTTTTACTCAATTTTTAATGTTTAATTTTATTTTATTCATGAACATAATTAGTATTCTATCTTTATTCAATATTGGTTAATTATGTTAGTGTTAACCTATGTTGTTAATAGAATGTGAGAAAAAGAATGCAAAGATTAAATGTTTCTTAAAGGGTAAGAAGTTGAATTTTATATATTTATGAAGGTAGTTCATTCATATATATGTTAAGTTATTTCAGAATTCATTCATATTACTAACTTAGAGTAATCTTTTGATATTAGTAATGCAGTATTGACCTTTTGATTGGTTATATGATCATGTTAATTATTATGAGTAAAGGTTTACTCAGTCATACATGTGTTTACTTAGAAGCATACATATTATATTTAACTTAGAGTTTCAATTTAATAATGGCTATTATTGATTCATTTAAATGGATACTTGTGTATTGTTTTGTAACCATTAGAGGTTGTATAAAACATGAAAATCTCATAAAGGTTTCATCTAAGAATGGATTATTGGATTAATCCAATTACACTTGATGTTGGTAACATAAATGAAGTCATTTCCCTTATGCATAATTTATACATACCCAATTTTGTATACAAGTATGTATATTGTTAATATCAAATCTGCAAGTGTTACTTTCATTATTTCATTTGATATTAAAATATTTATTGAAATGAGTAAATTTATGAGTTGATTAGTTTGTTTAAGGGTTGACTGGAATTAAATTAAATTAAATTATAATTATTAAATTAATTAATATAGATTTGATCTTGAAATTAGATTAGACTACTCTAATCCATGAAATGAAATAGTTGAATGTTTCCTTCTTCTTGTTTGATGTTTGCATAAATAAATGATGGCTGAATATATACTTTTTAATCTTCATCCCTATGGGATGCATTTTCTTTCATCCTTTTACACTGGTTGAACTTGTTTTCCATGGTGTGTACAACATTATTTTTATAAAATCTCTTTAAGTGGAACATATTATTTGGGTTTCACTCAACTTGAAACTTGGCTGAATTATTATTTGTATGAATTTTATGCATCCAATTGTATGGAAATATTATATTTTTCATGTACTTTTAAATCATTTGGTTCACTTAAAAATCTATTAAGTACAATCTTATATTATACTGGTTCAAATATGGAATATAATATTTTATTATACGTGTTCATTATGAAGTGTATTACCTTAGATGTTTGATCATATTGGAAATATTATATAAAGGGAATTATTATTTGATGAATTCCTTCCTTTATGAATGAGTTAATGAAATAATTTCTTGTTATTTCAAATAGAATTCTAATTTAAATCATCATTAAAATATTGGAATATATGTGAAGTTATATGAGTTGAATATGTTCTTCCCTTTTACTTTATAAATGATTGCATGATCAATGATTGTCTAAATATATGTACTCTTGGTTGTAATAAGTTTCAATTTCATGGAATGCTCTCTTATTTATTAAATTGCATTGGCTATGTCAATCTAGTATCATAACATGGATTCAATTATAGGTTTACCATGAAAGTTATTTGATGAATAATGATGTTGATCATAGCTATATCGTTGTTTATTTATTTTAATAATGGTATTCATTCTTATTAAAGGAGTTTTGTATGAATTACTAAGGATCTAATTGGAAATGGTGTAAATACCATTATGTTATGAGGTAATTAATGACCTCAGTCTGTAGCACTTAATAATTTCCTACAAAGTACAGAATTTCAATCCATTCTTGGATGTTCTCTCTTTTAAGAAATGGTATTTTATATTACAAACTTAACATAAATATACCTATGTTAAATTTATTTCTGTTTGTCATCTATGATTTCCTTTTCTACAAATATTACTTGACTATGAGATTAGATTAATAAAGTAACTTTTATTTTTTTTTAAATCCTATTTAACCTAAACAATAACATAGCTTGTTTGAGTTATCCTTTTTGGTTAGATCGATCATAAAATATTAACCATACTCAGGAAAAATTAAAACCCACTAAGGAGAGTGAGGTATTTACCTAGGGTTAAGGACCTATAAATTGTCCTCTCTAAAAGAATGAGTGCCACATATGATGCTCATGTCCTATTCATTTATGCATACATTGATACACCCCAAACCTTATAAAACATCAATGAAGGTAACCTACTTCCACATAATACCTTTTTATGTAATTATCTCTAGATAATTACCTTATTTCAACTCCTTTAGTTCTGGTTGCATGTACGTGAGAGCATTGATTGATTATCACTTGCATTAGAAAGTGAGGTATTGGATCCAACATGCATCCAAAAATGTACTCTAATATATAATTCCAAATTTTTTTAGGTGTTATTTCATTTGGTATCAGATCAATTTTATGATCTAAGGATCTTTGGGAAGGAATATTTTCTTTTTAAATATGTAATCTATTAATCTATCACTTTATAATTCTCAACATGGTTAGAACATGATCAAGTGGTAGTAACATCAATAATAACCCATATAATGTTAACCTAGCTAGGGTTAGAGGTAGAGGATGAGGTAGGGGTCATCATGGCCACATCCCCATTTGTAACCAATAATATCATTACATAAATAATGATGATAACAATATCGAGGTTATATATGTTGATGCAGTTAGTGGGAATCTAACCAAAAAACATGAGAAAATCCTTAGTGGAATTTTGATAGCCCTTAACACTTTGGAAGAAAATATTAATATACAAGAATAAAGGTTGAAATATATTAAAGGGGTATCCCAAGAGGAATTACCCATTTAAAAAATGGGACAAGTATAAGGACCTATAATTCAAGAACTACCTTTGACCATAGTTGAACCAATCATCAAAGAGTTGAAAAATCTTCCACTACCTACCTTTTTGGGTGAGGAATCGAGTGATGCATCTAGTGTATGGATGTTACACTTGTAAAAATATTTCAATCTACACAACATGTCATCTAATGTAAAAACCAAGGTGGAAGCTTATCAGCTGGTTCATCCCACAACATTATGGTGAAATCACCTTTGTGCCATTAAAGGATATTAGTCCATGAACCTAAACTAGTTAATTTTTTAGACTCATTTTTTCTAAAAGAGACCTAAATGTTAATTATAAAGAGCATAAAATAATAAATTTTATACTTGTAAAGAAGGAGAATATGTCTATTATTGAGTATGAGAACAAGTTTCTAAATATGTTGCGTAGTGTAAACTATATGCATGATGAGGAAACCAAGATTACTAAGTTCACAATTGGAATCAAGGAAATATTTATGCATGATGTTAATATGATGAAGCTAAGGACTTTGGCAGTAGTTATTGAATCAATCTACAGGGCTGAAGAAAAAGAGAAATTTCAACAAAAGGCAAGACAAGAATTTAAATCAAATAGGCAAAAATCAAAAGCTAAAATTATTTATGCCATGAATAAGAACTTATAAAAATCATATCAAACCATATATTTTCTATTAAAAATATGAATTTTAACAATTTTTCTAATCAGAATAGGAATTTCAAGTCCCAAGGATCATCTAAATCTAGTTCTTTTAGGAAGGAATAACACCAAAACAACCAACATAGACCCTACCATAGGTGCTAATACTATTTTGGTAGCAGCATCTAGACCTATTATTTGTTGGAAATGTGGTGATAACCATTATGAAAAATATTGTCCCAAACTAAAATCAAGCCAATCAGCCAATCACAAGGTATATGCTATTATTGATAATCAAAATGTTGACTTGCAAGCCACTCTAATTAAATCAAAAGTACTATAAATGGGTTTCCCTTGACTATTTTAATTGATTCATGTGAAACACATTGATTTATATCTCCTTTTACTACTAAGAAAATTAAAATTAAACTTATTTTGATAAGAGAAGGTTGGGAGATTAAGTTTGGTATCGAAAAAAAGGTACTTATTCTTGAATGCTTGGAATAAGTTGAACTTGATCTTGGTGTCTTAAATACCAAGGTGAATATGTTCCTTATACCCTGGGATCTTATGAAATCATTATTGGAATGGATTGGTTACATTAATACCAAGACATATTTGATTGTTTTGGAAAAAGAGTGTAGTGCATTAATGACCTTGGGCAACTTATAGAATTACAAGGCATTCAAGGTCTGAAAAGGTGTTAAACACTTTCAACCTTACAACTAAAAAGGGATATTAGGAAGGGATACAACTTTATGTAGTCTATTTAAAATAATTACCCAAAGAAAAGGAACTAATTCATGCATATTTTCCTATTTTGAAATAATTCATAGATGTCTTTCTTGAGAAGCTACCCAGTTTATCACCTAAGCATGAAATTGATTTTTTATTGATATAGTCCCCAGATTTACCCCTGCATCTAAATTTATCTATCACATGAATGTGGCTAGCCTATAGGACTTAAAATTATAGTTGTAATAACTTTTGGATAGTGGAAGCATTCAACCAAGTATGTCTCTTTGAGGTGCTTTGTGGTCTTTATGAATAATAAAGATGGTACATTAAGACTTTTCTTTGATTACCACTTGCTTAATAAGGTAACATATAAAAACTAATATCCTTTACCAAGGATAGATGATTTGTTTGACTAAATGAAAGGTGTTATAGTCTTTTCAAAGATTGATTTGAGATCAGGCCACCATCAGTGAAGAATCAAAGAAGAGGACATTCATAAAATAGCTTTTAAAACTTGGTGTGGACATTATGAGTTCACAATTTTCCATTTAGCCTGACTAATTCTCCTATAGCCTTCATGAATCTTATAAATAACATATTTAGATACTTTTAGATAAGTTTATGCTATTTTTTCTTGATTATATTGTCATTTACTCTAAGAATGAGGCTAAATATGATCAACACCTTTGTTTAGTCTTACAAAGACTAAGACAACATAAGCTAAATGAGAAATTCTACAAATTTACATTTTATGAATATAAAATTCATTATTTGGGCCACATTATTTCTAAGGATGGCATTATTATAAATCTAACAAAAATAAAATCCATACAAGATTGGCCTATTCTTATAAATGTGCATGAAGTGCATAACTTCATGGGTTTGGCTGGTTATTACTGGCATTTTGTTGAAAA
Organism: Torreya grandis; assembly: GCA_037957365.1. Classification (NCBI taxonomy): domain Eukaryota; kingdom Viridiplantae; phylum Streptophyta; class Pinopsida; order Cupressales; family Taxaceae; genus Torreya; species Torreya grandis. Next base: position 12,445 of record JARHVA010008021.1, on the reverse strand, counting down.
AATTTCTAGCTTAGCCCATCCTATTACTTATTTTTACTAAAAGGCAAGATATTTGTTTGAAAACCTCAATGTGAGGAGGATTTTACAAAGCTAAAACTGTTCCTAACAATAGCACCTATTCTTATCATTCTAGACCCAAATGGTGATTTTGATGTATGTGTTGATGCTTCTAAGGAAAGATATGGAAGCATCTTGACTCAATATGGCAAGGTTGGGGCTTATGAGTCATAAAAACTTAAATAACATGAAAAGAATTATCCTATGCATGACATAGATCTTGATACCATTATCCATGCGCTTAAATAATGGAAACATTTTATGCTGGAAAAACACTTTAAGGTGAAGTATAATCACTACATCCTTGAGTAGTTATCTCTCAAGATGATTTAAATGTGTGCTAATATAAATGGCTAGAATTTTTTAGTAATTTTGACATAAACATATCATATGTCAAAGGCAAATAAAATTATGTGGCTGATACACTCAGCAGATGCATGCATCTTTTTACATTATCAATTTTATAAGGAAATTTTTAGAAGTGTTATTTTGGAACAATAGCTTGTTGATGAATTTTGCCATGATGTTAGCAGGTTTGGCTGATGAGCTTGTAGTAAAGAAATTTATTGATTTTTTTTTGAAATAGATGGCTTTATAAGGCATAAAAATAGAATATATGTACCTAGGTTGGGTGACTTAAGAAATTTTGTGTTAAAATAAGAGCATAAAACACCTTATTATGCTCATCTAGGTATCACAAAGATGATACATGAGCTGAGAAGGCTCTACTTTTGGCCTATAAAGAATTGTGATATTGTTGATTTTATGGAAAAATTCTTAGAATGCCAATGGGTTAAAGGTAAACATTTCCATATAGGAGGGTTTTTGTACCCTCATGATATTCTAAAAGAAAATTGGGTTGTAATCTCACTTGACTTAATTGTCTGGTTGCCTAAATTGCATAGTAAACATGATACTATACTTGCGGTAATTGATAAGGCCATTAAATTTGGTGACTTCATTACTAAAAATTTAAAGGATGATACTTTTGTGTTTGTGAAACATTTCATGAAAGAAGTGGTTAGACTTCATGGGATACCTAAAGTGATTATTTCATACCATGACAAACCATTTGAATCAATATTTTGGCATACTTTGACTGCAACCTTTCGAACATGACTAAATTTTAGTTCTTCCTATCATTCAAAAATGGATGGTCAAACTAAAATCCTTAACTAGGTGGTTGAGGACATATTATACTTGTATGTCATGGATCATCAAACTAAATGGGAAGATTACCTTCATTTTATTGAGTTTGCATATAATAATTCGTATCATTATGTGATAAAGATGTCAAGTTTTGAAGTTTTATATGGGTGTAAGTGCAGAACTCCTCTTGGCTAGGACAACTTGGAAAATAGAGCTATTATTGAGCCTAATTTGTTGTTGTAATATGACAAATAGATGGAATTAATAAGGTAGAATCTGAAAGTATCATGAGATTGAAAAAACATTTATGTTAATCAAAAGAGAACTCTACATGAATTCAACATGGGTGGCAAAGTTTTCCTACATGTTAGACCATATAAAAGCTCAATAAAATATGGTAAAGCTTCTAAGTTAGCTCCACATTTTGTTTGGCCCTTTGACATTATGGATAAGATTAGTTATATTTCTTATTGGCTAGCTCTTCCTCCTTCTCCATCAATGATTCACAATGAATTTCATGTTGATTTGCTAAGAAAATACATACCTAATCCATCTCCTATTTTAAATTGGCCTAATTTACAAGCTATATAAATGGAAAATATCCAATTAAAACTAGTGAGAATCCTATACTATCACAACATTAAGCTATAAAATAGAGATGTACAATAGGTTTTGGTTCAATGGGACCCACTGAGTGAAAGCACTACTTGAGAAGATGTAAATCTTTTTAGGAAGCATTATGCATGGTTGTTTGACTAGTCATTAGGATGACTCCCTTTCAAGGGGAGGATGTTATAACCTCACCTTTTTATAATATGATATACTATTTAAAACTTTGTTATTGTTGATGTATAACTAACTATTCTTTCTTTAACTTAATTTAGATTATGTGGTTGAATTTGATGTAGTGATATTTGGACTAAATGTTGATGACTTGGTATATTTTGATTATACACTTGATGATTTTATGGATTGCTATTACAGTTAGTATTTTAATTATAGTTATATAATTATTTATCATTTATTCAATTAGGTATTTCTAATGTACTTATATGGTTATAGGTACCATCATATGATCTAGGTTGATATTGGAAATAGTAATTTGGGGTACGAAGACTAACTTCTTGGTAATCAGATGAGTTTTGATAGGTACCCTTGTTTTCTGGGTATGCTCCCCACCAATGGATAATCTTATTTCATCCATTTGTTATGTCATTGTCTCGACATTTTTACCTTGTCACATTTCATTTTTGTTTACTATTTGGTACTTTTATGTATGATTTCTACATGTTTGGCATGAATTTGATTTAATTACATTATTATTGTTTTACTTATACACAACAAACTCCTCCTTTTTCCATTGTGAATAACTCACCACTCATTTTCACTTGGACTATGTTTGCTTGCTTGGACATGGACTTCTTAAATACCAACCTAGACCTACCCATAACACACCCCCCATGGATTATTACCTAACTACATGTTAAATGGTGGTGGCCTTATTTATTGTGTTAGAATGGTTATGAGGATTTGAAGGCATTAATATTTGAATTATGTTTAAGTTATTAATTAGTTTATTATTATTAATTCATTTTATTATGTTATGAGTTGATTATTTTATTGGTTGTCTTTTTTAATTAGTTTGACCATTGTAGAGGGTCATTTAATTATCATTACATTAATTTGAGATTTTGGTAGGATTGCTTTCAGAAGTGTTTGACATCAATCCAAGAGGATGTATCCCTCCTCACATTAAATGAGATCATTGAATGGGTATGGGAAGTTGGATGGAAGACATGGTTAATTAGGAATTATATGGAAAGATTGGATGGGATTAGGAAGATGGATAAAAATAGAAGTAAATAGTGGGATGTGGTCGACTAGTTTTTATTGTAGGCTTGTTTTGGGATTTTTTTATCATGGCCTAGAGACTACAAGGTTTATTCATTTTATTTTTATCTCTACTATATTTTTGTGTTATTTTCTCCTCTACATTTTTAAGGTATGATTATATACCACATTTGGTTATTATTTTGTATTATGGAAAATCTTGGAAAGAAATAGAGGTTACATATGCATCCAAAAATCTTAGGACTTCTGAATGTGTATCCAACACTCAATATGAATCAATAATCTCATTTTGTATGTAAAATTATAAAATGGATCCTATATATATTATCTAGTTTTGTATCAGTGACATGTTTGGTTGGATCTTGGCTTTAAAGTGTTTTATTATTGTGACTTCATGATTTCATTATTTATATTAAATGACTATGTGCATTTTAAAGCCTTGTGGGTTTCAAATATGATTTACCCAATTAGGTTTGTCGATTCTATTATATGGAATAATAGTTAATGGCTTTATTGTTTTTATTATGTGCATATTTTATTTCATTTTGGGTGTTTACCTCTACATTTTATTTCATTAGTCTATCAACTAAATATTTCATGGATTTATTTATATGCATTTGGAATATGTAACAATGGGTCTTTTTAGACTAACCATGCACTTTAAATTATATATATCTATTATATTATTTGGGGTTATTCAAATTGGTTTATTTTTTGGTCTTGAAACCTTGTTTAAATTAACTATGTGATTTATTTATTTTGGTTCTATTTTGGAAAGCCATTGGCATATTCTATGTGAAAAGGTTGAGTTCATCAATTATCTCCTAGAACATATTCCTAACTGGTTTATTTTTTAATTGGTCATGATGTTTTCATTTATGGTTGCATGCTTAAATTTTTCAAAGTTGGTAAAACTTCAGGAATTCTATGGGGGTTTCTCTCTTGTTTCGTTGATGGTGTTTTTCATATATGTAAGTCACGAATTCTATTGAGGCTGAGTTTTATGTTTTTTGGATGGCTTCTTCAAGAAAGTTATTAAACTAGGTTCAGTTACAAAATGGTCAAGGCACCCTGTATGCATTTGTATGATGAGTTATGCTTTAGGTTAAAGTTGGAATTGATTGGGTTACTTTATTATTTCATTGATTGTATTTATATATATAGACGTGGGTTCTTAGAATAATATCTTTGACTGGGCTTTATCTCAATGGTTTGACTATTTGAGGTTGTTGCTTTGTTATGTATATAGATCTTTGAATTTATTTGGATGGCACCCTACGTATTATTTAAATGGCATGTTTTATATGGTTATGTTGTGGTAAAATGTTGTGTGTCTTCTTTTGGATATTTTTTGCATTTTTTTTTATGGCCCACCTTAGTTGGATTTTAGAATGAATATTATGTGTTTATATTCTATAGGAAAATTTAGGGTTTTGGTTGAAGTTTTTTGAGGTTTCATTTATCTATATGAATATAAGGGTTTGATTTTGGAATGTTTAAGTTTTTTCTATGTATTGCAAAGATGATTTTTATATCGAATATGGTTTAAATAATCAAGTATTGTGAATGTTTATTGGAATGTTTGAATGTTGTTTTGGATGTTGTATGATTGAGTTATATGTTGTGATTTTTATTTTTAATACATCCTTGTTGGGTGACCATTCCCAAATAAGACCTTAATAACTAAACATTTAGTTGGTATGCTTGTACACCTAGGTTATAAATCTACAGTCAGGACAACTTTAACTAACTGCATACTTGGAGGGCATCCAAGTTAGTTTTTATAAAATATATAGAAATGGATTTAGTTTTTTAATCCATTAATATATCTTTGAAAAGCATACAATCAGTTATCCCCACTTCTAATTTATATTGATGATGTGTTGGTTATTTCTATCCCACCTCAGAATAGTGTTGTTTGTCTTTTATTTGCATTATGTTGTTGTTTTGTGATGTCCAATGGTTCAAAATTTGACTTGATTAGAAATCCTTTCACATCCCTAATTGTCGATGCCACCATCTAGCTAATGATTGGGGTGGTAAGGGCCACTGATGGTTGGGCTCATAGGGCTGGTTAGGAGGGTTTGTCTGATTTAGTTACTTGTTGCTCCATCCTTGGATGATCTTATGAACAACATGAAGTGGTAATGAGTTATATTATGTTATGTATACATTATTTACTTAGTTGTTAATGTTTAATTTTATTTTATTCATGAACATAATTAGTATTCTATCTTGATTCAATATTGGTTAATTATGTTAGTGCTAACTTGTTTTGTTAATGAAATATGGGGAAAAGAATGCAAAACTTAGATGTTGCTTATATGGTAAGAAGTTGAAGTTGTTATATTTCTGAAGGTAATTCATTTATATATATTTTAATTTATTATAGATTTTATTCTTATTGATAACTTAGAGTAACCTTTTGATATTAGTAATGTAGTAGTGACCTAATTTGGTTAAATGATCATGTTAATTATTATGAGTAAAGGTATACTTAGTCATATACATGTCTTTACTTAGAAGCATACATATTATATTTAACTTAGAGTTTAGATTTAATAATGGTTGTTACTTATTCATTTAAATGGATACTTGTGTACTTTTTTGTAACCATTAGAGGTTGTATAGAACATGGAAATCTCATAGAGGTTTTAGCTAAGCATGGATTATTTGATTAATCCAATTACACTTGTTGTTGGTAACATAAATGAAATACATTTCCTTGTGCATAATTTAGACATACTTGGTTATGTATAAAGGTGTGTATATTGTAAATATTAAATCTGCAAGTGTTAATTTCATTCTCTCATTTGATATTAAACATTTTATTGAAATTAGTAAATTTTTGAGTTGATTAGTTTCTTGAAGGGTTGACTAGAATTAAATTAAATTAAAATTCTTAAATGAATTAATATAGTGTTGATCTCAAAACTATATTAAACTACTCTAATGTATAAAATGAAATAGTTGAATGTTGCCTTCTTGTTTGATGTTTGCATAAATATATGATGGTTGTATATGTAATTATTGATCTTCATCCCTATGTATTACATGTGTTTTCATCCTTTTCTATTGGCTAAAAAAAAATTCCATGGTGTGCACAACATTATTTTGGTAAAAATTTACATAAGTGGAACATTTCTTTTGGGTTCCACTCAACTTGAAAATCGGCTGAATTCCTATTTGTACAAGTTCTATGCTTTCAATTGTATGGAAATCTTCTTTTCTTCATAAAAATTTAAATCATCTAGTTCAGTTAAAAACTTATTTAATACAAACTTAAATTATACTAGTATAATTCTGGAATATAATAGTTTATTATACTTGTTCATGATGAAATGTAGATGTTTGATCATATTGGAAATATTATATAAAGGGAATTGTTCCTTAATGAATTCCTTCCTTTATGAATGAGTTAATGAAATAATTGATTATCATTTCAAATAGAATTTTAAGTTAAAGTATGATTGATAAATATTGGAATATATCTGAATTTATATGATTTGAATATATTCTTCCCTTTAACCTTATAAATGATTACATGATTGCATGATTATTTTAATATGTGTACTCTTGGTTGTAATATGATTCAATTTCATGGAATGCTCTCTTATTTGACTATACCACATTGGCTATGTCAATCTAGTATCATAACATGGATTCAATTATAGGCTGCCCATGAAAGTTATTTGATGAATAACAATGTTGATCATAACTATATCACTATTCATTCATTCTAATAATGACATCCATGCTTATTAATTGAGTGTTATATGAACTAATAAGAAACTCATTGACAATGGTGTAGTGACTGTTAGGTCATGAGGTAATTAATAACATTGGTCGATAGCACTTAATAATTGCCTATGAAGTCTAGAATTTTAATTTGTTCTTGGTTGTGCTCTCTTTTATGAAATGGTATTTTATGTTGCATACTTAGCATAAATTTGCCTATGTTGAATTTATTTTTGGTTATTGTCTATGATTTTTGTCTAAAAATTGTACTTGATTATGAGATTAGATCAATAAAGTAACTTATATTTTTAATAAAATCCTATTTCACCTAAATGATAACATAGGTTATTTGAGTTATCCTTTTTGGTTATATCGATCATAGAATCTTAACCATCCTCAAGTAGAACTAAAACCCACTGAGGAGAATGTGGTATTTACCTAGGGTTAAGGACCTATAAATGGTCCTATGTGGAATAATTAGTGCCACATATGGCACTTGGGTCCCATCTATATATGCATACATCGATACACCCCAAACCCCATAAAACGTCAATGAAGGTAACATGCTTCCCCATAGCACCTTTTGTATGTATTTACCTCTAGATAATTACCTTAGTTCATCTCCTTTGGTTCTAATTGTGTGTATGTGAGAGCACTAAATTATTATCACTTGCATCAGCAAGTGAGGTATTGGGTCTAACCGAAAAATGTACTTTGATATAAAATTCCATTTTTTATTTTTTATTTGGAGTGGGGGGGTTATTTCAAATAACTTGTCAATTTAGAAATAAATTTTGAATGTCCTAAGGTTATCATGCATTATGAATAATAATCCATTAACATCATACTATCATCTCATCAAGAATTTATTGATTTAAGGGATATGTTGTCAAAATTCTTACATGGGTCCACTTGAGCATCAAAATCCATAAATAAAAGTATAAAATATACATAATGAGGATGAATTCATGGTAATTGGAGGTATATCTCTCCTTTATTAGTCTATTAGATTTATTATGCTTGATTAGAGTAGGAATTTGATGGGTTTTAAAGTTTTTCTTCCATATCTCTAATTTTGCATATGTACATTCTTGGCATTCTCAGTAGGACTAACCCTATTTTATTTTGCATTTCTCATTTTTTTTGAAGTGTATTCATAGATGATCATCAATTGGAGTCCTATTAGGGTCAAATTTGTCATTTTTAGGCTTCAAATCTTTTTTTTTTCAACTTTAATTTTTACATCCTATCATATTTCTGTGCTTAGTAACAACATATGAATCATAATTACATTTGTATTTTTCATGCTTTTTTAATTTGGTATTTGTGTAAACATCACAAATTTTATGTACCATTTTTTGGTGTCTACATATTCATTATAAACATATGATTTTTTTGTGTCATTTTTGGCTCTATTTTGACACTTTAGCATATGTACAAACATTTTAGCATTTACATTTTGAGCATTTATGTTCGAATACTAAAGAGTTAAATTTGTCTACAAAGGAATATTTTTTGTTTATAGAAGAGTGAATTTTATGTATTTATGAGTGATGTTTCTACATAGTGGAATTTTTTTAGATGCATATCTTCAAGAGGCCATAAATTTTACCTTTGGAATGTTCATGCAAAAATGAATATCTCAAAAAGATGCATGTATTCATACAAAGATAATTCAATTAGGTGTTTATATTGTATTATAAATCACTTTTTTTATTTTTTTCATTTTTATCTCAAATTTTCAAATGTGTATGGTTTATATCTATTGTTTTTCATCATATAAACCATGTTGTGTAGTATAATATGCATGTATAATACTTAAAATCATCCAAAATACTAATCTGTGTCATGAAATTTAACTATTAAAATACTTGTAAATTAAAAAATAAAACTCGTACTTAATAATTTAATCATAATCATGAAATCAATTTGTTTGTGTGTGTGTGTGTGTGTGTGTGTGTGTGTGTGTGTGTGTGTGTGTGTGTGTGTGTGTGTGTGTGTGTGTGTGTGTGTGTGTGTGTGTGTGTGTGTGTGTGTGTGTGTGTGTGTGTGAATGTGTGTGTGTGTGTGTGTGTGTGTGTGTGTGTGTGTGTGTGTGTGTGTGTGTGTGTGTGTGTGTGTGTGTGTGTGTGTGTGTGTGTGTGTGTGTGTGTGTGTGTGTGTGTGTGTGTGTGTGTGTGTGTGTGTGTGTGTGTGTGTGTGTGTGTGTGTGTTTTAATTTTTTATTTTGTTTGTGTTTCACCAAAAAATACATATGTTATTTCCTCATGATATAAGGTGACCTTGGAAATGAAAAATAATCTGGTTCATTTGTGTCTCCAAAGGTTAATACGTACTCTCTTTCCTCCTACTACAAGGTGATCTTAAGAAATAAAAATACTTTTCACCTTCTTTTTTCTAGGGTCTAGCGACTTAGATTTCATCACCAAGTGTTAGAGAAAGTATATGTTTTTGTGGAATCTAAATACTCAAAGAGAATCTATTTTTATTGACTAAGGGGTGACCTTTATTACCATTAGTGTGTATCAAAGTGGTTTCATCCACAAATACCCAGGACCTAGATATCACCCTTGTTTCATGAACTTGGCCCTCACCATACCACATTGTATATAGATGGCTCCCTTATTCATCTATTAAAGCCTAGCATATGATCGTTATATACATATATTAATAGTCATACCATGAATACAACATTCTCAAATATCACCCAAAATGAACCTTTGAGTTTATATCTATGGGCCACTATCCACTTGCATTCCCACTCAACTAACATAGGTTGTTCATGCATGCATGCCATTATATTCACCTTTGTGAATAGCTTGTCTAAATACAAATTCAAACTAACCCCAATATATACCAATGCCATTCAACATGAGGTTTCAAACCCAACTGAATCAATACCTAAACAATCACAACCCTTTTTATCAGAATCCATCCTATTATGTTGACAATTTTAACCAATTCCAAAAAAATCTCTCATCCACTAGTTAAATCCCAACCAAAATATCCCCCATGTAAAATAAAAATAAATACCATTTATATCATTCCAAATCCAAAATAAATTTATACTTGAATAAATCCAATAGGTAATCTAACTTATAATGACCCTAGGATATATATATATATATATATATATATATATATATATTACATCACCGAACCAATCCCACTTCAACCAACCCAATAAATGATATATTACCTATTAGGCCCCTAATCCACATAAACCATAATTTATCCTACCCTTGTCAAATAAATACACTAAATAAAAATCAAACACTTTATGATATAAAAATCAACCATCACATACTAGTTTGGATCTTAAGCCCTAAAAATTACACTTTCCAAAACTTTAAAATATTTTTTATGGGAAACAAGACCAAAATTTAAAATCCAAAAATAAAACACAAACCAATAAATTATCTTATTATCTACACCATACCAACATTTTAATGACACTTATCATGCCTCTAAGCCATAAAAATATAATAAATTCCTATCATAGCCACTCTAAGGCACATTATTTACTCAATAAATAAGTGCATCCATGTTAGAAAATAAAAAGCTAGGTATATGCCAATATCCTTTTTAAAATCATGACTAGACTCCACAAAAAATTAAAATTTGTACCATATTTAACTAGCCCATTTTTTGTGAAGCCATCTTTGACTTACCCATTTTTAATGAACACATTTTTTACTAACCCATATTTAGCCAACACAATTTTGATGAACCCATTGTTTTTTAACCCATTTTTTACCAACCCATATTTTACCAACATGATATACATATAATATTTGATCATCACACCTTTTACCAATATGACATCCCACTCACTAGCCCATCACCCAATCTCCCCTCACATATTGAGGCCTCTATCATGAATCATAAAGTAAAAGGGGTACTTTTAGACAATAAAATCAAAAATACATTAAATTTATCTACACTCCATTTTCCTATTACAAGTAGTGTAATGCGTAACATGAATAATAAAATAGAACCAAAAACATATTAGCTTGTCTCACCATCATTTTCCAAATACAATCTTCTTGTGGATGATAATATCGAATGCTCCAATGATTTATGGTTATACAATGTCAGAATGGTCTCCTATTTACATATAAATTCATATTCCATAGCCCAAAAAATGTTAAATATAATTAATTCTAAATTTAAATGACTTGGAATTCATAAACAAAGAATCTGAGAGCCCATCCATGTGTGAAAACAAATGATGTCACAAAAATGGCTAAAACCCCCTTGGTGATCAAAATGAGGATGTCAAGGAAACTTACATGATTTTTGGGGAAGAATATTACAACATTTAAATATATTAAATTTATATCCTCCATGATGATCTTGATGCAACAAATCATTGTGATGACATTATTAGCATTCCCATCCATCTTGACCTCCAAACTCACCATCTAGAATCAATGAACTCATGTACCATTGGATAGTTTTTAAAATGATGAATCTATAATATAACTCATGGGAGTATAGTATGAAATATAACCATGAGATCATAAAAATTTATTTGAAATAAATATCGACACATTAGTATAATTTGGGGAGTAGGAAGAGTTCCTAAGTTATAACACATTAGACAATCAACCAAAGAAAATTAAAATAAAAATTAAATTCCCTATTGAAATCCTATTTGAGGCACTATCATAATAATAATATAAAAATAAATAACATAAAAAAACTTCTATTGGTGAAAATATTTTTAATATTATAATAAATAAGGGACTAAACCTTCCCCCTACACCAACATAGTTACAAGATGACTCTAAATCACTTGTTGTAGACACCATTGATGTCAATATCATAATAGAGTAAAATAATAATGTCATCAATCTTGTATATACTATAAATAAAAAATAAAAACAATCCTTCATTTATCTCCTAAAATAATTTGTATACATCTTCACTTGGTCACATGCTTATACGCCTAGATTGGATTTAGAATCAGGAAGGGTGTGTGATATTTTTGGTCCCTATCCCCTTGGTATCTAAACATTTAAACTTATCTCCATGATCATACCATCCATCCAAATCATTCACACATTAAAAAAAAATACTTAATCAAATACATTTCAATTTTACCCTCCTTGGAATCACCCTCTATCATAGAGGCGATGATAATGCCTTGTTAAGATCAATGGAAGTCAACTTAGCAATCAACAAAGTTACCACATACATATCTTGTTAGAACCCCACTAGGTTACATTAAATTTTATGGAATATTTTTTAATGTGCTTATCTCTAATTCATTTACTATAATTATTTTTATGTTTCAATATTTGATTGGTAAATTCATCTATAATAATAATTGTAAAAAATATAATTAACACATTAGTTAAGATGTGATCCATTTAGTTTTCAAGTAGTATAGAACAGAATAGAAGATAAGATTATGCATATGATTCATAGAAAAGTGAAGCATACATAGGTACACTAAATTAATCCACATTTATAGTTATACAAAAAGATATAGCCTCTAGTGTTTACAACACTCATAAGTATGTACAAGATATACAACCACTATTGTATTAAATAATCATAAATTAGAGACTATAATTTATTAAATTTCATAATTTAATATAAAATTACACATGATAGGATGTACAATAGTACATTTGAGCCTTAT